>JAOVVH010000033.1:16909664-16920696 GCA_028566435.1 Scorpiodoras heckelii | reverse complement strand
AAGGAAAAGTAAAGCCATGGCACAGGCGGATAATTTAATTGGACGAAGTGAATGAAGTGCAATCTGGCTGCATCAGGCTGCCGACCTGCCAGATAGGAGAGGGTGGCCTATCTTTCTGGGCCAAATGTGTGTGTGTGTGTGTGTGTGTGTGTGTATTTAAACCATGGCAGCTGTTTGGCATGTGTCACACGTAGCATGTCTCTTAACGCTCGATCCTGCTGGCTACGTGTTGAGCAGGAACCACACAGGAATGAAAGCTTCTCTGTCTCACATTTTACAACACAAACGATCAGATTCTTTTTCATGAAAATTTTCAGTTGACTTTTAGATTGTTGAGAACTCTGTTACACTGAGCTGTTAGTGAAACCAGGGGGTTCACGGGGAAGAGCTGATGAACGAGGGAATGTAAATAGCAAGGATGCGCCATATTGGATTTCTGGACTGAAAATGACGTGTGTCATGTTCATGTCTGCTGATCATCACTGATACATACAAATGAACAAAACGTAGATATAAGGATTAGTTTTACAGATTTCATTTGTGTAACATTTCTGTTTGACAGATTTCTTAAATGACTAGATGTGAAAATCACTTTTAGATTAACTAGCAAGAATGCAAAGGTTAAATAAATGCTTGTAAAAAGCTTTAAATAAATGTGATTAAATCGATAAAGATTAGAATACATTTTTTAAAATGACAATAAATACAGTAAATAAGACAAAACATAAAAGAAGTATATAGGATCAGATCAGTGATCGGGATGTGACACTTTCAGGTGGGGATAAAGTAAATTTAAAAAAAAAGTTTTTTTATTCTTTGAGATTTTGTAGTGTGTGAGAAACCTCTCTCTCTCTGTCTGTCTCCTCTCTGTCTCTCTTTGTCTCTCACTGTCTCTCGCTGTCTCTCTCTGTCTCTCTCTGTCTCTCTCTCTGTCTCTCTCTCTCTCTCTCTCTCTCTCTCTCTCTCTCTCTCTCTCTCTCTGTCTGTCTCTGAATATGTTCTGTTCTAGCCTGGGGTCTAATCTCACACAGGTCAGTGGACATTGACAGCCTTCAGTCAGACTTTCTGGAGAGAAAAGAAAAAAAGAAGATGAGATAAAGTGAAAGGAAAGATTAAAAACAGGGGTCGTTAGTCAAAACAGCTGAAAGGATGAAGACTCTATAAACAGTCTGACTTGGAAGTAAAGGAAGTAAAGCAGAGATCCTGTAAAAAGCTCCCAAATACTGAGGGAAAGCGAAACAGGAAGAAAACATGCAGTATGTGTTACATACACAGTACGTGCTGACACTGGAGGCTCCTTTTATAAATGTGTGTAACATCTCCTTACAGTAAAAGTCACCGTATTAATTTTTCTTTGCTCAACATCAGTGTCTGGCATATGTGATTTAACTTGGATGGCTCTGAATATATATATCTGAATATTCAATAATCATTCTTTCATTCCATGAAGGAAGTGCATGACTGGCAGTTAACAATGCATGTCCCAAATCCCATTTCCAGAAAAGTTGGGACGCTTTCTAAAAACGCAATAAAAACTTGAAATTTTAATTTGTTAATTCACTTGAAGTTTTATTTAACAGACAGAAGGACAAAGAAAAGTTTTTCAGGGTTTTCAATGGCAAACTTAATTTAATTTGTTAAATATAAACAAATTTATAAATCGATGCCTGCAACACACTCAAAAAAAGCTGGGACAGAGGCGTGTTTACCACTGGGACACATCACTGTTTCTTTTAATTATACTTTTTAATCATTTGGGAATTGAAGATACTAATTGATGCAAGTGGACTTTTTGCCCATTCCTGCTATGTACAAGAGCTGCTGAACAGTCTGTGGTCTGTTGTCTGTTGTCTGATTCTCCTCTTCATGATGCTCTATACATTTTCAATAGGAGACAGATCTGGACTGTAGGCATTCCTGTCAAGTCACACTGTTGTAACTCATGCAGAATGAGACCTGGCATTGTCCTGCTGAAATACACATGGTGTTCCTGGGAAAAGACGTCGTCTTGACGGCAACATATGTCTCCAAAATACCAGTATAATCCTCCACATCATTGGTACCTTTACATATATGCAGATCCCCCATGCTCTGGGCATGGATGCATCCCCACATCACAGATGCTGGTTTTTGCACTTTTCATTAGTAACAGTCTGGATGATCTTTTTCATCTTTAGCACATAAAATCTGATGTCCATTTTTCTCAAAAACAACTTGAAACTTGGACTCATCTGACCACATAACTCCTAATTGTAGAACCTTCCAGAAGAGTTTTACTTGCATTATTTGTCTAATTTTGTCTCCGTCAACTTTTTTTGAGTGTTTTTGAGTGAATTAACAAATTGCATATTTCAGTTTTTATTGCATTTGTATTTGGAAGTGTTCCAACTGTTCTGGAAATTGGGTTTGTATAATATAAATAATAATCATACAGTAATAATAATAATACAATAATAATATCTACAGTATACAGTATATACACAGCCTAGCCATTGTGTTATCCATGAGTTATTATAACAGTTTTTGAAACGTATTATTGCTAATTCAATTCTCTTATGTAATATAATGATTTTCATCAAAGCCAGCGAATCACCTCTTGAACCTGAACCACTGATGACTCTACAGCTTAGGGTTCAAGTGAGTGGGAGAGAAAAGTTGTTCACATCACAGCACAACTGTATGAAGTGAGTGAACCTTATGCACCATCACAATGTCGTGCCATGGCAGTTTGTTCTGCGTTATCATTCCGTGAGATCGGACTGCGGTCAAATTTTGTGTTTATTGACAGATTCAGTTTGGTTTCCACAAAGGCCATATGTGCATATCTGTATATTCATTTATAACTGACTGAAGACAAAGCAGCTGACCTGTGCTCATAAAAGATCAAAGTAACCTGTTGTACTGTATAGTGGGATTGCATGATATACAGAGAAATTCTTCACTATGATGACGTACAAATTCCCAAAATTGTAAACAACATGACATGACACAAGTGTTGCCATTGAAACAGCAAAGCAAGGGAGGTGAGCTTGTGTCACAGTTAAGAGTAATATATATAATTTTATTTCATATGAATTTGGTTATGGTTTGCTTTGTTAGTTAGTTCTTTGCCTGACAGCAGTTTTACAGAAAAGTGCCATGGTGTAGCATGGGCCACATTTTGGAGCATATCCGAGTTTCGGTGTAGATGCATATATTATTTTTGCAAGAGCAGGCAAAAAATTGAAAGAGTTTCTCGCATATGCTCCAGTTTTCATTCATGCACAAACCGGTCTTAAAAAACACTTGCTTGTTTGCCTTGATGGAGGTCTGTGCTCTCCAAGTGCTCTTCTAGCTCTTACTGTTGTTCCGCGTTTTTGATCTGAACATGACATTAGGTTATAAACTCTTATAACACCTTATGAAGCTCCTTAAAAAGCTCCAGTGAAATGCTATAACTGATGTCTTGATTACCTCTTGGTACTATGTCTCGAATGGAACTGACTGTAACTGCATGTCCATAAAGGCACTTGCCATCAATTCCATAAATATTGGCACCCTACATGAAAGATCTGTGTACAGGAACACTGAATAGTAGACTGTTTTAATACAATACTGACATTTACATTTATGGCATTTGGCAGACACCTTTATCCAGAGTGACTTACATTTATCTCATTTATACAGCTGAGCAGTTGAGGGCCATGCTCAGGGGGCCAACAGAGGCAACTTGGTGGTGCTGGGATTTGAACTCATGACCTTATGATTAGTAGTCCAACGTCTTAATGGCTGAGCTACCATTTCAAGCAGTGAATGTTGTTCTGGTTTCAAAATGATTGATAAACCCCTCCCCCAATTGATATCTCATACACTGAAAAAATTATTTTACAGTTTTTCAACAGCAACAATTACAGTTTTTGCTTGTATTTCAAAATGACATATGATCATATTAAAATTACAAGACTAAACTGTTAATTAAAATGTGCCATTTGAGTTAACAAAAAAAGTGTATAAATGGAATACATTAAATGTCTATTTTTTAACACCTTTTAGATGAAATTTTTAACAAAACTAACTGTAAAAATACAGTATTCTTTATTGAATAAAGTAGCAGCATTTTCTGTAATTTATATTATATGAGTACAGTTAACCTACCTTTACAAAATAACATGCTTTTTTTCAGTTTATTAATGTATTTAAAAAAAACCTGAATTTGACAGATTTTTTTCACAAAACTTACAAAATTAACTTCGCCAGTTCATTCAAACTTGAGCTTTTATAATAGAAAATTTATTTTATAAAGTTTATTTTATAAAGGGTTAATATGCAAAACGGTCTTAGATTTATGTACTTCTATTAACGACAGTAACAGCGAAGAAATGGTCTGGTAGTTAAGGAAACAGCCTTATGAGTAGAAGATCGCTTGTACGAGCCACATGAAGGACATGACAGAGGCGCCGTTGAGCAACATGGGTGATCACCACGCAACATTTTCACACTATTTAAGCTTTCTTTTTCATTTGTTTTTTTTTTTTTTATCGGGTTTTAATTTTAGATGTTAAATATGGTAAAGATAATTACTGTCTTTTACTGTTTTTACAAGACATTTTCTGGCACCCCTGCTGCCAAAAAATGAGAAAATTACCTTTTTTAATTTTTTTTTTTACAGTGTACTAAAATGTCCCCTAAGAAATCGCAGCACCAAGCATCTTTCTATAACATGCAAGGATCACAAACATATTTTAAGCTACTTCATATTCTTAGATTTGATAGTTATCAAAGAACTTCAATTCCATAGATGTACAATACCCTTGAATGACATGGTTACAGTGCATTGTTGTGTTGCATTTTGTTATAATTTTGTAGTTTTAACACTTTTTCCTGGTATTTATGAGGTATTGTTAGAGTCGATAAAAATGCTTCCAGCGCATTGTTACCAAATTACAAGAATTACAAATAGCTAGAATCATTTATGCACGCAGCCATTGTGTGAACTTCAGTGTGAACATGCTCACAAACAAAACGCTACAGTACGCCATACTGAAATGAATCAGCCGTCTTTGTGCCTATGCAGAAGTCATTTAATTCCTAATATGATCACCAGGGCTGATAACTGGCTAAACAAATACTCCTGCGTTCAAATATGCAGCCTCGTTTATTCACAATGTGGCTTTATTCTCATATTAATAAGACGATGCAATCTTACAAGAGTCTGCTGTCAATTACATTCCCGGGGAATTCTCGCCCTTTTCTTAGCTGGCAAATTTATTAGTCATTACAGTCCTCTCAGTGTTTGTGGCGCAGATACGACAGAGGGAGTTGAGTCATGCGTAACAAACCAATTCTGTTTATTTCAGTATCACACCTCTCAAAAGGCCACTCTTCAGATAGAGGTATGAATACTATGTTGGTTTGGAGGTTCATGTACAATCAAGCCTCATGTCGGAGAAAGTGCAGACGGTTTAGGCTGAAATAAACTAATTAAATCCTTTTAAACAAAAATGGCTGCAATTCACGGGAGGCCACGATCTGAAGAAGAGGAGGGTTTGCAGCTGTTTTAAAGTGAGCAAGCCAGAGAAAGATAAAATGGCATTATTAGACTCAAATGAATTGCAGAAAAAGGATACAGTTCTGTAAATTCCTTTGATTCCGTCTTAAGATCTTGTACTTTTCAATTACTTTTTCAAACATGCTTTAATATACTTGTACAGCAGTTTAAACTGCTACTGAATATACTAGCATCAAACACAAAAAAAAACATAAGCTTCAGCTGAACATCCACTGATTATGAACTGGTCTGGTTTTAATACATCAAGAAAAATACAGAAAGTAACCTTTTGATGTTTTGGTTTTGAAACATTTTCAAACAGAGGTGAATGGATGGATGATAGGTGGATGCATAAATAGATAAATGGATGGATGGATGGGTTACATCAACCAACAAAAAAACAAAGCCCATCTTCCCCAGTCTCAGAACATGGGAATATATGGATGGATGGATGGATGGATGGATATATGGATAGATGGATGGGTAAATGTGTAGATGTGTGGATGGATGGACAAGTGAAAGAATGCTTGAATGGATGGATTCATGGATGGTGCACATATAATTGGATGAAAGAATGGGTGGGTTACACGAACCAATGAAGAAACAAAACATTCCTTTTCAATCAGATAGTATGGAGTGCTGGAATGGAATGATGAATGCATGAATAAAGGGATGAAAAGATGGATGCATAGATGGATGGAGGGTGGTTGGACAATTGCATGACTGGATGCATGTATCACTAATGGATAGATGGATGGAAGATGGATGGATGGATGGATGGATGAATGGATGGAAGGTTGTGTGGGTTACACCAACCAACAAAAAATGCAAAGTCCACCTTTCCCAGTCTCAGAACAGGGGAATATGTGGATGGATGGATGGATGGATAGATGGATGGATGGATGAATGGATGGGTAAATGGGTAGATATATGGATGGATGGCCAAGTGGAAGAATGCCTGAATGGATGGATGCATGGTTGGTTTATGCTTGATTGGATGAATGAATGAGTGGGTTACACTCATTGAATGGATGGGTGGTTGGACAATTTGCATGATTGGGTGGATGCATCACTTACACTAATGGATGGATGGATGGATGGGTGGAAGGGTGCATAGGTTATACCAACCAACAAAAAAGCAAAGCCCACTTTCCCCAGTCTTAGAACAGGGAATATGTGGATGGATGGATGGCTGGATGGATGGATAGGTGAATGGGTAGGTTGATGGGTGGATGGATGAATGAATAGATGGATGGATGGATAGATAGATTCTGTGGGATATGAGTGTTTGTCTCATAGTAGGAACATTCATGTGCTTGCTAAAACATTGGTGTATTGCAAGTGGATAATATCCTTGATTGTTTGATGGGATTTCGATTTGTTTTGACTCATGAACATGGATAAAAATAGAAATAAGTCTCTGACAGCTGCACCACTCAAGGACTTTAATATATGTTTGGTCTTGATGTCAGTTTATCTTTCCAAACAATATGTATGGTCATAAAGTCCCAAAACATATTCCTGTGCTTGGGGCTGCTTGTGTTGGCAGGTGTGTGTGCACAGATGGAAGTGTAAATAAGAGATGGAGGGAATGTGATGGAGAATAAAATTGCATTTTTCCCCTGCTTACAGAGACTGGTCATTTATAACACTTATTTCCTGTATATGATGTAGGAAATGACCCTTTAAAACACAAAATGTGTCATGAAATGCTGAGAGGAGTATTAATCCCAAACATCCTACAATCAAAAATACAGACAAAATGCTGAACAACAGACAAAAATAAGACTGTGTAGCACTGTAGAGAATTAATGATCAGTGACATGCAGAAGCGTGTGTACAGTTACACTAATGATGAGAAATGAGGAACAGGTGAGCATAAAGCAGAAAACGAACAAAAGCATGTGATGCTGTCGTCAAGCACAACACAAAACCCAGACAAGGCTGTGAAACCATTGGAAAAACGTATCTGAGCACTGAGATAAAATCTATTTTCAGTTTGACCTGAAGAGAAATTACAGGTTAAGCTGCTTGTCAGAGGTTTCTGTATGAAGGAATCCTTTGGAGGAGTGAAGAAGGGAACCTTCGGTGTTTCACAGAGACACGTTTTGAAATGTGTTGATCTAAAGGCGAATGGCTGGGGTGATTCTGAGTGCTGATGTGAGTGGATATGCGCCCTTACTGAAGGTCACCGGAAATCAGTGGTCATTCTGCTAAGCAAGGGTTAATAGAAGACAGACAGTCGAGCTTCTCTTATTTATTCATGAAGCTTCCTCTGTCTGAAGAAAGAAGCAGGGAATAAGTCTTGCTGTTTGATGATTTTCGGGGCTGCTCTCCTCTGAAACAATGACCTGCTTTTCAATCCCAGCTGTCTTGGCAACTCTACAGAGTGGCAAGCGTTCGGGTACCAGGCCATGCAGCTTTCCTGAAATCACTCAGAATCACAATCCCGAGCAGGCAAAGAGCAGAAGCGCGACATGATGGCTCAAGATAAACTCTGGGAAACCCAGTTCACCACAGGCATGGAAACAGTAGACAGTAGAGTCTAGTAGTATCAAGTAAAAATGACCATTCACTGCATCTCTGAGGGTGAAACATCACATGATGCCTCTCAGATGTCACTTACCACTTCTAAGATAAATATGGGGATGATTTGAATTGTTTTATTACTCTCACGCCACAGCAATCTGCCCATTGCTAATGTTTTTTAAATTAAACTAGAACACATGAGAACGAAGACAAAAGTGCAGAGATCAACTGTTTTAGCTGAAGAAATGCCAAAGGTCCTAGACATCAAATTTAAGCATTTTGCTTGTGCGTTCAATAAAAGCTTGCCCTACTGACTCTAAAATTGGATCCAAAATAGCATATACTACATAGGATTCAATAGTTTAAAGATCCTACCTTGGCAGGTGGGTAAGGTGCCACTCCAGGTTCCATTGTGGGTGCAGGTTCGAATGTTGATGCTGGAGTTGTCCATCAGGAACCCTGGCTGGCATGCGTAGGTGATGTTCTGGCCAACGGTTAAAGACTCGCCAAAGCGCAGCCCATTGGCCGGGATGCCTGGATCACCACAGCTAATCACTGTTGAACAGGGACAAGCATTAGCACTGCTGGATTCCTCCTTACGGATTGCTGCTTAACAAGAAACCCAAAAGCCTTTCATTGCGACTGCCGTAATAATTACAGTAGATGAATTCGCAGTTGAGGTTGAAGGACTGTCAGAGCCAGAATTCACACACCATTCTAACTGATGCACTGCTGACATTTCTTTTTTTTTTTTTTTGCCAGTGCTGTCTCCAGGTCCCAATAAAACCCCTCCCGGTTTCGACCATGCCCATCAGGAGTCAAATGATTCGAATAGAGTTATAGATATGTATAAAGATACAAACTTATATAAAATGTAATTTATTAAGTAATCAGTAAAATATAATTTCTGCCTGTAGTATCTTGCCTTATTGCCATTCTCTTTTACAAAACCTTCACCCTACCTTCACTGTCACTGGCTTCATTTGCTAATGAAGGTCAGATAAGTTCATGAGAATTCAACTACGGAGACATATTTGATAAGTTGCTCTCTTGGCCCTTGTGTCCTTCTCTTCTCTCCCTCCCTCTTTCTCTCTCCTGTCTGTCTGTCACTCCTCTCCCCCTCCCTTTAATGACCTGATTGTATTCTCCTTGCTCGTTTATTAATCATATCCTGTGCGCCGGCTCATCACATTATTCACATATTTGTAAGATGAAACTTTCATTAGCATGCCATTAATGAACCCATCTGTTCACTGAACCCACTCACAGCCTGACTTCATAAGCAGCTTCGCTTGTGTACACGGAGCTAAACGGTCGCATGCTGATTGATAATTAATATCAGAAAATACAGCTTCATTTGGGTGCAAGTGCTTCGCCCCCGATAGTCGAATGATACCTACACTGACAACTGTCTCGTTTGTACTTCTTGGAATTCCTCTCTGATCTCCACCTCTGCAGGTCCTTCAAGCCCTATTTCCTTCAAACTGTTTTTTTTTTTAATTTCCTTCTCATCTTAATATGTAATCTGTACCACTGACCTCCTGGGCACAAGAGGGCGCCCCGTCCTTTCCTATGACTCCATAATGGAGCATATTTTGTAGCCAAACTGGGTCCATTAGCGAACACGGACGTGTACTTTATCGCTCCTCGGCTCACGTCCCACATTAATCTCTCCACTTCATCCTCTAACAAAGTGCATTGCATCATGGGAGGTGTGCTAATGCCAGTGAAGTGGCCTATTGAAATTCACTGTGGTTGTGCTCTTCATTATTTTGTCTCTACGCCAACATCAATCTCACATTATGCATCGGTCAAAGATTGAGCGCGCATGTCAGGCCATCCAGCTATTATGCAGGGCAAAGCCGGCAATAAATTACATTTTATTAAAAAAAGGCTCATGCAAAATACGCAGCACACAGCTAACCAAGTCCTGCATAGAGTCATTAATTATGCTGAAACCGATTGTATGGGGTTCAACCCTTTAACATTTATATTCTTTTCAAATTTCTGAAAACGGGTAAACAAAGCACCAGTGATCTTTTTTTGGGGTGTCACTAATCCTTCATGGGTGTATTTTCTCATATTAGCATAAATAAATCATTGTTAACTGTACCCACATCATTTCTGATCTGATAGTAATAAAGTAAAAGCCCTAAAAATGACTAGTGATTAATATAACGATAACGATTCAACAAAAGGCAAGATTTTCTTATTTATACTCCCAGTATGCACATGCTGGCCATCATCAGAGCCTCCAAGCATAAGAAACACTTTTTACACTTATGAATATTCCTGTAAATATTGTTTATATTGCCAATAACCACTGATCGGTGGTAATCCGCATATAAAAATTAAACATCATACTATTTTATTAGATCTCAATATTCTAGAATTTTATTTAGCATGCTGAAATTCTATTCTAACACACACACACACACACACACACACACACACACACAAACACACACAAACACACACACAAACACACACACACTTACGTGTACAGTTGGGTTCTGAGCCGGACCAAGTGGCGTTGGGCAGGCAGACTCTTGAGGGCGTACCGGAGAGATGATAACCATCAGAGCAGGAATAAAATATAGAATGAGAGAAAGACGTGGAGTTCACACGGAAGACACGGCCATTAGTGGGACTGCCTGGGTTACCACACTGAATCGCTAGAGAGAGAGAGATAGAGATAGAGAGAGAGAGAGAGAGAGACAGAGAGATGGCCTTATATTTTATTTTATTCATTCATTGATTCATTATCGAAGCTGTTTATCCTACTATTGGGTCAGGGGGGTGGCTGGAGCCTATCCCAGCATTCACTGGGTGTAAGGCAGGGAAACACCCTGGACAGGTTGCCAATCAACAAACAAATGTCTCCAAATGTATCCATATCCTATACACACACACACACACACACACACACACACACACACACACACACACACACACACACACACACACACACAAACA
>JAOVVH010000033.1:16629010-16640989 GCA_028566435.1 Scorpiodoras heckelii | reverse complement strand
GAGGCACCCTGCAACAGTTTATTAAAGGTCACCGGTGATGGCTAAAATGATTGGAAGTGCTAAAAAATACAGCACTTCTTAAAAACTATAAACATTTGCAAATAAATGTTTTTTTTACTCCTCAAAATGCAAATGTGGCTTTATTGGAATAACGTATGTCTAGACATTCAGAATTGTTTCTGAGGCAGCATTTTTGGAGGGTTTTTTTTTCTGCTGCTAAAGAAAAATAATCAACTACATGGTGGTGGGATGAAGCACGGTTACTGTTACCAGCCCAAATTTGATTAGCTTCCAATAAGACAAAAAAGCAATCCAAGAATTGTAACGTAGCCTATGAAAACTTCCACTTGGAGCTTTACTTTCGACTGTTACAAAGCTGGATACTCCTTCTAAAATGTTAAAGCTATATCTCCTTTCATTTCCTGTCAAAGTTGTTGATTCTGACCAATCAGTGAAGAATTCACTGGCATTGTGCTATTAATGGATAACCCTGTCTGAGGTGATCCTCAAGGTCCTATTCATGGCCCATATTAGTTCTGTCCTCATGTGAGTCTCCAAAATCCAAAAGAGATGGAGACACCAATACTAATGTATATTGGTTATGCAAGATGAATGAGGCGATTAACCCAAAATTTTGTAAATTATTTATGTTTAATGTATATTTAAAGTAGAATTAAGTTCATCGTTGAAAATCTTTGCTTTGTCCTTTTGACTGTTAAATAAAGCTTCGAGTGTATTAACAAATTACAGATTTCAGTTTTTACTGCAGAAAATACAGTGTCCCAATTTTTCTGGAAATGGGGTTTGTATCACATCATGACAGTCTTTCTCCTGACATACCTTAGTGTCCTTGAATGGACTCATTCAGCATGACTGTATGACTCATTTAAGCCAATGTTTTGGTATAAAACATGCTTTATAATAATAATAATAATAATAATAATAATAATAATAATAATAATAATAATAATAATAATAATAATATGAATATGAATATGAATAAGAAGAAGAGAAGAAGACTTTAACAGTTCATCAATAGTGATCCTTCTTGACAAACTCATGTTCTCCTTCAGCTCCCACATCAGCATGTTCAGCACTTCCTCTAACACACTTGCTGCCAATATTTATTTTCTTCAACCTAAAACCGATGCCAAACATACAAAACAACATGACAGTATTTTCACCTGGTCTGAAACTGGATATAAATCAGATACGCATGTTCATTTCAGATCCAATTTTCATTGACAGAGCTTATTACATCCTGCAATCAATAACCTCTTACGCTCCAAACCTCCTGTCTGGGTTGGTGAGTGTGGCATACAGACAGACTCTAAATATCATATTCGGCACAGGGCACCCAGACCCAGCAAGATCAAGGTCGAAAAAGTCTAGCAGAGTGGCTTTAATATTAATAGAAGAATCCTGTGCACCAGCAGCTCATTCTCTCTGCATGCCAGCTATATGGAAGAAAAGAAAAGAAAAGAAAAGAAAAGGCCATTGTTCGTAGTTTTTATGCCCCCCTCCCTTCTACACACAGTTTTCCATGTGCTTTATTTTTATCCATTATTTCTGAGCTATCCGTCACTCCATTTTCATCACATTCTCCTATTACACTTCCAGCAATTAAACACAATTACCATGATGCAGGTGAAGCCATAAACCTTGTTTGTTTGCTTGCTTGGCTGGGATTGATGACTAACACCTACAATGACGTGTTTGGAGTCATTATTTTTTATAAAGTCAATGGATGATGGCCAGCTCAGTGGGATATAGGCTGTCCTTCATATTGCTAGCAAATTGACAGCACAAATCAGGCAAAACCCAAGGGTTGCGGTCGATACAGATTCTATCCTGGGAACACTGTGCCATTTGGAGTCCAGTCCAAATGTAGACATTCATTCACACCTAGGAGCAATTTACAGTCACCAATCCATCTACTGGAATAGTGCTGGGAGAGAAACCAGAAAACCCAGAGGAAACCTCAACAGACATGGGGAGAACATACAAGACAGTAGTAACTCAAGCACAGGATCAAACCCTGGAGTTGTGATGCAGTAACACTTCCTGGGCATTCCTATTCAAATTTTGGAATATGACAAGAAAGTATGAGATTGACAAACATATTAGATCAGTAGCAGTGTGGTGGTGTAGGAGAAGCTCAGTTTGCAGAGAACACTTTTTTATTGAACCAGCCAACCTACAGCTCCATCCATACCAAGAGTGTGACTGAAAGAATAAGTTGGAGAAAACAGGTGGTGACAAGGTTTATTCATGTGGTTGTTGGGCTTAATCTCCATGACAGGGTGAGGGTCTTGGCAAACTGGCCAAACCTCAGTGTAGAGAATGGTGCAGAAGCTCAGGTTGCAGAGAACATTTTCTGTTTACCACTCAACTACAACTCCATCTTTACCAAGAGTTGTGGATGGTGACTGAAAGAATACGTTTGGGAATACAGGTGATAATGAGGTTTCTCCATCTGGTTGTTTGGCTTAATCTCCATGACTGGGTGAGGACCTTGGCAAAGTGGCCAAGCCTCAGTGTAGAGAATGGTTCAGGGACCTTACATGGATGCCTCCTAGTCGGCTCCTCCTAGAGCTATAACAGGCATGGTGGAAGGAATATGAAAGTGAGATGTGTATCTGTATCTGTCTCCATACAGATCTATATGCATGGGTACATGTGTTGCCTTCTCCTCTGAAGAAGTTTTTACTGTTTACAGATCCCCATCAGTTTAGGCGCTAATGTTAAAGCCAACGAAAGACAGAAAGCTCTGTGCCATCTTGATGCCATATTGGAGCAATCTACAAAGACAAGATTTTAGAAATGTGCTGTGGTTATCAGCTCCACAATAGCCAGCCATTACATAGCTCTCTAAATCTCACCTAAGGCATTTAAGCTTCAGCGAATTCAGCAAACTGTTGTAAATTGTTGGAGATGATGAGCCCGCTTGCGAGTCGGTGAAATAAATCACAGTACAATGGCGAAGTGGTCTTTCATAACTAGATTTCAAACACTTTCTGCTCTCAGACATTTCACTCAAACACTCACTCTGATCCTATCATTCTGTTCTTGCAATCAATAATAATGGCTAAAAAAGAAATTGGTGTCAAAATCAAATGATCTAAAACGGTGTAAGGTTTTGTACATGAACCGTTATCACTAGCTGTTCAAAAACGGTTCTTGGAGGCATGATTTGTGCGACACACAAAAGTCAAAAGTTAACTATAATTTGATTTGATTTAAATTCATTTAGGAGCAAAATGTCAAATGGCAGAAATAATGAGAAAGCACATTCCATAGCACTTACCATGTGCGTTTAAGCACTTTCAATAATCATGTTTTCATGGAACTAATGTAGTGGTCAGAGAATTGTAAAAAGGCTTTAGAAAGTACATTGTCCTTGGGTTCCCTGCTATTCATTCTTGATTACTCCAACCTCCTTTCACAAGAATATGTCGCAAATGTACTACAATTTAAACAGAAAAAAGGATATATAGTTTTCTGAGAAGAGCCAGATCAAAGGAAATCTGTCGTAGGTTGTACAGTATATACGGCACGGACAATGATTTCTCAAAGGCTCTTTTTTTTTGGTCCCTTAAAATAACAGATTGCATTATTGATGCATTTTAAAGGGGCTGTGATTAAGTGTAAGCAGGAGCTGCCAGGAGGATGCACTGCATCATTCACGACTCCTCTCTGGAGAAGATTGCAAGATTAACAAATAGAGACCAATTGTCCCTAAAGACATGAACACACCACTCTTGCCTAATGAACTTGAAAGAAAGCGTAGAAGCAGTACTAATAGTGATGTCATTACTCTCTTTCCTGTCAATCAAAGTGACACTCGGTTAATTGTGAGCATTTGGGAGCTCAGATACGAGGTAAAGCATGGACAGAGCATTACTCGGAGTGTGTTGTGCTACCCTGTGATGCAGTCTGAAAAGATTCATTGGTAGGATTCATTCGGAGGAAGCATGTGTTAGACTTCGTCCTCCCTAGATGGTTGATGTTTCAAAGGGGAACTTGCTAGTGGATGGGGATTGGCAAGTTTGGGAAAATTGGGGAGAAATTTGGGGATAATACTAATACTAATAATACTAATTATAAAAACATTTTGTCCATAGGAACCAGAGTAATATGACCCATAAGGTGCACTTGCCATTCTGACATTAACTAAAAGCTGTATCATCGTTGAGCATTATAGTGTAAGGTTTGTCTCAATTAAAATCTATTACACCACAAAAGATTTTACTGTCAATAAGCACAATGGATGCATTCCAACAGAGCTTGGCTTTAGAATGGGCCATAGTATGTAAACTGGTTTCCCTTACTACCATCTGGTAGAGAAATAGTGAGGGAGAAAATAGCAAGGCACTAAAAAGAAATTAATAACAGTGCCAGATATAAATAAGAGCTGGATGTCTTAAAAAAACACTTACTAGGCATTCATCAAGGGTAAATGCTCAACACTTTATGTATGTGTGTGCGTATGTGTATAAATAGTTGATAAATAATTCAAAACCCTCATCGAGTAATTGTCTTTTCCATAGTTCCATAGCCAAAACTGATCTGGACATCATTATTGTTTATTGCTAAACAATAGTCACTCTCACTGTCACTGGTCCTCTAACCTGGATTGGTCATGGGGCCACTGTTTTACTGTGTCTAGGGCAGGATTTGTGCCTGTTGGAGCCCATCCCTCTCCAGATAAACATCAAGCACAATAATGGGCAATTTTTTTTATCTCCAGTTCAACTAATGTTCATGTTTTTGGACTTTGGGAGGAAACTGGAGTACCCGGAGTAAACCCACATGGACACAGGGATTACATTCAGACTCCACACGGAAAGGCTTGAGACCACTCCATGCTAAACAATAGTGCACAAGATTAAAAAATGCACTCCAATTAACCACCAAATGAAGGAGACCAACTACATTTGTAGCTTCACTGTTAAGGAAAAAAAGGTCTGCTGAAAGAGATGATTCTGGAACTGAGAGTGCACAGTGTGGAAGCTCATGTCCATCAACAGAGACAGTATTATACATAGTTCAATGATTGCTTAACTTGGACGGAGGATGTTACATCTACAGCAGTGTCTGGGAGTTCAACTTTGGCGTTCAACTCTCAAGATGTTACACATGTTGTACAGTTGACTACAGAACACCTAGTATTAACGATTTCCAGCCTATATAAAGTCCATATATCCTGCTTTCTTTACCATCTGCCATGCTGCTTTATACAGCATGGTTTATACAGCATATGCTCATTGGCTAGTCTATACAACCCCCAATGTGGGGTAAAAAAAAATCATAAACCATGGAACTATTGCAGTAAAACAGCTATCAGGTCACAACAATGGCCAAAATGTTCTAAGACAAAAATGATGAGCTGGCATGAACTACAGTTCTCAGAAAGTATTATGCTATTACTGGTGTTGAGCTGAAAGGCAAGAGAGAGTGAGAAAAAGACAGCAAGTGACCGTGAATTAGGAGGGCTAGACAGAATGAGAGATCAAGGTTAAGAGAAAGAGAATGTGAAAGAGAACAATTCAAGAAGAGGAAATGACAGTATAATTCTTGACCAGTTGTAGTTGCGGGTATAAGGGCAATCGGAGCAGCAGCTGAGTTAACTCTCCTAATGTTGCTTTTTGTTTGTGTTATATATACTGTATATATATATATATCAAAGTCAAAGTCTATTTGTCGCATACATGGTCATTACAAGGTACAACTAGCAGTGAAATGCTTTGACGACTGCTTTTACACATTACCACTAAGATAAAAGATATAGAAAGGAGATATAGAATGGAAATAGACTAATTAACAAAATATCATCAAAATATAATAAAAAATATATCAAAATATAATCTAAATATACACTAAAACAGGGTATGTTGTGGGAGGGGGTGTAAGGCGCAACTGTGCGTGTGTGTGCAACATAATGAAATGCAAATAGCATGACATGATGTCAAGATCAGTGGGGGGCGTCAGTGAATAATGAATGGTGTATGTGTGTGTGGGTTGTAGTCCATCAGCTGTCCTGATTCAGGGTCCTAATGGCCTGCGGAAAGAAGCTCCTCCTCAGCCTCTATGTATTAGCCTTCAGGAAGCGAAAGCACTTCCCTGACCTCAACAAAGAGAAGAGTCCATAGTTGGGATGGCTAGGGTATTTCGCAATCTTTCTGGGTTTGGTCTGGCTCCGCCTGTAGTAGATGGTCTGCAGGTCAGGAAGTTCAGTCAGGATGATGCGCTCTGCTGAACGTACTACCCTTTGAAGAGCTTGTCTGTCCTGCTTGGTGCTGTTCCCAAACCAGACTGTGATGTTCCCTGTGAGGATGCTTTTGATGGTGCAGGCGAAGAAATTCTGCAGTACCTTGGAGGGCAGTCTGAGACATCCGAGGTGGTCGAGACGCTGGCGAGCCTTCTTTGCTGTAGAGCTGGTGTGGCAAGACCAGGACAGGTCCTGTGAGATGTGTACTCCAAGGTAGTTGAAGCTGTCTACTCTTTCCACTGGGGCTCCGTTGACCTGGACAGGTTGATAGAACCACTCCTGCTTCTTGCTGTAGTCCACAATCAGCTCCTTTGTCTTGCTGATGTTGAGCAGAAGATTATTGTCCTGCCACTAGTTCTCCAGGTGTTTAATCTCCTCCTGGTAGGCCTTCTTGTCATTGTCTGCGATCAGACGAACCACTACAGTGTCATCAGCAAACTTCATGATGGTGGTAGAGCTGGAAGTGGCCATGCAGGCAAAAGTGTACAGTGAGTAAAGCAGGGGGCTCAGCATGCAGCCCAACATATCAAGAGATGCAGAAATGTATTATTCAGGCTTCCAGATATGGACTTGCCCCACAGCAAGAAGGTCCTGGGTTCAATCCCCAGATGGAGCTGTCTGGGTTCTTTTTTTATGTGGAGTGTGCATGTCCTCTCGCTGTCCATGTGGCTTTACTCGGGGTACTCTGGTTTCCTCCTGCAGTCCAAAGACATCCACGTTAGGTGAATTGGAGATACAAAATTGCCATGATTGTGCTTGATGTTAGCCTGGAGAGGGATGGGCTAAGCCAGGCCCCAAACCTTTTCTAGACACACTCAAACAGCACATCAACAAGCAATCCAGGTTATGGGACCTGTGACAAATATGGACTTCATTGTCTATTATTCTAACAAAGGCCTTATCGAACCAAGCAAAGAAAGAGACAAGGCCAAAAGTAAATTATGTCTACGTAAACCCTAACCTGAGGCAGCTAACATGTCTGCCTGCATCTATTCTCAAGTTTACTCTGAAATTTTCAATTTACCTTGAATACAAGATAGAAAGAACTTGGAAAGGATACAGGAAGGGAAGTGAGACACGTCTGCCTTTTCCTGTTTAGGGAAACCTGGCTTTTCAGTACCAGTTTTGACTTTCCCAATAAGTTGGAATGACCAGGAAATATCAATAACACACAACTTACCAGTTCAGTCACTATTCTTAGCGATCATTGAACCTGTGGATGTTCAAGGCAGGATGTACAGTATATGGATATGCTTCAAGAAATTCAAGAATCATCATCAATGTCCATAGCGTAGGTTACTGAACAGGTAGGCAGCATCAAACAGGGATAATCCATTACTAAAATGAAAACATAAGCGAGAGGCAAAACCCAGAATGAGGAGTAAACAGAAAAACATGGCACGAAACTTAATACAAATGCATGGTATGATGTTGCAAAGAAACAAAAGAATAGAAGTGCTTGCACTGACAAAAGAATCAAGGGCTAAATCAGAACAGGTGCAAACAGAAAAGTCTCAGACCAATGAGGTGACTTTGTGACAGTGCCCATGAGAATGCTTTCATACTGTTGTGGCTTTGTAGATCCTACGTTACAGAATCCTAGCCTATTCCAAACATGCTACGTACTGTAATCATCAACATATGATCATTGCTGCTAGTGAGTTCAATAATAATATAGCTATTTCCAGTATTCTCCAACATGTGTACAGTTTCTCAAGAGGGGAAATCACCTTGGACCATGTTTCAATAAATAGATATGTACTACTAGGTCTTTGTCCAAACCCTAGTTGGATAATTGTTTCTTTGTTCATGCTTTTCACACACTAACCTCTCCTGAAACATCTCAAATCAACAGTGAGGCAAGAGGCCAGAGGGAACTGAGTGAAAACTGCTAATGGTTGGCCCATATAGACTTTGAAATGTTCCAAACATCAGCAACAGCAACACTGAAGGCAAACATAAATGGAATATAAAGCTTCAGTAGCTGATTGCATCAGGAAATGTGAATAATCTCTAACCCTAGATTGCGGTTAACAGCTGAGAGGTCATTAGGAAGCTTTCAGGTCTAGTGAGAGGAAAGCTCTAAGGGCATCCAGACACAGTCTGAAGGTGGGCGTCAAGCTGCTAAAAGCAACTACAAACTGCAAAACCATTTTTCAACCACTCGGATCCACAGTGCATGTAAGAAAGACTACAGCCAATTACTGACTACATGGGAAAAGTCAATAGGGCAACAGCTGTTATTTCCACTCCACAGGTGGGCCTCAAACTCTTTATACCCACACTGAAACCTGGAATATGAACCTAGGAAGCGACTCTTAGAGACGCCAAGTCCTAACACAAGAGCATATGCAACCGGTAGGGTTGAGTCGAATGCTTAATTTGTGCAGGATCAGACACCTTTCGGATTTGAAGTGCCTGCATTAGACATGGGCAGCACAGTGGCACAGTGGGAAGTGCTGTAGCCTCACAGCAAGAAGCAAAAGGGTTCGATTCTCAGGTCGGCCAGGGTCCTTTCTGCGTGGAGTTTGTATGTGCTTCCTGGGTCTGTGTGGGTTTCTTCTGTGAGATCCAGAGTTGTAGAAGCTAAATTGCCACTAGGTGTGAGTGTGTGTTTATGTCTGTCTGTGTGTCTGCTCTGTGATGGACTGGCGACCTGTCCAGGGTGTTTCTCTCCCTTCCACACAATGAGTGCTGGGATAGGCACAGCACCCCCTTATATGATGAATAAATGAATCATAAACAATAAAAAAGGAAAAAAGGCTTCTTCAAAAAGTAAGCCAAAGTAACAAGGCAGAACAGCATGCTAAAAAAGCAAGAGAGGTTTCTGTTTCGGATAAAGCGGAAGATAATGGATGGATGGATGGATCTTTATATTCATTTTTATGAATACATGAGTTCTGAGCAAAATGGGGTTTTTTTTGAGGTTGAGTGTATACATGGTCCTGGACCTTTTTCCTCGCTGTCCACTTGCACCTCTGCTTCAATGTACGAGCTCCTCATGCCAGACTGCCACCGCCATTGAAATATCACTAACCCTGGCTATGATTTCTACCTGCCTCAAGATTATAGCTACCACCCAAATGCCTGAGTAATCCAATTGCTTGAATGACTATTTTGTCAAAAGATCTATAGTCGATGCCAGACAAGCAGAATACACATCATCCACACACACTAAACATACTCCACAGGGATTCATCTTTCAGTCCCTGCTCAACTCACAGTACACCCACAATGTGCTCATAAGCATGACTCAGACTCCATCAAGTTCACAGGCGACAACGGCAGTCATGGGGTTCATTACTAGTGTTGGTAAGCCTGCTGTGAAACACCTTGCAGCATCATGCACAGACAACAATTCCTCACTCGGGAAAGACTGAGCAATTCAGGCTTTGCGCGGAATGGGTACTGTCTATCTTGTCCAAAATGCTCAACAGATTCCACTTATTATGGAGGCAAAGGAAGATCAATCTGTATCCTTGGCTCCTTTCCAGCTTCTACAGCTGCAAAGTTACGAGCTTACTAGCCAACTGGAGCTACGTCTGGTATGGAAACTTTGCAGAGCATTTCGAGAGTGAAATCACAGAAATCAAGGCCTCTTTGAACCCCCTGTGCTTGGTAAGCAATCCGAGCGCAACCGTTTCTAGCCCTCATGACTGAAGAATGATTTCTCTGCACCATAAAGCTCCTCACACCCACACATTCCCATTGGGTGGTAATCACTAACCTGAATTCTCTGTCAACACAAAAATACCCATACTTCACTGCCATATATATATATAAAACACCAAACCCTAAGCACTTCATAACATCGACCTCTGTTTTCTGCTGACTCGTGTTCACACTGTGTTCTGTGCTGCACCAACATGTCTGTTTTTCTTATAGATTTTGTTGTATTTAATAACGTTTGCAAGTTACACTATTATTTCATATAGTATGTCTTCTACTCGGTGCTATTTTTATCATCCGGTTGTGTAACTGCATATGTTAAATGAAGCACCGTCTTATCCTGTACATTCCTGCATAGGTATAATGACGAGAAATGTTTAAACAAATGCATAATGCTACACATCCGCAGCACCATTCATTAGTCAAAGTGCAAGGCTCAGTGTGTTTGAGGATGTGTGGGTGTGTAGGAGCAAAGGGGTAGGCATCCTCCACAGCTCAGAAAAGTTTCAACCATTTTTTTTTCTCCCTCACTCATATTTATCTCTTTAAATTCAGCAGCAAATCCACTCAAGTTAGATCATCATTATGCATTATATGTGAAGCATGAGATGAAGCCTAAACTAAAAATATGTACGCATAGACAGTATAGTAAAATAGCTAGTTTTCGGAAGTGCACAGGCAATAGAATAAAGCATTGCCAGGATGAAAACAAGAGGAAAGGGAATATTGGTAGATTTTAATGAGCACTTATACTCGGGACTTACAAGCAGCTCAAAATGAATGAATCTTCTAGTTTCAAAACGCCAAATGAACTCAGCCTGTGTAGGAAGAAGAGAGGATATGAGACTGAATAGCCTTCCCATTTGTTGTTAGCTAGGCATTTATCAGCCATGCTGCTTAATTGGCTGCGCCTGGATTTTATGGTCCGCCGTAACGAAAGCAGAAAACAAATGGAGCCTGAGGTAGGTGGAATGAGTATGGGTAGAATGGAGGGTACATTTATAACACGCCCCAAAAAATGCACTGCAGTGAATAAACCTAGATGTGTAGTGCAAGAGTGGGAGAAATGTCCAGAAGAATGGCCAGATGTTTGAGAAGAGCCATCCCCCGAAGAGATGCACAAACGAGTGCTTGATTATAGTGTGACGGATTTTGAAATATTGAACAACTCTACGGGGAAGGATGTCTAAGCAGAGTCAGAGTCAGCAAAGTAAGGAAAGCAAAGTGTACTGAGAAGAAGAGACAAAAACAAGTATCGGGTTAACATCCTGACAGCGACTGTACCCTGTCTAGGTGAAACCTGACAATGATCGAGAGGGAATTACAGATCCTGAGAGTTTGATAGTGATGAGAAAGAGAGTGGCGTAAGAAAGGCTGCCTCAAATATTACTGAGAAATTAAGTGCTCTTGACTGTTTACAAGTGCCCCAGTTGGAAAATCTCATGTAAATATGCAGGGTTCTGGCAGTCTCCGGCCATAACTAGACATATATGGATATTTTTTGAAATGTAGTTTTTACCCCAGCGTTTTTTAAAAAGGAATTTTTGTCCATGTCAATGAGTTGGAACTACTGTTGAAGGTTAGACTTGAATACAAAATGTTTGCTTTGTCCAATATCTTAGTTTGCGGTACAGATTCAGGAGCAGTACAGCATGTACCAGATTTTAGCGCCGTTGCACAAAGGGAAATGACTTTGCAAATACACTATCAAATAAGAAATTGCATCCCACAATGTCACAACCTGGTCAGCAGCCATGACTAACACATCACTATGTCCTAGTACATACTGTACATCATTCATGCAAAACCACAATGGGCACACTTAGCTTGGTGCTGTGACTACAGTCTTTTCAAAAACATGCACTTCTACCATCCATATGAAAACACTAAAAGTACACCTTTGAGATGCAGCTTTGTTTTTCGTGACCCGAGATGCTGTTTGCGTCTGGACAGGAGATCAAAGCGCAGGGGGGGAAAAAATGTTTTAAAAAATGTCCGTGTATGTCTGGATGAGACCTTTGATATTGTTGTCTCATATA
>JAOVVH010000033.1:16601914-16617794 GCA_028566435.1 Scorpiodoras heckelii | reverse complement strand
TCGGGTCGGGCTCGGGTCGAATTCTGTCGGGCTCGGGTCGGGTCGGGCTTGACTTTTCAGGCCCGATTACAGCTCTATCACTGGGTTTAGATTTGAAGTGAGTTCATCCAGTACGCTGTCACTTAGAACATGAGCTGATCATTTGTAAAGCTGAAATCTGAAATACATTTTTGGTGTGTGAATGTTACAGCTGTCCGTCTTCTTTGTGAACTTTTCGTCCCAGTTCCTCTTGTGTTTTCTCTGTAGCTCCGCCCAGGTGCTCCTTGATTAGTGGTGCACCTGGTACTGGAACTGAAAGCTTTTGTTAAGTTACAGATTCCTTCTGCAGAGAGGGAGGCTTCTGGCATGGGGACTGCTGCTTTTGTTGCTGCTCAGCCTGGGATTCTGTTTAGTGGCAATCTGTTGCCTTTTGATTGCTGTTTGTAGACTTGATTTATTGTCTTGGTTGTTTATGTTTTATGTTAAGAAATCCCATGGCTTTTCAAAGGTATGTGGTGAGTTTTACTTTGGGTCAATGGTGGAGTGTTGTCAGCCCCAGGGGGCAGCACAAGTGTGGGATGTAACAATTGGTCTAAATTTGTAACCAATGAGTACTGCAGTCACTTAGGTCCTAGAAAGGAAACCTGAAAAGGAACGAAAAGCCAGAGAATTATGAGTCAGATAAAAATAAACAAAAATGGTGCAAAAATGACTCAGCATGCTGTCAAGACAGAGATTTTTTAAAGAGCTGGACTTTCACGGATTGGTGGATGACATTGCAAGGTGAAAAGCAAGAAAGCAAGAGGCCAAATGCCTAAGGTTTCACCAAATCAACTACCGCTCAGCGCCGTCGGAGTTATTAATCCATCCCTGGTGCTTCCATTTCTTATCATGACCAGCCGTCACTGCGCTTACCAGAATGCCTTTTTCCTGCTTATTCGTGAATGTGTTCTGAACCACAACCCATACCCCCATTCAATCAGTTATGCTTTAGAAGGTCAAGGACATTTTGATTCATGTTGAGGACGGCAGAACCTTGTTCAATGGCCAAGTGACCATTTAACACATTCCATCTCCAAGGCACAGAGTCTACAACCGGGACAAGGTCTAGTACTGTTCATCATGGCAGCTTTTACATACCTGGGCTCTGAGTGGAAACAGGAAGTGCAACATTGTCACCTTCTGAGAATGAAGAGAATAACAAATATTGATGGATGATAAATGAAAACCTGCCACGGCAGAAGTAGGCACTGAGATTTTTTTTTTATACTGAGCTGAATGAGAACAATAAGAAAAATCCTTTTACTGCTTTTATGTCTGGCATCATGCTCAGAGGGGAAAAATGACACGGGAGGAAGGAGAACAGAGAAAGTGTGTGTGGGTGTGTGTGTGTGTGTGTGTAAGAGAGAGAAAGAGTGAGAGAGGGAGCTAAATTATGATGGTATGAGCTTCCTGGAAGTGATGATCTTCTACTGAGGCAAGATGACTGGCTCAGCAGAAAGCAGTCAGTGAGACTGATGTTAAGAGTGATAGAGCACTGAGGACTGCTGGCACAAACTGCATCCTGCCAGGGTGCAAGTTATGTCTTCAGAAATAGTCCTGAATCGCTGCTTTATGTGAGAGGTGAAAAATGGACCACAAAAGCCGAGAACATGAAACGGTCATTTTTAAAAAAATATCTCTCGAACAAACACTCTAGATTTTCTCCAAGAATGCTTTTGAATCATTTAACCAGCCCAAATGTACAGAGGAGATTGTAAAGGGGAAGGTTGTCATTTTTACAGCTCTATTTGATCTCTTTGACAAGTTTTTATTATCATTTATGTTACAGCAGCAGTAAACAGTGATTCCTTCTCTAGCATCATTTTTTTCTTAAACAAACTGTGCTACTGAGAAACCGCAAAGCATAAACTCGTCTGTCAGCTTTACCTCTGACTGTTATAAAGGGATGACAGTCCTGACACTGGAGACTCCTTCCATCAATGTTATATAAACATCTCTTTTTCACCATATCAGTGATTAAATATTTATTAATCTATTGCAATCTAAGTGTCTCTGTTAAGTACCTGTTACTACACTGAAGTACCAGAAAAACTGGTACTGGAGACTATACAAAATACATGGGGTTCCATTCACCAATGTGTATATAAAGTGATATACACCGATCAGGCATAACCTTATGACCATCTCCTTTTCTTTACACTCATTGTCCATGTTATCCTGTGGGAGTCCTGACCATTAGAGAACAGAGTAAAGGGGACTAACAAAGTATGTAGAGAAACAGACGGACTACCGTGCGTAATTGTAGAAGTACAAAGTGCAGCTAGATGGTAAGTGGAACTGAGAAAATGGACAATGAGTGTATAGAAACGGAGGTGGTCATAATGTTATGCCTGATTGGTGTATATATAGCGCCTAGAGCTATTTCCGGTGTGAGAATGGCCTCAACAACGATCAGCATGAGGACTGTGCAACATTCCCTCCAAGATCCCATGGGGAACCTACCAAGTACTAACTGTAACAAGTATTAGGAGTTTTTCCTGGTACTTCAGTGTATATAAATGATAGAAGATTAGAATGAAGGAATAGAAATATGCTGAAATGCTTTTGCTGTCATTAGGAATGAATCAACACCCTTTTTTTTGCAGTGATTGCACATAAATATTTTTGAAGATTAAGTTGCAAATTTTGCTCCTTGTTTATCAGGTGAATTAAACCCCGAATTAAATGACTTGCCATGTTAAATTAAAAAAAAAGAGCAAACACCATGTCTTCTACTTTTAGTAAACATATAGTACGTCCCTGGTCTCTCATTTACGGCTTGGCCTTTCAGTTCTCGCCACTTTCAGACTGCTGCTTGTTAGCAGATCTAGCCAGTGTGCAGTGTGCAGACAGGCTTTAACAAGCAAGCTGAATCAACAAGGTTGTTTTCCCGCCCTCCGAGAGCTGGGAACTGACCTCCCCGTGCACTCGGAGCACCAACCTGACAGAAGGCCGTAACTAAATCTTGGCAGCCACTGAATGGGATCAGTGCATCTTAATAACTGTTGTCCTATGGCTAAACCTGTTACTGTGGCCTTTATGCAGGGAAAGCTGCTAAAAATACAGCAATAATAATCATTGTGCACTACTATGCACCTGGCATAATGATGTCCTGTGTTTATTCTGATGAAAACGGCTCTTAATTTCCGACTTTCAGACTCTCCTGGTTAAATAAAGGTTAACCCGGCAATTATTGCTGACATTTAATAAAGATTTAATAGGATAATTTGATGTGTGGACTTCGTTAGAAGGACAGCATGAAGCAATGGGACCAAAGATAGTTTTGACCTTAGCTCTTTCAAAAGTTAGCATCGTCCTCTGTGCGCTGAGAAAAGGGAGAGCAGTTGGACACCATTCTCTCACTGTGCTGGCTCTGCTTCTGGTAGTGGTGTATGGTTGTTGTTTTTTTTGCCAGGTCTACACACAAATCATTCAGACTAACAGAGTTTGAAAGTGTTTTTCACCCCTTGCTCGCTCATTAGGAATAAAATTTATATAAGTCAAAAGTTATGTCTGGATTTTACGCCTTTGTCAGGCTGTTTTGGGAAAATATCCATTGTTAAAAGTGCTTTAGAAATAAAATTGAATTGAATTATTAAATTATTCGAATTTATGCCACAGCGCTGTCGGATTCTCAATTCTAATTTGTCAGACGTTCATTAATTTTCTGTAAAAGCAACTCTGACTGTAGTGCAGCTGCAAATAAAATCACAGCTTTATTCGGTATTAATGTGCTTGTTTAAAATATGCCATCATTTAAATTCTAATTTATAGGTACATCTACGAAGGATGCTAAATGTAATCGAGGGAAAAAAATGGCCTAATCCTTGATGCAGTGATTTTGATTTAACATTTTGTGCACATGCAATATGTTTCCTGCCACTGGAAATTCTTCAGGACAGAGGAGTTAACACTTTTCTCTGTAACAGCTGCATGGTTGTCTCATTACCTCCTACTGATGGAAAAAGAAAAGAGGCTGGTGCAGGGATGACTGTTTATAGCCGCCAGAACAGGTTAAAAACAGGTACTAACTTGTTGCACAGATGTTCCACAACATTACATGTAATTATAAATGCATAAATTCCATGCATGATATGCCAGTTTTCAATTAAATTTCAATCATTAGGCAAACTGTTGTGTTATACAGTCATAGGAGATCATACCATTAGCAGTTTAATGAACAAGAGATTATGTATAGTTTCTGTATTTGATAGGCACCAAAGAGAGACGCATTAGGTTAATGGAAATGTAATCATCTGCATTGTGGTATTATCCAGGCTGTGTGGGAAACGCCATGAGAAAATTGCTGCTAAGGCTCCTGCTCAAATTTCTATGACCTTTTCACATGTAGCTAAATGGAGCAGCGGTACAGCTCACTTATGTATGGAGAACAGTATAAAAATAACAATACATTGGCAAAAATATACATAAATACTGTATTCATAAAGGCTGATACCAGGTACAATAAAGACTGCTCTGATCACTTCAGATGTCAAGTTATCATAACACCTAAGATCACTCATACCGCATGTGTAGTTCTACGTCTTTTCAACTTTCTTCAACTTTAGAACTTTAGATGGAAAAACTTATGACTAAAGGCGTACTGAATCTAGGCAACCCATACCAGGCCCGAGCACGTTTGACCCCCAAAGTCCAGATCATTTGGCTAGGGTGATCCCTTTGTACTTTGGTCCAGGTGCAGTTCAGTATCATTCTGGGATATCTGACTGTCCCAAGTCCACACAAGTCACCTCCAGATGCAAGAACACGTCCAGATATTTAAACTGTCCTTGGCTAGATGCAGACCTTTGAATGGAACAGTACTCGGGCTGCAACTGATGATGTTTCTCAAGTACACAAGAATACAAGTACAGACAAGAACGCAGACTGAGAATCAGATGTAGTCAGTGAGTAAATTCCTTCTTCAATATCAGCTGCCTCAGTAAAAAGTCTTTTCATATGTGCAGTCGAAATTCCCTGCGTTGCATAAATGATAAATCTAGCTGTACAAGAGGGCTGTGTGTCAGCACTCACAAAACAGCTCCAAAAAAGCAAAGTACCTGTACAGCCAAGACCATTGTGCTATACAAGCACACCTTTCTCCAACAAAAAAAGTCGCATAGTGATGATGTAAGCACGCCCGGGCCCAGAACGTTGAGCGCGAGTTAGTGCAGGCCCGTGGAGCAGTGGGGAGGGGGTACAATCACGATCAGGCATAGTACAAGGTAACCGTGCGTAGTGCGAGTACGCACTTACTTTGTCATATGTGTATAGAGATGTTATGGAGAAATAAATAAAGCTTGGAGGGACGTGTCAGAGATCTTGGTCAATGTCCACAGCTAATACAGCTAATAGAAAGCTAAAAAAAACATCTCACATGCAAATCAAACAAATCTCCTTCTTCACAGTGGATCATTTGTCTCCATCTTGTCCTGGCATGAACATCCCTCTCCGTCACACCCATCACCTGCATGTCCTCACTCACCATATCCATAAACCTCCTCTTTGGCCTTCCTCTCTTCCTCCTACCTAGGGGCTCCATTTTCAGTGCTCTTCTTCTAATATAACTTTCATCACTCCTCTGCACATGCCCAAGCCATCTCAATCTCGCCTCCCTAACTTTGTCACCAAAACGTCGTACCCTCGCTGTCCCTCTAATCAACTCGTTCCTAATCCTGTCCATCCTCGTCACTCCTAATGAGAACCGCAGAATCTTCATCTCAGTCAGCTCTCACTCCCTCTCCTGACTTTTCGTCAGTGCCAATGCCTCCAGGCCGTACAACATAGCAGGCCTCACTACTGTTTTATAAACTTTCACTTTCACTCTAGCCGATACCTGTCTATCATAAATCACTCCTGCTACTCTACGCCACCCATTCCACCCTGCCTGTCTCTTCTTAACTTCTCTACCACACCCTCCATTACTCTGTACACTCATCGCCAAGTATTTAAACTCCTCCACTTTCACCAGAGCCACTCCATGCAACTGAACCTTTCCACTGTCCTCATTCACACACACACATACACACACATGTACTCGTACTCTGCCTTGTCCCTACTAACTTTGATTCCCCTTCTCTCCAATGCATCCCTCCATCTCTCCAGGCTAATTTCAACCTGCTCCCTACGCTCACCACAAGTCACAATGTCATCTGCAAACATCTTGGTCCATGGAGACTCCTGAATAACATTGTCAGTCAACCTGTCTATGACCACTGCAAATATGAAAGGGCTCAGTGCTGATCCTTGGTGGAGCCCCACCTTCACTTTAAACCAGTCTGTCATTCCTGTTGCACACCTCACCACTGTCACACTGTCCTGATACATGTCCTGCGCCACCCTCGCATACGTTTCTGCTACTCCTGACTTCCTCACTCAATACCACCTTTACTCTCTGCACTCCATCATAAGCCTTTTCCAGATCAACAAACACACAATGCAACTTATTCTGGCCTTCCCTGTACTTCTCCATCAACACTCTCAAAGCAAATATCACATCTGTGGTGGACTTTGATGGCACAAAACCATACTGCTGCTCACAAATCCACACCTCATCTCTAAGTCTAGCTTCCACTACTTTTTCACAGATCTTCATGCTGTGGCAAATCAACTTTATGCCTCTGTAGTTATTACAGCTCTGCACATCACCTTTACTCTTAAAAATTGGTACCATTATGCTTCTTCTCCACTCCTCTGGCATCCCCTCACCTTCCAAGATTCTATTAAACAATCGAATTAAAAACTCCACTGCCATCTCACCTAAACACTTCTATGCATCCACTGGTATGTCATCGGGGCCCACTGCCTTCCCACTCTTCATCCTATTCACAGCTGCCCTCACTTCCTCTTTGCTAATCTGAGGCACTTCCTGACTCACTATCTCTGCTTCATACAACCTTCTTTCTCTCTCGTTTTCTACGTTCATCAGCTCCTCAAAGTACTCCTTTCCCTTTCTAATACACTCTCATTAGTCAGCACAATGGCAGCATGGTGGTGTAGTGGTTAGCATTGTCACCTCACAGCAAGACAATCCGGGTTCAATTCCTGGTCCGGGCCGTTCTGTGTGGAGTTTGCATGTTCTCCCCGTGCTTGTGTGGGTTTCCTCCCACAGTCCAAAGACATGCATGTTAGGTTGATTGGCACTGTAAACTGCCCATAGGTGTGAATGTGTGTGTGTTGGCCATGCGATGAACTGGCAACCTGTCCATGGTGTACCCCGCCTTTGCCCGATGATGCTGGGATTGGCTCCAGCCCCCCCGTGACCCAGACTAGCGGGATAAAGCGGAAGATAATGGATGGATGGATAGACAGCACAACCCCTTCTGCATCCTTTATCACCCTAACTTGCTGTACATCCTTGCCAGCATGGTTTCTCTATCTCACCAGTCTCTTTCCTTTTACCCGTCATAGCGCCAACGTCCAATGTTCCCAGTCTCACCTCCACCATCCTCACCCTCCCCTTTTCTTTACGTCTCTGAACTCTTCTTCCCCTCTCCTCCTCCTCCTGTGACCAACAGTAGCACAGTTTCTGCAGGTACCCTGTTGGAAAACAATACCTGCGGCAGTCGTTGATAATCCAGGCCTCGACCGATCCAGTATGGAAATCAGATTTGTTATCCAGATTATTGATTTGGCATAGTTCTTATGGCGGATGCCCTTCCTGACACAACCCTCCCCCTTTATCCAGGCTTGGGACCGGCACGAAATTGCACTGGTTTATGCATCGTAGTGGCAAGGTTCAAATCTGACAAATACAAATCCTTAAACAAAGTGATATGCATACATTGTATATTGGGTGTAGGCTATACTTTTTGGCAACTACTGTTTCTTATTTTTCTAAGATAATAAATACCAGACAAACTGCAAGTGTCACAATATAGCCATAAATCTGTCAATTACATTAATATGACATCAGAGTAGATGAATAATTATTCCAGTTGTCAAAAACTTTCATGTGATGTAGGTGTAATGTGCATATCTGGATTAATTCTGTTCTTTTTCAAATTGGTTTCATGAGGTTTTTACAGGATTCTCTGGAGGGAAGAGGTCTGATGCCACAGTTGCACTTGCTACAAAGTATCACTTAGATGAAAACAACAGGGCAGATTTTACAACCTCCACATCCCTGCTCTTATATCCAGCGGGAACAATTATTTAAACCAATCCAGGACCACAGATGCCCTGGACTTTCTAAGATATAAGGAGCAAACAGAAGCAGAAAACCACAATCTGTGGAATTGCATCTGTCTTGAAGGCCAATGGTTTTCTCTCTGCAATGTTGAAATTGGGCTTTAAGGTCAGTGAGAAAGCTTCTGTTGGCTAAATTGTTTATGATGCTTCCTTAAATGAAATGGATGATGCACTGCTTTAGACATGAAAGCCAAAGCTGAGATCACAGGGTCTGGACCAGAGTGTGCATCTGTTACCAATCTATAACCAAATTATCTTCAATCAGCTCTTGGGAAATGTACCAAGGGCAGAAAATGAAAATAAAAAAAGAAGCCAATTTCCAGTTGATTAGAAATGACATGTCATTTGCATCTGAGCCATTCTTCATGCTAAGGATCAAGCCAATTAATTTGTGGACAGTTTTTCTCTTTTACAGTTCATTTAGGCCAGGGCCAGGGTTTCTTCGTTTCAAGCCAATTCGTTTTACTCTTTTGGAGTCTTCCATGCACACACTGTGTAAACACAGTACTTCCTTCTATGAACTTGTACCAGCTGCAGAGTTTGGATGAACACATGCATCTCTGCTTCTGTACCTGCATTCACCACCATTTAAATGTAGAGTATCTGGTTGCGTGCTCACACCAATAGCAGGTGGCAATAAATTCAACTTTGCCATGCTGCTACAATCACAAAATTTCCAGAAGGAACTATGTGGCCTGGATTTCCATACAAATTTCCTCTACTATTACTATTGGTACAGGCAATACTGAAAAGCTAATTAAACGTTTTGTTTTCAATGATAAATGTACAGTCAGGTCAAAGCAGTCAGCTAATGAGACCAGGCAGGATGGGTTCGAATTTCTGCAAGAGTGTGCCCGATTGACAAATTTCCTTCAGTAATGGACATGATTGGTCAGGAATGCCTTTAGGAGCACATGGGATTGGTTCAACTTCCTTCAGTAGTGGGCATGAATTGTACAGAATGCCTTTAGGAGCAGATGGAATTTGTCCAACGTCCTTCAGGTGTGGACAAGATTGGACAGATATCCTTCAGGAGCAGATGGGATTGGCTCGACTTCCATCAAGAGTGGACAAGATTGGTCAGAATGCCTTTAGCAGTAAATGGGATTGGTCCAACTTCCTTCAGGAGTGGACATGATTGGCCAGAATGCCTTTAGGAGCAGATGGGATTTGTCCGACTTCCTTCAGGAGTCGACAAGATTGGAAGATATCCTTCAGGAGTAGATGGGATTGGTCTGACTTCCTTCAGAACTGGACAAATTGGTCAGAATGCCTTTAGGAGCAGATGGGATTGGTCCAGCTTCCTTCAGGATTGGACATGATTGGCCAGATGTCCTTCAGGAGTAGAATTGGTCAGAATTCCTTTTGGAGCAAATTCCATTGGATAAAATTCCTACAAGTGCAAGGGTATTGATCAATTAACTTCAAAATTGGATGAGCTTGTTCAGTAATTTCTTCTGCAGGGTGTTAATTTTGTCAATGTAAATTTTGATAAGTATTTATTGACCACCTGATGAATAAAGACGAGACAAAATAACTGGATCTGTTCATGCAAAAAAACCTAGATCACAAAGAAAGCACGATTGTTTTCCTTTTTAACCAAACATTTAAATGTATAAATCTACACAAGTACAAATACTAAGGCTGAATTCCAAACTCCTGAATGCTGAGCACAAAGTGCACAACATAATTCTTACAAACCATTATTTCATAGCCCTCGAAGTGTACGTGTCTAGGGAGCATGCTGCAATTTGGAACTCAGCCTAATTGCCTCCATGCATCTTTCTCATTGGATGATATTTTTTCCTGCTCTGCGAATGTCCATGTAAATGCCCACTTCCAGTACTGGTGTGAGCAAGCTAATCTTGTCAGAGCCTATTATTAATCTAGCTATCTTAACAAGCTGAACAAAACCATTAGCAGGTTTTTCAAATGATGAGCAACACATCTTCACCATTGGTCTGTCAGGCGGAAAGAAAGAGGAGAGACGATCTGTGGACACATTTCTCTCATATTCAAAAGGTAAAAAAGGCTGAGTATAGGTTCCCATTCAAGATGAAATTAGGGACGCGCCGATTGATTGGCCACTGATCATTCTTGGCCAATATTCATTCTATATTGTTTGTTTGTTGGTTTATTTACCGTCACTTAAGCATCTATAGTTATTCATGACAGGAACAAGGTTATATTGATACACACATCTCATCAGTACAAGTACAATATCAAACACAGTCATGAGCAATTTGATATCTCCAATTCACCTAACTTACAAGTCTTTGGACTGTGGGAGGAAGCTGGAGTGTCTGGAGTAAACCCACACGGACACGGGGAGAACACGCAGGCCCCATAGAGGGAGGACTCAGACTGCTCTACCTGTGATCGGACTCAGGACCGTCTCACTGTGAGGCGACAGTGTTACCCGCCAAGACACCATGCCACCATATTCATTCTATGAAGGCAGATCTGAAGAGCCTATCAGAGGACACAAACTGCATGAGACTCCTCTTAATGCGGCAAAGGAAGCACACTGAAATGGCTTTGCCGGTCTGGCAGTTCTACAAGGTGTCTGTAAAAGACAGTAAAATCATTACATGCAAAGTTTGTGAATCAGAAATCCATAGCGGTGATACACAACAGTGGCATTTTAATACTGTGAACCTCTATAGGCATTTGAGAATTCATCACGTCAAATAATACAGCGAATATGAAAGGCAAGCCAGAGCAGTCATGCTTTCTTATACTTTGAAACATAATGCATTAGTGTTGAGCACATTTAGCTTTTATTCCACAGGAAGGCTAAAATACTTTTTGATCTTCAGTCAAATAAGCCATTATATTCATTTCTTCATAATCTACATGATGCTTTCTCAGATCTTGATTATAATTTTCCTGCAAAGATTATACTTTTATTGCTCTAAATAGTAAAAAAAAAATTAACAATGCCACACAATAAATACATTACTTGCAATGGAAGATCCCCACCCCCCACAACAACCATGTGTCTTGGTAGTGTCTAGCAAGGTAATAACAATTACACGCTACAAAACACTACTTAAAGTAAGTTAATTGGTATGGGTTCCCGAGTTGTGCAACGGCAAAGCATTCGCCCTATCATCCGGAGATCGCTAGTTCGAGTCCGGGTGATGCTATAGCTGCCCATAGCCGGGAGCCCAGAGAGCAAAATTGGCCGTGCTCTCAGAGTAGGAGGGGCAGCATACGTTCTCACCCATGTCAATCAGAGTGATACTGTTCAATCATGAGCTCATGCATACAGAAGATGGGCGGGAGCACTTTCCTCCGAGTGCGTTACACCGCTCCCGGACGTTACCGAGCAGCAGTTCGAAAAGAGGCGGCGGCATGCGTCACGTGTCTCAGAGGAAGCATGTGATAGCATGTGACATGGGAGAAATGCCGGTGGGTGGGAATTGGATACGACTAAATTATGGAGAAAATTGGGGTTAAAAAAAAATAAAGTAAATTAACTTTTGAGTTCGCCGAACTATAAATATGAAGTGCAGCCTGGATACTTACTAAGTTAACTGGTTGCAGTTTTTTTTACAGTGTGTATGTTGATTGATTTGATAAACAAATTAAACTGTACATGTCATGTTGGAAGCAGTGTACATATAATACATGCAGTTAACCAGAGCGATTTATATTAAATCCCGTTTAGGACTGAATTTAATCTTAGTATAGCTCAAAGTGTTTTGTGGATTCAGGTTACCTTAGTCATCTTTCTAGCTCACACAGCTCAACACCAATTTTAATAACTAAGACTGAAATTCTTGTCCAAATTCACACTGCTTCTGGATTAGGCAGGATTGTTCAGATCTCCTTTAAAAGTGAAACGTTTTAGTCAGAGTTCCTTCAGGAGTGGGTGGGATTAGTGAAAGCTCCTTCAGGTGTAGGTGGACTTGATTAGAATTCCTTGAAGTGCCTATAGGTGATCTGTCAGGATTCTTTAGGGATTGAAAAAGGCTTCCTGGAGGATCAGGAAAGGTTGATCAAAATTCATTTAGAAGCAGGCTGGAGTGCTCAGAATGCTTTCGGGAGCAGGCAGGGGTGGGATTATTTAGAATGACTTCAGGTGTGGGCACGATTGAGAGTGGCTTGGATTGGACAGAATTCCTTGAGGAGCAGGCAGGATTAGACAAAATTCTTTCAGGAGCAGACAGGATTGGGAAGAGGTCCTTTGCGAGTAGACGGAATTGATCAGAATACCTTTAAGGGTGGACGTATCGATAAGGAAGTGAGTGGTATATAAAAATCAATAGTGAACATACCTTTAATTTATATTAAGTCTGCTGCTGGTAGTCTAAAATATAATAAAATTACACATCCTTTTAAAATCTTATTCATCTCATTATGTATTTTGGCCACCAAGTGGATATTCTTGTCTCTGCACTCTGTACATCATCTTGTTTTTTTTTTCCCCCATACAGAATATTTAACACTAAATTAGGCAATGAAAATAGCAAGATTTCACTGTATTTTAATTAGCTGCTGATTGAAACAGGGCTTTAACAAAAAAGAGTAACAGGAAGTGAAGTCTGTTCACATCCTCCCGTTAGCTGTTGGCAGTGTGATGGCAACAGAAAGCTTTAAACACACAGCATGTTTTCCATCAGATTGGCTTTGGCTCAGTATCTTGCACCGACTACCACAACTACTACAACTTGGTTGGAAAAACACAAACACACCGAGTCTTACATGCTGGCTGATTATCTCAGTGAACGCTGTACACTGCTTGCCTTTTTGCCCTCCACAGCTCCCTGGCAGTCATCTGGGCAAAAGATAGCTGCAGCCTAAACATCCTCATCACTGTGTTTCATGCTTGTCTTAGCAACGGAGTGATGCAATGCAAAGAAACTACACCACTCAAAAAAACAGGTAAATTATTTATTAAACATGTTCCCCAATAAATCCCATACAGCCTCCGGTACTGTTGTTCTCGAGAGAGGAGAAAGAAATTCAAATTAGGATGGTATGTGGCTGTGACCTGTGGTATGGTACGTGTCATGACTCAGTATTTAAAGCTGAGAAATGAGACATAATTAGACTTTGAAGATAATTGAGTTGGCTTTTTCTCCAATTCACGGCCATCAGGCATCTCTTCCTATCATAACAGCTACCAACTAGATAGGCACATGAAGCCACCGTTCACCATATTCTCAAAGTGTTGCTAAGGCAATGTGATAAAGGTGTAACACATACGGAGAGAAGCGCTCCCTCCCACTTCTGTATGCACAAGCCCATGATTGGCTATTAGAGTCACTGTGAATGAAATGTGAGACTATGCTACTCCAGTCTTTTATCGGCTTGACTGGCATTATCGGTATTTGAACTTACAATCTCCGGATGACAGGGCAAATGCTTTTCTGTTGTGCCACTCTGAAGATCTGAAAGCACGTTCTTTCTACTGCTTCATGCTATCAGATCTGGCAATCAGCAATAAAAATATGGGGCTGAGGGGCTATCATGAAGACTGTCAACTATCACAGCAGGACGCAGCCTGAGATCTTTTTTTTTAATGGATTCATGCAAAGTTCAATATAGCAGCTTACGCTTATATTGCACTACAGCATAATTATGGTATGCGTCATGTTTTAATTTAGCATACTACAGAAGTATGTATCAGGATGGGATGAACTGAAAATTCAAAAGTACATTCAAAAGTTACACCAATAATCATATGAGGAAAGTTCTTTGTATTCAGAATCGGGTTATTCACTTGCTTAAGTGAATTTTCGCACATCCCCATTCAGATTACGCAAACCACCTGTATGTAGTTCACACCTCCAAGGTTGCCTGAGCCCCTGTGACCATGACTAAGAAATGTTTTGATACCAAGATTTTTCCTTTGCGGTTTCAAAAAGTTTTGCATCCACACGACAACTTCCTAGAGGTTCCTACTGTCCACACGGATCCACTGAAACAAGTGAAAGCGCTTTAGTACATATGCCAGGCCAGTAGATGGTGGTGAAACTCAAATATACAAACACCACAGAACACTACAATGTGCCTGCGCATTAATCAGCCACGTAACCCACAAGCCACTAACTTTAGCCTGTATAGCAAATGGCATCCATAACATAGACTAAGAGATAAAGTTTTCTTATTTAGTGCACTTTTCATAAAGGACAGACACTTGTGTAGACAAGGTTTTGCACGAGCCACTTTAGGCTACTGCAAATTCATTTCATTTTGGGGCTCTTTGACCAAACCTTAGCATAATACACTGATTACAAGGCATATCCTATTGCATCTTAGCATAATAGTGCCTGGGTGATTCTCTGAATCGGGTGTTTAAGTCCTCCAAAAATACTTCAAAGATTTTCAAATAAAGGAAAACACCAAGTGCATTTTAAAGCCATCAGTTAACAAAACTAGATGTCTGTCATATTTGCATGTCCTCACTGAAAATCATTACATTTTCACTGAACATCAAACGAATAAAAATGGCAATTGATACCAAACTGTTGCTGCTAATATATTTATATGCTTGTCTTTGTCTAAAAATATTTATTTCTGAAAAAATACATGAGTTATCTATGAAATCGCAGTACTGACGCACAGTTTGTTTTCAACCCCGTCACACCACACCATCTACCCTCTATAAAAATAATGGATCCATTCCTGTGGCATCAGCACTGAGGAAGTGACATCACACAAGTCTCTTGCGTATATAAGCACAAGTGTCGGTATCTTTTCTTACCTATATTTCATGTTTATTTATTGTCAGATAGAGACCATCAGATGCGATATTTCAATTCTGTTGTATGGATGAATGACAGTAATTGCTTGGAATAATGAAAAAACTAATTTTATGATGTAAATGCCGTGTGGTGCTACTGGTTCAACTAAATATCGAGTTATAGCTACTATTATCCAAAAAGTTTAATCCTGTCTCATTCAACCCTATCACTTTGATTATTACGATGGGGTTGAATCGTTGTGATGGTTATCCTTAATGCTATTTTATGTCAATAATTTCAGAAATCATAATGGAAAAAAGCAGAAGCAAAGAGGCAAAGACAGTAAAGAGCAAGAAGGGATGCAGGGATGGTTTTTTTTTTTTGGCCTCCTTGTGAGCATGTGCCTGCCCTCTAAGCCTGAAGAGAGCCTTCTTCAGAAAGAAGTGTGGGCCAGGCTTTCTGAAACTAAAGAAGGAATCAACACCTTAAGGTCACGTTTTTATGTTTAATGTTATATACTAAATTCAATATTATGTACTGAATGTTAGTTTAAGTTTCAGGTATTAAAGCATCATTTTATGCTTTACATTTTATAAGGGATTATTTTTGCTCCTGAACATATGGACAGATCCATTCCACTGATGTTTGTGATCAGTTGCACAAAGCTCATACACGCTTTTGTTGTCTAACTGGGAATGATGTATAAAAAATGTCCTAATGGCTTTTCTACCAAAGTGCTTTTTAATTCTCAATTCTGATTGGTCAGTAATTGTTGATTCATTTTCCTAACAGCAGCTCTGACAATACGTTCAGTTATAAATCAGATTACAGGTTTTTATTAATGCGCTCATTGTAATACCTTATTATTTTTATAGTAACAACTACTAATCAGGGCGGCACGGTGGTGTAGTGGTTAACACTGTCGCCTCACAGCAAGACGATCCGGGTTCGATTCCCGGTCCGGGCCGTTCTGT
>JAOVVH010000033.1:16482231-16502144 GCA_028566435.1 Scorpiodoras heckelii | reverse complement strand
TTGCACTTGTAAATGGAGCGACGAACTGTGTTCACTGACAATGGTTTTCTGAAGTGTTCCTGAGCCCATGTGGTAATCTGTTACAGAATGATGTTGGTTTTTAATGCAGTGCCGCCTGAGGGATCGAAGGTCACGGGCACTCAGGGTTGGTTCTCGGCCTTGCCGCTTACTTGCAGAGATTTTTCCAGATTCTCTGAATCTTTTGATGATATTATGGACTGTAGATGATGAAATCCCTAAATTCTTTGCAATTGCACGTTGAGAAACGTTGTTCTTAAACTATTGGACTATTTCCTCACTAAGTTGTTCACAAAGTGGTGAACCTCGCCACATCCTTGCTTGTGAACGACTGAGCCATTTGGGGATGCTCCCTTTATACCCAATCATGACACTCACCTGTTACCAATAACCTGTTAACCTGACAGATGTTCCAAACAGGTGTTCTTTGAGCATTCCTCAACTTTCCCAGTCTTTTGTTGCCCCCGTCCCAACTCTTGTGGAACGTGTTGCAGGCATCAAATTCAAAATGAGTGAATATTTGTGAAAAAAAAAAAAAACAATAAAGTTTATCCATTTGAACATTAAATATCTTGTCTTTGTAGTGTATTCAATTGAATATAGGTTGAAAAGGATTTGCAAATCATCATATTCTGCTTTTATTTATGTTTTACACAACGTCCCAACTTCATTAGAATTGGGGTTGCACTTTTTTCTTCATTTCAGTTAAAAAAATTTATATTTTGTTCATGTTTTCATTTGGAATTGAAAGTGCAGTGCTTCAAGTGCCTTTGTGTATATGGAAATAAATGCTACTACGAGGATTGAGCTTTTTCTCAGTTGTTTTAAACACACTGCTATTATTTTGCACATAACTGTACCTGCTGTCAAACGTTCACTTTTCTAAACCTTTTTTTTATAATGTTATACAGTCAGGGGAAAATGTGAGTTCTTTTCAGGACTGTAATTTTTAGCTAGCGATTTCAGTTGTCGAAGTTGTCAACAGCTATGACAACTGCACGTTTATGCTTTAGTCACTTGGTCAGAGATACTGTGGCCTTCGGAAAGTTTTCCAAATTCTGACTCAGAGCTCGACATCAAATTTGTACAAGTTGGAAACTAGCAATTACAATATTTTCAACATGACTTGAATGCTTTCTGGGCCATAACCATTTTTTTGAAAATGGCTTAGTCAGACATTTTAACCTCCCTCCTTAGCTTTGCCAGCTCTTAGCTCTGAACACCAAGAAATGAATCCATTTACCATGCTAATGTGCTAATAAATCACTTCTGCTCACTTCTGAGCAGGCTCAGCTGAAGGGAATATAAACGTGCACTTAAGTGTGCTTTATGAGACACGTTATGAGTATAATTAGCCTGATAAGTTAATAAACTAGTGTCATTTTTGCTATTGCTATTATCTGTGTACCTGTATGTGATATATAATAAATTATACGGTGCACATTATGTAAGTAATTCATGGCATGCTTTTACAGCAAAGCAATCAACAACTGGACACTGTGATAAGTTACTGTTGCCACCCCAATGCTGATTATTTTTCTACAGCATCTAATTAAGTTTAGAGCAAGAGACTGGCTAGATAAGCTCATAGCTAGATCTTAGATCTTAGGCTCAATAATCCGTTGTTAATACTAGACATTTCGTATAATCGTCTGGAATATGACCGCTGCATAAACAGACAAAAAAAAGAGCAAGAATGAAGTGAAATAAACATAACAAATTGCAAAAATTGTGGCGCTACTCCACAAAGGAATCATAATGAGCTAGGGTAATGCTCCTCCTAGAGGAAAACTAGCCATAAAATTTTATAATTTTAGGCAAAACAGTTTTCAAGCTTTATGCTTGGTGCCTACCCCACTTGAGGGAGCACTAGCACAATGGATGATCAGGCTATAAATACCTGTGGAGTATGTGACGGGATTCACAGATTGAGAAGAGGTGGTACAGTGTGGAAAATGAGTCGCAAAGCAGACTCTTCAATGAGGACTTCAATGAGGACTGCATGCAAGGTGTGGTTCAAACTGGAGGAGGTTCTGTGATGTTCTGGGGGTGTTTTAATTATGCAGAAATGGATCTTTTGTCATTTTTGCATCAAACATGAATTATAATAATATTTTTATGCCAAACAGTCATGTAATTATAGCTGTGTTCTTAATATACCGTTAAAATGTTATTCTGGCAACTAGAAGCTCCTAGGACAGTCCTAAAGTGGTTTTTCAGAAAACCGCTATATTGCAGGTGTCTGCTTTACATTTCAGTGACACTTTTGGCTCAGACACGATGGAACATGATGCATAATGTCAATGTTAACAGGTGACAGTAAATCTGAACCACAGTGCCTACATTGAGCTACTGGACAACCAGGTTTTGCCTTTTGCTCATCATCTTACTGAGGAACATAACATTCCTATCCCTGTATTCCAAGATGACGATTCTCACATTCACAAGGATGCAAGCGTGACTGATTGGCATGAAGAACGTTCAGGAGCATTCACACATCTGGACTGGCCTGCAAAATCCCCAGATGTGAATCCTAATGAAAATCTATGGGACTACCTGGAAGGCATCCACAAAATCTGGCCTAACTGTCCAATTCTTTGATGTAAGGGTGGCTGAACATTGATGTCACCTACATCAAGAAACTTGTCCTGTTCATGCCAAATCGAATTGCAGCTGTTATTCGTGCTCGTGGAGGTATTACACACTATTAGGTATGTTTCAGTCACAGGTGACAAATTTTTTTTGTCTGACTCAGAGTCTATGTGCTTTGTATGTATGGGGGACAGGAAATGAGCATAACCAAATAGGAACTGTCCTGGAATTCAGGTGAGGGTGCCTTCTGGTGGAGTGCCAGTGAAATCCATGGCAGACGTGACTGGTAGCTAATGCTAAGCCATAGCCAAAATATTAATCCAAGATGTCATCAGTCAACTTTCTATAGTTTAAACAATACAGTTTGTAGTTAGCATTATCTTCCTTAACGTAGCAACAAGTCCCTGCTGGCCTGAAATGATAAACTGTAAATGCAGAATTTTCCTGTGTTTTTTGTATGTTTTGTAAATGTTTTAAAATATTTTGGTAAGACTAGCATGCTTCAGCATTGATATTATACTATAGGGAGAACTAGCAAGTATGTTTTTTTTAGTCAATATGCCTGTTGAACAAAAATCTACAGGCCTACAGATGCTTTTTTCGTGTACAGAAAGAAAAGAAGTAGTCGTTTACAACAAAAGCAGTGAACAGTGTTTTTCTGAAGTCCCACTTTGCCTCTTTTCAGGGATAACAGCTTCTCCTCCTCACACCTGCCTATCAGCAGACTAAACGCTTGTTTATATGGTGTTCAATTTCCTTCACGTTTATGCACAGCTTTGTTCTCTTCAATATATTTACACAGCAAGATAATTTCATTCTTCTTGTTCAGGATGTCATTGGTTGTTCCCTGACATTTTCCCTGATAATCACCAAGCAGGTTGCACGTTAAAAGCTTTGCTTGAGGACACAAAGGTCCTATTGTTGACACCACTGCCATTTTTATCTCTGTCAAGCAGGTGGGATTTCCTTCTCACACTCTTTCTCGTACCTCATCAACCCAGTCGTCGCTGCTTCTATTCCCTTCATCACATTACGCATTATATGGTGATGAATGCTAGAGCGAACCTGAGCATTCAGGATTTAGGATTTGTACAGGTATAAAAGCACACAATAGGCTAAATTGCTTCTGATTGAAACGTTTCAGGATGAGTTCATATTGATTGCCAGCCTGATTGAATGCCTCTGCTGGAAATCCAGTCGCCCATCATGTGCGGCTCGAACGCGGTGATGCATATGTCTGAACTGTTCTTTTGTTTTAATTAACAAATTTGAAACAAAAGCCCAATTTGTATGCAGATACTTTGAGCGGTCCTCAGAGAGGCAAAAACAAATACTCCTTGAAGAGCTTTTGCCAGGGAACACTGCACGATAAGACACCTGTTATTGCGGCGCAGACTACCATCTGTGCTTTTATATAACACACTTCCAGAAAGATCTCAATACCATCACAGTACAGTGCCAAATTGTAATCTGAGTATTATTTGGTTCTTTTTGAGTCAGGAGCCGTTTTGAGACATGGGGCCTCGAAGCTTTAAGACTCCAGCTGGCAAAACCCTAAAGCGCTGAAATTTACATTTACAGCTCAGCAAGGCTGGATTAACCATAGGGTCGATTGGGCTGTTGCCCACAAGCTCCCAAGCTCAAGGATCCTCAAACTGTAACCTGTTTTTTAACGTTCAAGTTTTTACATAAATGGTTGACTGTTTCAGTTGAACAATTTATTATTTATAAACCACTGAGAACATTTGGTGTAGGACAAATCTCTATCAAGTCTATCAACACTATCATATCATATCATACCATATCATATTAATACTATCATATACAATACAATACTATAATACTATACTAAGACTGCTGCCAATACCAATACCAACACCATTCCATGGTGCTGCTTGGAATGAACATGGGTTTGCTAATATTCAACTCAATTCAAATCGATTTTATTTCTAAAGTGCTTTTAATAATGGACACTGTCCCAAAGCAGCTTTACAAAGACATAAAATCCAGACATAACTTTTAACTCGTATTAATTATATCCCTAAATTTGACCCCTAATGAGCAAGCAGGGGCCGATGATGGCAAGGAAAAACTCCCTCAGATGTTAAGAGGAAGAAACCTTGAGAGAAATGTCGTGCCTAAGACGCCGAACACTTAAACTCTAACAACTTTTCTTTACATAAAACTCTGACACTGGGTTTTCAAATAAAGAGAAAATCGCTCCAAGCTTTATTGCAAGCATACACCTGGGCATAAATCCAGATTTGAATGCAAAATACACAGGTCACAGATCCTGCGCACAAACAAAGCCTTCTGGAAAATTCCATTCTTGTCCTCATCTGAATTGTTCTCTATTAAAACAGATAGTTTATTCAGTTACTTTTCTAAAATTATCCTGTCAGGAACCAGACTCAAAAGGGAACCCATTCTCATTTGGGTGACACCGGATAGTGCAATAATAAATAATCCCTTCTATAACTGAGTGCTATATAGCAAAAAATAAACCTGCAGTTAATTCATTAAAGTTTGAACATGAAGTTTACACTGTTGAAGTTATAAACTGTTCTCTGAAGGAGATTTGATTGATTTGACTGAAAACTGTTCATGGTAACTAGTCCCAGACAACATAGGAAGGATGCTTATATCGGTTATATCAGCTGTAAAGCCAAATTCATGCTTTCTAAGTGTTTCTTTAAGCTGTCCATCACAGTGTTAGCTAGCTAATATACTAGCTAGCTACTCATGACTAGCTACCGACTCTCGCTTGCTGTTAGATTAGCGACTGTGAGTTTATCTTGTACCCTTTCAGGGATGGATGGACCCTAGGAAGGATGCTTATATCAGTTATATCAAGTCAAATTCATGCTTTCTAAGTGTATCTTTAAGCCGTCCATCATAGTGTTAGCTAGCTAAAATATTAGCTAGCTACTCATGACTAGCTACCGATTCTCGCTTGCTGTTAGACTAGCGACTGTGAGTTTATCTTGTACCCTTGCAGGGATGGATGGACCCTAGGAAGGATGCTTTATCAGTTATATCAAGTCAAATTCATGCTTTCTAAATGTATCTTTAAGCTGTCCATCATAGTGTTAGCTAGCTAAAATATTAGCTAGCTACTCATGACTAGCTACCGATTCTCGCTTGCTGTTAGACTAGCGACTGTGAGTTTATCTTGTACCCTTGCAGGGATGGATGGACCCTAGGAAGGATGCTTTATCAGTTATATCAAGTCAAATTCATGCTTTCTAAGTGTATCTTTAAGCCGTCCATCATAGTGTTAGCTAGCTAATATACTAGCTAGCTACTCATGACTAGCTACCGACTCTCGCTTGCTGTTAGATTAGCGACTGTGAGTTTATCTTGTACCCTTTCAGGGATGGATGGACCCTAGGAAGGATGCTTATATCAGTTATATCAAGTCAAATTCATGCTTTCTAAGTGTATCTTTAAGCCGTCCATCATAGTGTTAGCTAGCTAAAATATTAGCTAGCTACTCATGACTAGCTACCGATTCTCGCTTGCTGTTAGACTAGCGACTGTGAGTTTATCTTGTACCCTTGCAGGGATGGATGGACCCTAGGAAGGATGCTTTATCAGTTATATCAAGTCAAATTCATGCTTTCTAAATGTATCTTTAAGCTGTCCATCATAGTGTTAGCTAGCTAAAATATTAGCTAGCTACTCATGACTAGCTACCGATTCTCGCTTGCTGTTAGACTAGCGACTGTGAGTTTATCTTGTACCCTTGCAGTACACTTGCCTTTGAAATGTATTCTTGGCCACCTTGTGACCAGTATGAGCAGCAGCCCATGGCAAAGTATAAATTTTTAAATCTTTACGACTTCAAGTCTTTTAAGGCTGTGTTTTATTGCAGGCAATCCAAGAATAGTCTACATGGTGAGTCAATACATGAGCAAGCTACAACACACAGGGATAATCCATATTCATAAACACACACACTCAGTCCCTCGCCAGGCTCTCTCGCTCTCTGTCTCTCGAAGCTGAAGTAAATAACCAACTCCTTCACCCTTTCAACAATGACAGACGCTTTCCGTGACTCCATGTGTTTATATGGAGACATAGAAGTGTATGTGTGATCCTCTGACCAATAAGCTTCGAATGGTGTCCATGTTACAGACATAAACAAGAGCAATTACAGTACACCAGCAAGCAGCTTCTCTTTAGGCAGGTCAAAGCTCCATGAAAATATCCGTTAAACAAAAAGCACAGGTTTTTTTTTTAAAGCTGCCATTTAAACTGTAAGACTTTGATGAGCGTCGGCAAACGTGAACATCACGTAAAGCGTCTGTTTTCAGAATTGACCCAAACAGAGAGCAGCAGATTGTCACCATCCCTCCGGCTTTTCATTTCATGGCAGATTTCCATCTCATTTAATAATAATCTGCTGAAGTGCTGCTTTCTTCATGGGTGAAATGATTTGTACTTTCAGAGCAGGAATATCTCTCATGATAAATTGCCACCTATAGGGTTTCTCTTGTCTCCAGTGTCACCTGTACGAGTTCATCAGTCTCCACTGTTGTTTGTTCAACCCTGCTGGTTTTTACTGTGGTGAATGAATTATTGTCAAGTTTTATGATACTCCAGAGAATAAAAGATAGCTTGAAAGGGATTTTTTACAGCTTTCTATAGTCTAGCACCTAGTGACTGGTTTTTTTTATGGCATATCTTGTGCAGACTGACTATTCCAACAGTAAAACCTAAAAAGTCAGAAAGGATTGTTTAATATTTCTGAATCTAAAAAGAAAATTTTCATATTCATTAGAGATTATAAACTATTTAATTGTACATTGTAATACAGTTTTCTGAGACTATTCAGATGCTCTAGGATTGACAAATTATTTTCTTATTCCTCCCTCAAACTATTTCTTTTTTTTTATAACTCTAAAGGCTCCATTCAGACAAGATTATTTCTTTAATCTCATCTGAATCCATCGTGCTAGTCATGTTTTCTATATCTAATAGATTGCATTGTCTTTTCTTTACATAACATATAATGACTTATACTAATGTGTAGGTAATGAAAAAGTTCATTATGTTAATATACCTAAGTTTATTAGACAGTGCTGTTGAATTCTTGACTCTGATTGGTCAAAAGGTCTTAGAGGTCTGTCCGGAAAGTAACGAGAACGGAATTCCCATGTTTTGGTTCAAGGTCAGTTAGAGTGGGCTGTCAGGTAAACAGTAGGACCCATTTCAGTTGCATTCTAGCCTTCACAGTGTCCAGACATTTGTTTTTCTGAAACCCTGCTGAAGTGCCTCGTCACTGGAACAATGCAAGCGAGTTTGAAGCAAATGTTGGACTGTTTAACAAGAGAGCCCAATTTCCTGACCAGAGTGATCACAGGAGATTAATCATGGGTGTTTGAGTACGATCCTCAGACAACAAAATTAAAAATTCTGAATGGCCCCCGACAACATCACTTCACCCGAAGACAGCTCGAATGAGCAAATCAAAAATCAAGTCACTGTTCATCATCTTTTTTGATTCTCAATGGATTGTCCATAAAGAATTGGTACCAGAAGGCTAAGATTAAAACACGTTTGAAAGACCACCACTTCAGCACAGTAAAGAACATTCACAGAGCCGCGTCCGAGACTCTGAACACCCTCACAGTTGGCGATTTCAAGTACGGATACCAACTATGGCAGATGCGCTGGGAGAGCTATGTGGGTTCACAAAGATCATATTTTGAACATGAAAATACTGAACTGTAATTTTTTTTCAATAAATAAATTTAATTACATAATTCTCATTACTTTCTGTACACACCTCGTATACTGTATATTAACATGTGGGTTAAAATTACGGGTAAAAAATATGCATAATTGCTGAGATGGTGATATTTTCTGTAGGAAGTTTATTAGTATTTATGGAAAGAATCTCCAGTTTCAGGACTTTGTCACAGTCAGAGGTTTTCCCCCCACAGAAAAGTCTTCAGGACTGCATTTTTTTGTCTTATTGACTTAAAGAAAGCTGATAAACAAGGGCTAGTGAGGAAATGACTACAATATGGTGCTATAATATAAGTAATAACAGGAACTAGCTTGTTTAGTGGGCATTGTACAGTACAAAATTAATGTAACTATAAATGGATAAAATGAATTGCTGTGGTAAAAGATGAATGAAACACTTCAGGATGTAGTAAAATAATAAACGTATGGGTTACAGCACATAAGGCCATCATTGATTACTTTCCTATTACAGTACTCTTTTCTTAATAAAGAGGTTATTGTTTTTAGTTGACAAATTTTGTCAAACAAAAAAAAATATAATTTCTAACTTATTGTAAGGATAGACAAACTCTAATAACTAGATAGTGAATTTCTGATAAAATACGTCTTTATTTGATTTATTTTCCTTTTTGGAAAAGTCTCACTTTCATGGTCTCTCTATTTACCTTGTTCTCTTTTGCCTACAGTAATGCAAAGCTGTTCACCCAAAACTCAATGTATTCAGTGTTCTTTCAAGTTGCCGGACAGGCGGTTTAACGTGAAACTAAAGGTTGCCTCAGGGGTAGAGTTTACTTGAAGTGGAACAAAATGTTCAGAAAGGGATCTTTATGATTGTAGACACATGAATATTACTGCTTGGAAAAAGAAAAGATCTTCTCAGTAATGGGGAAACCAAGCAGCCTAGTGGAAATGACTCAGACCCAGATAAGTGCACAAGCTATTAATTCTCCAGACGACACACAGCAAGTGACGTGACGTAACCGGGAAGAGGAAAGCAGTGCAGGTCTAACCTTCCATCAAGACTAATTATGACCCCCATCTAAATTCAACACATGTTGTGATGAGTGCAAGGTGACGGCTTTCGTTAATGAGACTTATCCAAACATACAGCACAGGGGTTGAATACAAGTTATTTTTATGACCAAGGAAACCAGATCTGGTTTCTGTTTGAAAGTAAATGTAATTTTCTTTCAAAAATGTTTGGCTGTGTTTCAGATAACCTAAATCTGGCTGCATATAGCAGCTTTTAGAATACACTTTTCACTATCATAATTGGCCCATTTGTCTCTAAATTGTATCATATTTTGCCAATTAGCCTCTGCTATCTGGCACAGAGAATCTACTAAAGAGATTTAACTAAAATTGTATAGGTTCCAGTATCAAAAAAGCACTCCAATAACAAATTAATATGAGTTAGATTTGACATGAATGGGATGAACTCCTAAGGCCATTCACAAAAAGCCAGTTAGTTAATTTAATTTACATCAGCAGTGTTGGTAAAGCTTTCTGTAAGTAGACATTTAATAGGATTTAGGACTGGAGTGTCAACAAAGACATATAGCTGAAAATCTTAAACATGGAAACAATGAAAGTTAGAAGCAATGACCTAAAAAGTCTTCTTCTTTTACTCTATAGCATTAAGATTTCCCTTAAGTGTCTTAGCCCAAACCTGTTCCAGTATAACACTGACAATGTGCACAAAGTGATGTCCATGAAGACAAGATTTACCCAGGTTGGACTGGAAGAACTCAAGTGTCTTGCAGGAAACCCTGACCTCAACTCCATGAACTGGACATGGAGTCTCCTCAAGCAACATTGGTTCCTGACCTCACTAATGTTCTCAGGGCTGAATCCCGATAGTCGTGTTCCAACATCTAGTGCAAAGCAGCAAAGGGAGGTCCAACTCCATATATTGTTATATTAATGGCTATTGTTTTGTAAAGGAATGTTCAAGAAGTACATATGGAGCTAGTGGTCAACCACATACTTTTGGCCATATAGTGTACTTAACCACTGAACAAGAGTTCTCATCTAGACAAATATACATAGACAAATTAATCTAAATGGAGAACAGGTGAACACAATAAAGAAGTAAACCAATGGCAAGACAGGGGTTTTATTGCATTTTCTAAAAATGCAATAACACTGAAATTTGTAATTTGTTAATTCACTTGAAGCTGTATGTAATAAACAAAGGGCAAAGAAAAGATTTCCAGTGTTTTCAATGACGAGCTTAATTCTATTTGTTGAATATAAACAAATTTAGAAATAGGAGACAGACCTGGACTGCAGGTCAGTTGGTCAAGCCACGCTGTTGTAACTCATGCAGAATGAGGCCTGGCATTGTCCTTCTGAAATAGACATGGAGTTAATGGGAAAAGACATCATCTTGACAGCAGCATATGTCTCTCCAAAATACCAGTATAAGCATTCACATCAATGGTACCTTCACATATATGCAGATCCCCCATGCCGTGGTCACTGATGCTGGTTTTAACACTTTTCATTGGTAATACTCAGGACAGACTTTGTGATCTTTGGCACATAAAATCCGATGTCTGTTCCAAAACAAGCTGAAATGTGGACTTGTCTGACCACAAAACACATTTCCACTGTCTTTCAGTCCTTCTCAGATGACTTTGGGTCCAGAGAACTTCTTGGTGTTTCTGTGCAAAATTAATACATGGCTTCCTCTTTGCATGATACAGTTTCAGGTTGCATTTCTTGATGCAGCGGTGGACGGTGTTAAATGACTTTGATTGTCCAAAGTCCTCCCTAGCCCATGTTGCTATGTCCATCACGGTAGCATGATGGCTTCTCAAACAATACCACCTAAGGGCTCAATGGTCACATATTCAGCAGCAGTTTCCACCCTTGGCCTTTACACACAGAGATTTGACTCCCCTGACTCCCTGAATCTTTTCATGATATTATGAACTGTAGATGCTGAAAGACCTAAATTCTTTGCAATTTTTGTTGAGAAGCATTGTATTTGAACTGACTGACAATTCTCTCTTGAAATTTGGCACAAAGTGGTGAACCACGACCCATCCTTGCTTGCAAAGACTAAGCCTTTGTTGAAGGCTCGTTTTATCTTAATGACCTCACCTGTTACAAGTTAAACTGCTAATTGTGGAATGTTCCAGAACAGTTTTACTTGTATTACATGTCTTATTTTATCTCTGTCCCAACTTTCTTTGAGTGTTTTGCAGGCAAAATGGAGTTGTTTATCATTGAAACACTGAAAATATTTTCTGTTATCTCTTAAATAAATCTTCAAGTGAAAGAACATATTACAGATTTCAGTTTTATTGCATTTTTGCAAAGTGTCCCAACTTTTCTGGAAATGGGGTTTGTAGTTCTAAGGGTTTCAATCTACCACCCTAAAGGATTCTTCCTTTTTTTTTTCCTTGAAGGATCCATTAAAGTTCTGTGGAGAATTTTTCGAGTACGTCTATGCATCAAATGTTTTACACAGTGTATTTTTACATAGTTACATAGAGGTACAAATTTTCTTATAAGCTTTCCCAGAAAAGCTTATTTAGTAATGAGTGGCTGTGCGTTTATGAAATGCTGCTTTTTGATAATACTCTAACTTATATACAACATACTCTAACAACAGTCTTTATTAAGCAGGCAGCCAAGCAATAAGTGCTCCACAGTGGCTCTCCATCCATAATTACAGCCTCAACACTGTAATTTATTCACGATCAGCCCTTGCGAAGACTTATTGATTCGATCTCAGTGAAAACCACCCGGCATTCTTCCACCGAAAATCGACATGCACAGCTTTCCGTGGACAAACCCACAGTCTCAGCCAGACATAAGCCAAAGGGTGAGCTCTGGAGTGCAACGCAGTCAGCTCGGTTTGTCTTAAAGAACCATCTGCAATGCATGGTTAAAGCGAGATAATTAAGGGCCAAGCTCTTTGCTTTCCCTGGGCTGTCAGCATTAGCAGACCATTGGTTTCTGCTGGGCTAATTTACCTGTATCCAGCCACCGTGACATAAAAGTCCCAAACTGTGGAGAATAGAGTGCTGTGTGTAGTCAGCCTGAGCTCAGCAGATGCACACATCAGCCACTGTTGCTCACCGATGCATTATTTCATCAAGACTCAGGGTACATGATGGATCTGCAGTGCTATGCATGCATTAGAAAATGTGTGATTAACATTTAGAGTGCATTAGGAAACCATCCCTTATGTCAATATGATATACAATATAATAAAGGTTAAGCATGATTAAGATATACACATACTGTAAATGATCCCTAGCTAGAAATCTCCCAGGATCTATTTTAATGAGATCCACCAGCATGAATCACTACGAGTGCATGAGACCATGGTGGTCAGATTTAATGGAGGAGCTGTGGGTTTCTAGCCGACATCCCATATGGATAGAATGGAGCCGGGAGCCAACGGTGTGCCAGTTCAATCCTCAAATCGTACCTTTGTGCCATTCAGTGAGGCAATCGGCGTAAAATTGGGAACAAAGCACCACGAAAGAGCTATACTCACACTCTTACAGGAGAAGTTCGAAAAAACTTTTCCCAAAGTAGCATGCTTTCTGAGTTGCTTTAAAAAAAATTCAAAGGGGTGGGGCTTAAGTAGAGCAAAGTAAGTAAGATTAATTTGTGGGAGGAGTTAATCTTCAGACCAGATAATATAAACAAATACCTGAAATTGCTGTGAAATTTGGTCTAAAATATTTATTAGCAAGTAAAAATGCCATAAATTTCATCTTTAATCTAAATTTAAACTTCTCTTTATTGGATTGTTTTTAAACAAATATCAGATCATTAAGCCTATTTCTAGATATTTGTACTAATTTGATGCTCGAGTTGATCTTATGCTATTGGCAGATATTTTTGCTTATTTCAAGTGTTTATATATTAAACAAAGGAGGAAAATGAACTGACAAAAGAATTAGACAATTTTAATCTATTTCTGTTTATGTTTATATAAGCTTATTTTATATAATAATCTCATAATATCATTCATAACATTTTCGTTATTCCAGATATCTTCACTTGCCAAAGTATAATTTCTTTTTGCATTGTTTAAAAGAATAAATCGAACACTCCTTTATGAGTTGTCACTGTGTGTGCCATAAACATGGTATGGTTCATAAATATTTACACAAGTATGGCATTGTTACTGTTCCTGAATTTGTCCTAATTTCATACAAAGTGAACACTCAAACTTAAGGATGTCTGGACAGGCAATGTGTTATTTCATCTTGGGAGCTGAAGAGAACCAAAGTTGTTCAAAAATTATTTTAGCAATCAACTTTTGTTATCTTCAGATCACAAGAAATGTATGTCATGATCAAGAAATCAACTTTTACTGTCTTCAAATCACGAGAAGATTAAGGCGTGATCTCTAGAAATCAACTTTTGTTATCTTGAAAACACAAGAAGAATAAAGCAAGATATCAAAAATTATGTTTTGTATCTTTAGATCACAAGAAAACTAAGTTGTCAAGTTGTCCCAAGAATCAAATTTTGTTATCTTCAGATCACAAGAAGAATAAGTCAGGATCTCATGAAATTAACTTTCGTTATCTTGAGATCACATGAAAAATTAGTTGTGATCTTGAGAAATCAACTTTTGTTATCTTGAGATTACAAGAATCTAAGTTGTGGTCTCAAGACTCAACTTTTGTATCTTAAGATCACAAAAGGAATAAGTCATGATCTCAAGAAATTAACTTTAGATCTTTGTATCTTTAGATCGCATGAAAAATAAATTGCGATATTGAGAAATCAACTTTTGTTACATTGAGATTATAAGAATCTAGGTTGTGAGCTCAAGAAACCAACTTTTATTATCTTTAGATTACAAGAAATCTAAGTCATGATCTTCAGAAATCAACTTTTGTTATCTTCAGTTCACAAAAAAAGTCATGGTCTTAAGAAATCAACTTTTGTTATCTTCAGATCACAAGAAAAAAAATTAGCACATAGCCTTTCTGGACTTCCATACAAGCTCACACTTTCTCCAAGTTTAAAAGTTCAACAGCTCTAGACCATAAACCAAATGACTCCTGTGGCTGTGAAATGTTTCATCATTGCTCTCTTTTCAGATGAAAAAAAATACATAAAGCCTCCACACAGTTACAGTGAGAATTCAGCGCCCTGAGCTGCAAAGCTGCGATGGAGACTGAGGGAATTGAATGCACAGTTGCATTAGTGTGTTCTCTTCCATTCCTCTCCCTCCTGCCTCTCCATGGACCTCTGCTCTCAGAGATGATTTCAGCACACAGATTCAACACCACAGTACTCACATCACCGCCGACAGAGCAACAACTCACAGCTCAGCAGGTTTGAGGGGGAAAAGAATGTGTAGCCGTAAAAAAATATATATATACATGATGTCACTTTGGGTGAATTCTGGCAGCAAAAAAAAAAAAAACTGCATGACATTTTATTTTCTGACTATAAAAGACCTATTTACCTCAAATTGACAAAAAAAACAAAACTATTTAGCTATTTTTAAAAAGTCTTTCAAAGGAGCCTATACACACTCACTATGTATCACACACACTCAGTTGTTCAACATCTATGGAAGGAGTCTCCAGTGTCAACACTTTGTAACAGCAAGTAAGCCAAAGAAAGTTTACACTTTATGGATTTCTGTGTAACATGACAAGCTGTGCTTTTTTGTTGTTGTTCTTCTTCTTCTTCTTCTTCTTCTTCTTTAAAGACTGGTGAGTGAACAAGTGTTTATAGCTGCTATGATGTAAGTGCTAACAAGAACTAACTTGTTTCTCGGACGTTACTGTAAGTCGATAAAATTACGTCATTCTTTAATTAATTAAAAATGTAATAGTTAGTGGTGGTTAAACAACATGCTGTTACAGGAAATTTATCAACTCTTTATATAGACAGAAGCATGTTTACCACTGTCACGGTCACCTCGCCTTTTGTGTTAATTAAACTTTTTAATCATTTGGGAATTGAAGATTCTAATTGTTGCATTTTTGCAAGTGGAAATTTTGCCCATTCTTGCTGTGTACAAGACTTGAGCTGCTCAACAGTCCGTGGTCACTGTTGTCTGATTCTCCACTTCATGATGCTCCATACATTTTCAGTAGGACACAGATCTGGACTGCAGGCATTCCTATCAAGTCACACTGTTGTAACTCGTGCAGAGTGAGTGCTATGTCCATCACGGTAGCATGATGATTTTTTCAAACAATACCACCTAAGGGCTTGAGTTCAAGGTTCAAGGTATAAAAGTTATGCCAGTATTTACACAGGGAAATTTATGTGTATTCAGAATCAGGTTGTGCAGCTAGCTCATTTTCTGGACTTCTCATTTGCATTATTAAAATCACCTGTGTGTAGTCCATGCCTTTCTGCTTGCCAGATATTTCTAGAGTAGAATTATCTGTGATGGCTTTTCCGTACCATCTAGACCAGAATGCTTACACACAAGCACTTACCTTTGAGCCCTAAAAAAAAATAGAAATTAAGGACGGAGGAAGGATATGCAGTATGATGCATAACATAAAAGCAAGAGACAGTTTAATAATGAATAAACTTTAAAAACAAACTAATATAATGATTAAATGAACAAGATTATTGCAAGAATTCAAGCAAAATGATTAGGCCTAGTAGGATTTATGACATTCGTCACTGGAGACGAATTTTTACAGCTTAGTATGTGTCTTTTTTTAACACAATCTCACCATTCATTTCATTTTGCAAAATTGGAAGGTGGCCAACTCATCCTTTTGCATGAACTCACACACTTTCCCTCAAGTTTACAGGACAATGTCAGCTATTTAGTGGCTCCACATTGGATTTGCCCTGTGGGAGTCAAAATGATTGCAGTCATATCTCAGCTATTCTAGATTTATCGCTTCTCGTTTTGCTTTTTAGCTGTAATGTGTTTTGAGCTTTGCCCACTTTCACTTCCTTCCCCTAAATTGAACTCTGGATGGCTTTTTTTTTCCTGACAGTGAGGCAAAAGTCACGTCTGAGTGACTCTGACTGGCAGACGTGATGATCGCTTTACGGAAACTACACTCTGCTGCCATTTTGTCAGTTTTATTTCCACTCACTTTGAATCAGAGGACTGATGATGCCTATTAGAGTCAAAATTATTTCTCCTGCATTTGGGTCAGTCGAGAAAATGGTACATTTTTCCTCTGAAGCAAACCAGAACCCTACTACAGCAGGTAGGAAGTTTAGACTCTTAAAGAAGTGTTGACACTCTTAAACATAATCTTAAGGGTTCTTCAGTTTGTCCTTTAAAGGAAACCCTTAAAATCTCTATGGACCGTCAGAAACAGAGTTTTTCTATAAGCGGTTCCTTAAGAAGTTTTAACACTCCATTTAAAGACCCATTGTTTACTAAATGTGTACATTTTTACATAGCACCTAGCCTTCAGGGTTCTTCTGTTGGTCCAATAACAACTAAAAGTATTTTAAACACCCCCTTGTCCAACGGTTCACTGGAACGCTTAACAATTTAAAGTTCTCTAGAGCCCTACAACAGATCATTTCAACATCAAGAAGAAAGCATTGAGGAGCATTTTAGAAAAAATGCTCACATTTAGAAGCTTTATGGGTTCCTTTGTTTGTGTCTTTGTGGAACCCTGTAAAAAGGTTTAATATAGACCTCCAAACCAGAGGGGTTCATTTTCACCTAGGGTGTCAGATGTTAAGCCTTTGGGAAGCTGTAAACCTTTAAACCTTTAAGACTTGATGAATCCTTTTTTCAAAGAGTGTACAGAAGGTTTATGAGTTCTTCATTTTTTCATGCTAGGAGAACCAAGGTATAGGTAAATTCATGACAGATGGGTTCCCTTCCAATCGGCTTCCAAATATAACTATTTTAGGAAAATATTAATCTTTGAGAAACTCGTTTGGGAAAAGGTTTGAATCTAGAACTTGTATGGGCTTTTTTGTTTACACCTCTGGTGAATCACTTAGAGCTTCAGAACATCCCATAATGTTTTGCTCTGGGATTTCACGGCTTTCCAGGAATCTGTGGTCAGCTGTAAAACATCAGTGAGGTTAAAAAGTTTAAAATCATGGCGCTTCCACAGACGCCTCAGAAAGAGTTGCATGAGGTAAAATAAAAATGTTTCGTAGTTTTGTGAAAACACACGAAACTCATCAGCTCAATTTAACTTTCTCAAAAGATTATGAATTGCCACAAATCAAAGCTCTCAGTTTCAGCCCTGAATGAACTCTTTAAGAAGAACATGGAAGTGTTTGTGAAATGAGCCCATATAGCCAAGACAACATCCTCTGGGTTTTCGCAGACTGCCACGTTTGCTGCAATGAACCGCGAGACTTAAACTCGAACTATCTAGTTGGTACAAGTTACAAGTTCCCAAAGTAGAGGTCATGGGGTCATTTAGATGATAACATGAATATCGCTCTATGAACAAGGAATCTGTGTTTTGAATTGTTGAGTCGTGTTCAGTCACGCTACATATAAATGAAGCATACGTGCTTTTTAATCTCTTATCAGGTTTGATTACTACACAGTATCCTGACAGTAGAGTAGGAGTTCAGCGATGGAAATAGATACAGTTCTCCATACATCTACCTCCGCTTAGAAACTTGACAACACTGAGTAACCCTACTTCAGTGAAACAACACAAGTAAAAATAAAAAGAAGATGGAAAAATGGAAAAGTCAAAAGCAAAACTTTTACTGAAACTTTCACTCATTTATATACAGTAAGTTGCTGGTTTATTGCAAATTTAGCCGCTGATATTAAGAACAGTGAAGCTCTATTCTTCAAGTATGGCTTTTTCAAGCCGCTCCATGAGGACCCTCAGATAAAAGTTTTACTGTCTTGAATACTTCATCATTTAAGCACCTAATAATTAAAAATATAGCCAAGTTTAAATTCCTCCATTTAATTGCCCATTTATTGCACTTCGGCGTTTATAAAGGCTGCTTTAGAGACCCGAGCTATGAAAGCAGCGCCTGTGGATAAGAGCACACTTTGACACTGGCGGAGAGTGAAGGATTATGGTTAATAAACTAGTTTTAATACTCACTTCTCAAATGAATCCAAGGCAAACAGTATTAAAGTGGTGCTATTTAAAAAAAAAATCAGTCAAGGAGAGATCTAATATCGTGAGCCGCATTTTTAATGCACTCGGTATGATAAATCGGCGGTGCTGCGTTACACCTCTGTGTTTTCAATTCAGATTTAATTAGCTCACTGAATCACGCCCAAGACCGCATTCCTCATGAAATGATAATTTCATAAAGAGATACTGAATGATAAAATAAGATAAAATTAAATAAAATTAAATAAAATAGCACGATCTTCATCAGAGAGATATTAAAACAGAGCTGGAGCTGAGGGTTTAAAAACGCATTCGTTTTTTTCCTCTCCATTAGTTTGGAGAAATGGAGTCGTAGCTTTTCATTTGCCTTGTCATGTGACTGCAACTGGCACAGAGGAATTAAAGTTAGCAGAAAAACAAACTACACGTAACACACAGAAACAGAAGTGTCGAATCACCTTTGTGTAGCAGACTCGGATATTAATATCACACCTTATTAATATCAAAGGCTCTTTTGAGAAACACAGACCCAGTGGAAAGAAAGTAAGAATGTTTTATTGAAAGCATCTGAATTAATGAGACGTTTAACACTTTGAACATTTTAATTGCTTTGATTAATGACACAGTAACTTGCCAAAGAGCAGGTCATTATATTAATTATTAGCTCAACTTAGCTATAGGAACATCAATATTTAAAAAAAAAAACATTTCAAACATCAAATTAAAATCAGTCCTTCAGTAATAAAAATATATAATTTCACTTGTACTAGGGTACTCGTGTTTTAATGCATACAGCAGAACAGGAAGGTGTGATTTTCATTTTCTTATCCATTAATCATCATATTTAATGTTGTGGAACAAACAAGTTAGATTCTGTTATCAGTAATGCTATAAGTTATAAACAGAAATTCCCTCACCCTCACCATTCCCTCAAGTTAATAAGACGGGGAAAAAAACAGCTCATTATGGAAAAAAAAAATGCAAAGCATAAACTCCACTGTCCTGAAGGTTTCCCTTGGCAGATAGCGTAAAGTTACGATTTTACTCGAGTTCTGATTGTTAGAAAATGCTGACACTGAAGACTCCTTGTATAAATGCTAAGTACAATGCCACCTCAGAGAAACCTTCACAGCGTAAAAGGTGTAAGTTTAGAAATGATAACAGGACGAGTACATTCATGTAAACCTGTGATTTGAATCACAGCCAGAACTACATTAAATGTAACTATTAATGGATTAAAAAAAAAAAAAGATCAACACAGGGATGGTAACAGGAACTCATCACAGCGTTCTGTTGTTGATTAAATGTTTCATTTTGCATTAAAACATTAGTATGCTAGTAGTAAACTTGGAAGAACTTACTCTTGGAGCTAGTGTTATAGACAATTAATCACCACATTCTGACCAATCAGAATCAAGAATCCATCACAATACATTCATTCATTCATTATCTTCTGCTTTATCCCACTAGTCGGGGTCACAGGGGGGCTGGAGCCAATCCCAGCATCAT
>JAOVVH010000033.1:16327375-16341275 GCA_028566435.1 Scorpiodoras heckelii | reverse complement strand
AATTCAATGCAGGGGCCTCAGGAAACATCAGCGTGAGGACTGAGCAACGTTAACGTTCCCTACAAGATAATGTGGGAGAATCGTTTCACACTGCCTCGAGTAACATCGGAAATTCAATGCAGGGGCCTCAGCAAACATCAGCGTGAGGACTGAGCAACGTTAACGTTCCCTACAAGATAATGTGGGAGAATCGTTTCACACTGCCTCGAGTAACATCGGAAATTCAATGCAGGGGCCTCAGCAAACATCAGCGTGAGGACTGAGCAACGTTAACATTACCTACAAGATAATGTGTGGGACCTACCAAGTATTACCAGCTTTTCTGGTACATCAGTGTCCATTGTGTACAGTGATACAACACACGGGCAGTGGTGGATCAATAGGTTAAGGCTACTGATTGAAGGCTTGTGCCAAGGTGCCCCAGTGCCCCGAAGCTGCCACTGTTGGGCCCCTGAGTAAGGCCCTTAACCCTCTCTGCTCCAGGGGCACTGCATCATGGCTCGGACCACAACGTCGTAACAAAGCTGGTGTATGCAAAGAAAATAATTTCACTGTACAGTATATGTGACAAATAATTCTTCTGAACAGTAATACTGTTCACGAAAACACCTCTTAGATTAGGTTAGAAATGTATTTTATTTACACAGTGCATGCACATTTACAGAATTAATTGTATTATTATTAATAATAATAATTCTTTATTTTATAAAATTATTTTTATCCCATGAGGTGAATCCCATCGCTAGAGGACCCCAGTGTTGTGATCCACACGAGGGTGTGTGTGTGTGTGTGTGTGTGTGTGTGTATTCCTGCTGCCACACACACACACACACAGCTCAGTGTAGATTAATGTGACGCTCGGTATGTTGCAGCAGCAGCAGCCTATTACAGGCAACGGGCCCAACTCAGGCCGGGGGCTCGCGTTGAACGCTCACCCGGCAATGCACGCCCTGAACTCGGTGCACCCTCCGCCACAACACCGGCCCGATCGCGACGCGGGCCTCGAGGGAACAGAGAACGGTCATGAAAACAGACGAGACATCGGCGACATTTTGCAGCAAATTATGACCATCACCGACCAAAGTCTAGACGAAGCCCAGGCAAAGTGAGTAGAAATTAGGTTTAAGCGTTTAATTAGTTATGTTATGTTATATTATATTAGTTAGTTAGTTAGCGTTAACAGCTTTGGCTCTGTGCCCGAAAACAAAGTTTGAGCACGAAGTTGCTAAAACCTACACATTAGATTAGATTAGATGTTTTGAACGACGTGATCAGTCCCAGACACATATATGTTTTGCATTTCAGTTTCACTTTTATAACGCAAACAAAGCAAGAGACAAATGTTTAATCGATTTCCTTAAAAAAAAACAGCGACCGGGTTGTTTATGTCGTTGCTAAAGCTAGGCTAGCTAGCATAACTCCTTTAGTTAACCTAACATCGCTCAACTTAACTTAACTTAACTTAACCTACCAAGACGATCTTTAAAATCGTAAAACGCCTCCAATGGTAATTAATAACATCAAATAATTAAATCCATCACCTGTTTTTTTTTTTTGCTGTAACTGAACCCAAGAATGAGGCTAATCCACCTAGCTAGGTTGTATGCTAGCATTCAGGACAAGTTTGCATTATTTAGCCGATATTATTTTAGCCCAAATAAATACATAACACAAGAATAAAGACTCATGTTGTGGTGCGTTTTGAGATCGTAAAGCGTAAATATTTTAAAGCAGATGATTATATTATTACATTAAGGTCAGGTTAATTTTTTAAAAAGTAATGTGATCTAGCTGGAGGATGGCTAATGCAGTTTGTTTATTTAAACCTACAGAAAACATGCCCTGAACTGTCACCGGATGAAGCCGGCTTTATTCAGCGTGCTCTGTGAAATTAAAGAGAAAACCGGTAAGTTTGATGATCTGAGCACTTGGACAAGGCACAAGTGTTGTGTTGGAGATGATGGATTTGTTTCAAAGTGTGGAGTAAATTTATAGTAAGGAGAGAGAGAGAGAGAGAGAGAGAGAGAGAGAGACGCCATGTTGAACAAAGCGACAATCTGAGTTTAATGGCGCAAAGCACATAACATACAGACCTCGTCTGTCATTATTTTTTTTTAAACAGTTATTCCTTGTATTTATCTAAACTTAATAACTTATATATTCTGGTAAAACCTCTTAGGATTAGTTTGAATGTAAACTGTGATGGTTATTGGTTTTTTGGTTTTTTTTTGGTAGCTAATGTAAAATGTGTAAAAAATAATTACAAATAATAATCATAATAAAAAAGTTTTGTAAACTTCTTTATTACTGACTGGATCACTGTCTGTTCACTAATGCTAGTGAAAAGTCTATAAAAACAAGCGCACACTGTGCATGGACTAGAGCTGTAATCGGGTCTGAAAAATCAAGCCCGACCCGAGCCCCACATAATTCGACCCGAGCCCGACATAATTCGACCCGAGCCCGACATAATTCGACCCGAACCCGACAGAATTCGACCCGAGCACGACAGAATTCGACCCGAACCCGACAGAATTCGACCCGAGCACGACAGAATTCGACCCGAACCCGACAGAATTCGACCCGAACCCGACAGAATTCGACCCGAGCCCGACAGAATTCGACCCAAACCCGACATAATTCGACCCGAGCCCGACATAATTCGACCCGAGCTCGACAGAATTCGACCCGAACCGGACAGAATTAGACTCGAACCGGACAGAATTCGACCCGAACCCGGACTTGTGATAGCTGTGTAATTGTTTAGTGTGGTGAAGTTTTCTCTGAGGATAGACGATAGATCCGACGTACTAAGAATCCCGAAATTCACGAACCCGTTCCACATTGGTCGAAATGCGCCAAGTAGGTTTTCCACCACATTATAGTCTTCAACGAGAACGGCTGTTTATAGCTGCTATAATGTAAGTGATATCAGGAACCAGCTTATCTTTTAGCAAACGTTCCTCAACGTTAAACTCGAAATAAATCCCAAATTGTAATTAATTGGCAAGTTGGTGTGGCGTAAGAGGTATAAATCGCTTCATGAATTGATGATGTAGGAACATTTTTTAGAAGTTTTTGGCAGTAACAGGAACTCCGATTGTTCTGCTACATCAGACTTGATATAAAACAGGGTCGCAAGAGAAGCTCAGACTCTCCTGATTTGCATCATTCGATTATTTTACAGATTAATATTAGAAATATCAAAGGCGGGTTTTGTGTGCAAACATTTTGAAATATCGCGAAGCCTCGCATTCAGACAAGCAGCGTTTAAATGAATATGTGATGTTTTACTCTTCTTCACTATCCCAACGTGTTGCACTAGTGTAGATCTGCAAAAAAAAGAGCTCTGTTTTTGTTCTGCATTTTCTAGATTAGTAAACACTTGAATGCAGAGTCAATGTTTATAATTTGAGAAGTGGATCATGACAACAAGCATGAAGACAGCAGAAAGTTTTAAAGAGAAACAGAGCTCAGGATGAAATCGCTGAACGTTTTACAGCTTGACCGAGGGACAAAAATGTTCTGACTCTGACGTGCCGTCTATGAAATGTCGCTTTTAAATCTTCTGGGTGGACAAACAACATTTCCAAAAAAGTTTCTTAAAATGCAGTAACACCTGAAATCTGTTAATTGTTAATTCACTTGAAGCTTTATTTAACAGATAAAAGGACAAAGAAAAGATTTTCACTGTTTTCAATGATGAACTTAATTCTGTTTGTAAAATATTAACAAATTTAGAAATTGATGTCTGCAACACACCCAAAAAAAAAAAGTTGTCACAGAAGCGTTTTAACCTCTGGGTCACATCAGGTTTTCTTTTAATTATACTTTTTAATCACTTAGGAACTGAAGACACTAATTGTTGCAGTTTTGTAAGTGGAATTTTTGCCCATTCTTGCTGTATATAAGATTTGAGCTGATCATCAGTCCATGGTCTCTGTTGTCTGATTCTCCTCTTCATGATGCTCCGTACATTTTCAATAGGAGACAGACCTGGACTGTAGGCATTCCTGTCAAGCAATCTTGATGTCCTCACCTGTTACCATTTAAACCAGTTTAACTTCCAGTTAACTCAAGAGCGAAGGCAGAAACTTTGACCAGCAAGAAAGAAAAAGGGATCAAGCTGTACGGTACATATTGAGTTAAATCGACAACTACGGCGGATCTCCATGGGCCATTTCTTCCGAAGCGTCTCGTCCTCGGGAAAAGAATGAAAACTCACCAGAGCAAAGTGGTACAGAACAATGTTCTGAAGCACCCCTTTGCGTTTCTGAAAAAAACTTGTACCGACATTCATATTGTATTCGCGCTAAACTCTTAACAGACAGTTAAATTAGCTGGTAAAATTATAGACAGGAAGTAAGACTGCAGGTGTAACCCAAAGCGGAAACATGTCACAGCCTCTAATGCACATAGCCTATTGTGGAACCTTCCAGTGTTAAGTGTATACACGTTTCAGTCTATTTTTTCCCTCTGTCCCAACTCTTTTGAGTGTTTTGCAGGCATCACTTTCTACATTTGTTTATTTATTTATTTATTTATTTATTTTTACAGGGACAGTACAACAAAACATTATCACCCATGGGCAAAAGATGCAGCGTACACAGGGATTCTAGCCAAAGGCTAATTTACAACCCTTGTTTAACGAATAGAATTAAGTTTGTGATTGAAAATACTGAAAATCTTATCTTTGTCGTGTTATCTGTTAAATAAAGGGTCAAATTTTCTGAAATGCGGTTGAGAATGATGATGGATGGCGTTCGCGTTGCTGCTGCTTGTGCATGTGCTTTGTGTCGGGTTGTATAACACCACCCGGGTGTGTGTGTGTGTGTGTGTGTGTTTGTTTTTCCCCTTCTCTAACAACACAACACGTCCCACAGGACTGGTAAGTCAGTAGAAGGAAAATTCCTTCGGGTTTTTAGTCACTTACGTGACACGTGTATGTTACTGGCCGACTGTGATTTGGGCTTGGAGAAAATTCATGTCCGTTTAAGATTGTTTACCTCAAAAAAGTTTCTAAATCGTCCTGTACAGTTTGATATTTGTATGAATTCATGGCTAACAACCAGTTTGATTTCAGTTCTGTTCATTTTGCAAAAGCTTAGCGTTCGTGGATTTACGACAGTGATGTAGTTTGTAATCAGTCGGAGGACGTACAGTGTCATACAGTGGCCTTAGACGTTACCGATGTACAGATGTATAGTATAGACTCTGTGTGATACCAGTGTGTACGTGTTTGTGAAACTTTCACACGACTAATCTGATCTGATCTGATCTGATCATCTCATCAGGTCTGTCCATGCGAAACACACAGGAGGAGGATCCGCCCGACCCGCAGCTCGTCCGACTGGACAACATGCTCCTCGCCGAGGGCGTGGCCGGCCCGGAGAAAGGAGGCGGAGCCGCCGCGGCCGTCTCCGCGGCGACCAGCTCGGGTGGTATGTCTCCGGACAGCTCGCTGGAGCACTCGGACTACAAACAGAAGCTGAGCCAGATCCGCACGATTTACCACACCGAGCTGGAGAAATACGAGCAGGTCAGCAGAGAGAGGGGGAGGAGTCGGAGAGACGGAGACACGAGGGCTATGTTTAGACCGCACACTCGAATCAGAAACGTGATCTGAAACCAGATATTATTAAACCTGCGTGTACAAGTCGTACACACGTTCTTCCTGTTGCGAAAAGAAACCGGAGGAGAAGTAGGTTTTGATTCATGGTGGTTTTACATATTGTAAAACAATACTTGACGTTTCCATAATACACGATTAAACACGTGGTTAAGGCTTAGATTATAGTACAAGCCTAATTATAATAGGTCTCGAATCTCAGGAGATATGATGGAAGCCTGGTTTAGACTAAAGACTCAACACATAGAGTATATGAAAGCTTTAGGTCGACCTACAGCTCTGCTAGGTCTAGACAGCTTCAGTGGGCAGGTTAACTGTGAGCAGTAGGTAGCTACAAATGGAAGAAGACGACGAATCAGAAGTAGTGCAGGTTGATCGGTATATCGCGTCAGCACTTCCAGGATCCCTGCGTTCGCCCGGCGTACATCACGTCCAGCAAAAGACCCATTCTGCAGCGTTTCTCGTAACCATTAGTGATTGTGTCTCAGCACAAGGCAGCCTCTCAGCGCATCAGTCAATAAATACGCCCAAGATTAACGTTCATCCGATAGCCTCTACGCGACAGAGCGTATCGATCCATCCGAGAGCAGACGCAGTAATCGGTCTTCTCGATTCGAGAAGCTGAAACCGATCCCTCAGATTACTGTTGACTGCATGTAAAAAAAAAAAACCAGATCAGTCCTTTTTGTTTTAGTGAAAATATCTCTAAAATGAATTTAGTTTTAGAGTTTTCACAGAGGTACTTGAACCTTTAGACGAACTCAAATATTGTAGGTCTATAGTGTAACGGGAACCGTGAATATTAGGTAAAATAACAGCAACAGAAAGAAGCAAGGTTACTGTTACTACCCTAAAGTTGATAGTTTTCTTAGGACAGAATGCCCTGGAGTGTTTCTTTTCTCTTGAATGAAGCTTTGTTTTTATCCATTTGTTGTTACATTTAATGTTGTACCTTGAATTGTCAGTGAATTGACTTAGTTCCTGTAATCACACTCTTTTTTTGTGTGTCATAATGTTTATAAGAAAATTAGAAGAAAATTGCAGCTCGTCATGTTAATAAAAATTCGTAAATTGCAGTAAAGTGAAGACAGAAAATGTAAATTAACTCTGACACTCGAGACTTGTATCAGAAATGCTAAATAAGCATTGTACCTGGGAACACTGTTTAAGAAAAAAGACAGTAAATATTACTTCCTTTAGTTTATTACTGTTTACTGCACTTTATTTTATAGTGTTTTCTTTTATGTAGAAACATCTTCATTATTATAAAATCGAAGGCGTCTTTGCTTTACAGCGAGTCTTTGCATGTGTCTAAGACTTCTGCATCGTACTGTACAGTAATTAGCTGGTAAGTTTTACCGAGTGTCTGAGTGGAGAATCTGCCACGGCTCTTCTGGAGACTTTGCCTGTCACACCTACTTCTTTTTTCTTGCAGTAAAACCCAGCAGCCTTTATTATGTTTTTGTGTCTGAAAAGTGCTCTGTTATGTAACGTGTTGCCTTTATTACTGAGGTACAAACATTTTTGTGCAACATTTAATTTTTTGTTGTAAAAGTAACATTTAGAAATATAAAATCTTTTTTTTGTCCTGATTCAATAATGCCGAACCAAAAACAACCAGGCGCCTAAGACTGCGTTTGTTTCATCTGTCGTGTTTCAGGCGTGCAGCGAATTCACGACCCACGTCATGAACCTGCTGCGCGAGCAGTCGCGTACGCGGCCCGTGTCCCCGCGTGAGATCGAGCGCATGGTGGCCATCATCCACCGCAAGTTCAGCTCCATCCAGACGCAGCTCAAACAGAGCACGTGCGAGGCCGTCATGATCCTCCGCTCCCGCTTCCTGGACGCCAGGTGCGTTTGTTTTTTGTCTCCGTGTGCACCGGCCGTGTTTGCTCTCACAAATATTTACCCTCGCGTTCGGACTCGATGATAAGCCGGTGACTCGGGGGTATATTTACATGATTAGCTACGTGATGGTTGACCTGGCAGCGTGTCTTTGTCAGGCGCAAGAGACGCAACTTCAGCAAGCAGGCCACGGAGGTGCTGAACGAGTACTTCTACTCCCACCTGTCGAACCCTTATCCCAGTGAGGAGGCCAAAGAGGAGCTCGCGAAACAGTGCGGCATCACCATCTCTCAGGTAGAACAGACGTGACGATAAGCTTTAATGGGCAGCTTGTGTGACGAAGGTGTTGAGAATAAAACAAAGGAGCACCAAGGCACCTAAAGCACTCAGACGGAGAGATAACCTTCTCAATAACATGAATAAATAAATGACATGTGTCTGGTAACTATGGTAACCTGTCTGGGTGTAAGATGTGGTTTAAGATAGAGGTGTGAGTCGAGGCTGAGCTGCTCTTGGTAACAGAACAACAAACAATCCGGGGTAATAAAAGATGCTTCTGCTATGAGTGTGTGTGTGTGTGTGTGCGTGTGTGTGTGAGAGAGACACGACATTTTGACATCGGGTTTGGTTTCATACGCAGCCGTCGTGAGAGTTGAATATGTAATAATGAATCTGTTTCCATTACAATCCATTCTTTCTCTTTATACACAAACCCAAGTGGAAGATTAGCACTACCGGTGTGTGTGTGTGTGTGTGTGTGTTTTTGCTATGCCTCTGTTTTCATCATGCACAGATATAAACTGCAGATTAGGACGATGTCTTGCTCCCCCTCTGCGTCAGCAGGTTGATTGATCGATAGATAATTGCTGGCGTCGGGTTTCACGTCGGCTCTGTGTCGGAACAGGTGTCCAACTGGTTCGGCAACAAGAGGATCCGCTACAAGAAAAACATCAGCAAGTTCCAGGAAGAGGCCAACATCTACGCCATGAAGACGGCCATGGGGGCGACGCAGAGAGAGGGCTCGCCCCAGACGCCCAACTCCACCGGTATGTTCAGGGCACACAGCCCAAACGCTCGGGGACGTATCAGACCGAAGATGCGTGATGAGGTCGGCAGTGGAAGCCAGGACGCGTTTGCTTCTTTAGTTTCGCACCGGAGCTACGCGCCTCACGAATCCAACAGCGTCACGGACGAACATCTTTCACGCGTCATCTTCTATAAGTACACTACTTCTTATAGCAGGGTTTAATCGTGGACTCGGATGGCGGCGGTAATAGATTATTTAGATTTGGGTTTAAACATCTCGGGAAGGCGTCTCCAGTCTCGGTGCTTTCAGGACAGAAGCCGGTTCGAACCGTTTATCTGTGGGCCTTCCTCAGCGCCAGACGTTATTATAAACCGATAAGAAGTACGATCTTGTCGTTCTGTAATCGATAAAATAGTACGAAATGATTTTCCGTCTGTCGTTATGCCTTTTGCGTATTTATTTAAGTTACGTGATCTGGGTATGAACTTTCATATTACCGTAATAAATTTACAGCACACCCAAAATATTTATACGTCTGAACTTTAATTGTCGTATACGTAAGATACGGTTCCTTCGACAGACTTTAGGAGGCGGAGATAATGGTGCAGGAGGGTGGGTGGGTGTATGAGTGAGGAGGTAGGCGTCTATTATCTAAGTGTCCTAACCCACATCAGTGACCCGGATGTGGCCGGATGTTCACCACATTACCCATGAAGTGCCGGTGCATAGCTAAAGAAGCAAACCTCAGACACCAAACGCATCTTGTTGCAAGGCCGTAAATGTCTGCTTTGTATTATTTTTTTCAAAATTAAGTGGTGAGTATTATTATTATTATTATTATTAATCTTACTAATAATAAATTATAGCTATGTGCAGTAATTAGCACAACAGGATTCTGCATCATGTTCCTCGGCCCGTGCCGGCTGTAACTGAATATTAAGTGACTCACCACTAAACAGATCATCGATAATCAGGTTCAGATGTCTTTCTGTCTTTCTGCCGTCGTAAATGAAGAGGAATTAATCTGCCACGGTTGCACTGTGTACAGTCGTGTGGGGGTGTTAATTTAAGGGAAATGGAGCATGTGTTTTTCACAGATAACCTTTTGTCCTACACATACATACACACACACACACATACACACACTTCTCACAGGCTCAGGGTCCTTCTCGCTCTCAGGGTCAGCCGATCTCTTCCTCGGAGTTCCTCCAGCGAATGGAGAGCAGCCTGGCTACCACATGGGGGCTCAGGTTAGACCCTTTCACCATCTTTCTCCTGTTTAAATGCCCCACGCTGCATGCTGCCGTGCCCGGTGCATGGACGCGTGTGCACAGTCAGTCATTGTGTGTTAATAATTTGTGTGTGTGGGGGGGGGTATATATATGTATATATAATATAAAACACACAATTGTGTTTGGAAGTTTGTGAACCCTTTGGAATTGTCTTTGTTTCTGCATAAATTTGACCTAAATCTTCATCAGATTTTCACACAAGTCCTAAAAGTAGATAAAGAGAATCAGATCAAACGAATGAGACAAGTATTAGACTTGGTCATTTATTCCTTGAGGAAAATGATCCAATATGGCAAATCTGTGAGTGGCAAAAGTATGTGAACCTTTACGATTAGCAGATAACCTGACGGTGAAATTAGAGTCGGGTGTTTACAATCGGTGGGACGACAGTCTGGTGTGAGTGAGCGACTGACGGAGTCTGAACTTCAAAACACGTTTGTGGAAGTGTATAATGGCACAGACAGGAGATTTCTGAGGACCACAGAAGAAGAAGAGTTGTTGATGCTCATCAGACTGGAAAAGGTCACAAAACCGTCTCTAAATAATTTAGACTCCACCAATATACAGACAGACAGATTGTCTACAAATGGTGGACAATCAAGACCATGATTACGCTCCCCAGGAGTGTCGACCAACAAAGATCCCACCAAGAGCAAGGTGTAAAATATGAGGTCCATGAGATCACAAAGGAACCCAAGGTATCTTCTAAGCAATTAAAGGCCTTGCTCACATTGAGTACCGTAATGGTAATGTTCATGAGTCCACCATCATGAGAACAACAATGGTGTGCATGACAGGGTTGCAAGGCGAACGCTTCTGCTCTCCAAAAAAAGAACATCGCTGCCCATCTGCAGTTTGCTAAAAGATCACACGGACAAGCCAGAAGGCTACTGGAACAATGTTTTGTGGATATGTGAGACGAAAACAGAACTTTTTGGTTTTAATGAGAAGCGTTATGTTTTGGAGAAAGGAAAACACCGCCTTCCAGGATAAAAACCTCATCCCATCTGTGAAACACGGTGGTGGTAGTATCACGGTCTGGGCCTGTTTTGCTGCATCTGGGCCAGGACGACTTACCATCATTGATGGAACAATGAATTCAGAGATATATCAGTAAATACTAAAGGAAAATGTCAGGCTGGGTCATGCAGCAAGACACCAATGCTTAGGCACACAAGTCTTTCTACCAAAGAAGGTAAGTCAAAGTCCTGACCTTAATCCAAGAGAAATGTCGTGGAAGGACCTGAAGTGGGCAGATCATATGAGGAAACCCACCAGCATAACAGAGTTGAAGCTGTTTTGTACGGAGGAACGGGCTAAAATCCCTCCAAGCCGATGTTCCGGACTAATCAACAATTACAGGAAACGTTTAGTTGCAGTTGTTGTTACACAAGGGACTCGCACCAGAAACTAAATGCAAAGGTTCACATACTTTTGCCGCTCACTGATGTGTCCTATTGGATCATTTAACTCAATAAATAAATGACCAAGTCTAATATTTTTGTCTCATTTGCTTGATTCGGTTCTTTTCATCTACTTTTAGGACTTCTGAATGAAACTCTGATGAAGTTTTAGGTCAAATTTATGCAGAAATAAAGACCACTAAAAATGGTTCACAAACCTCCAAGCACAACTGTGTGTGTATATATATACACACAATATAAGAATTGTTGTACGTGTTTGTGTGTGTGTGTGTGTGTGTGGACGCACCTAAACTTCCTTGTCCTCTCTCTCTCTGGTAGGACTCGCGCTTTTCAGAAAGACTCTATAGTCCCAGAGAGAGCCGGGTGAGGAGATCATTACACAAGCATGCTCGTATGCGGAAAAACATCAAAATGCGCTCTGATTTAAAAAGAAAGAAAAAAAAAAAAAGGCGGCACAGTGTGGCGCCGCTCTGAACGACTGTGGGAACGATCACACTATACAGAAGCTACCAGGAACTCGCCTGTTAAAACCTGTTTCACGTTTCCATCAACACGCTCGTGTAGTTTCAAGCCGTTCCAACTCTCTGTCACGATTCCTGATCCGTAGTATGAACCTGATTTGTCCCGGAGCCGAATAAACCTCGAACAGGTTCTGTCAAGGTCGTGGTCTTGTTTCAACCCAGGTTGTTTTTTTTAATAAAATTAAGCTTGAACAAATGCTTGGTGGTTTTCCAAATATTGGAAATAAACAGCTAAATTAATATCAAAGTGATCTGACAATTCTCGCATCGAATATTAAATATAGATTCTGTTTAAGCAGTAGAAGACGAGAGGCAGTGTGTTATCATCGCAGATAACATCACGGCCGTGATTCGGTCCGTGAAGCCGTGGTGGTGTTCGCAGAAACACGTGACCTCGTGTGTCCTACTGCTTTTATACAACCGGTTTTCATACTAAAAAGAGTAGCGCCAAAATGAAGGACTTGTTGCTAAGCAACGGTACAAATTCCCTTACTTTGCTTAATACAAAAGTACAAAAGGATTATATAACACTACGAAGTTTGAAATATGAAGTGAAAACAAGTGAAGATGAAAGGAAAAAAGGCAAAAATTCCTGAAGAATGAAAAGATTTTAAGTATTTAGTTATGTGTCAGGGTTGTTGAGTTATTTGTACGTTACACTGTATACTTCTGGGGGATAAAAGGTTGCTCTGTAGGAAGGGCATTGCAACCAAACCATCCCGTGGACTCTGGAGAAACTTTCTGTTACTTCATAACGCGTCAGCAGTTTTGGTATGAAAAAGCAGTGCTGTTATTACGAATATCAGCACGGTCAGAGTGCGTCTCAGATCGTCAATCAGATTGTGAGCTCATAACTAATCTTTGTATAACACTACTATAAATACTAACTAAACCTTCTCTGAAAAGTCGCACATTCAGACGTAGGATCGGAACCTGAAACTCCAAGTTAGCACCAAATCCAAAATATGCAGCACCGGCTACCTATCAGAAACGAATGATAAATTAATTTCAGTTCTGCTCATCAGTCTCTAAATGTGACGCCCCGTGATTATTATGTCAAACTAAAGTGACTATGACTAACGTCACGCATCAGCCCAGCATCCTAGATATGAGCTAGCACGCATGACTAATGTCACAACAGCGAGAAAGATGGACCGCCGTGTTAACGCTTAAAAGAGTAAAGAAACTGTTGTAATCTGAACATCAACGTTGACATCACCATCTTTTTTTTATAAGACGACCGATCAGATTCTTCCACTTCTAAAACCTTCAGCATCCACAAAGCAAAATCGGTAACAATGAAATCTGTCCAGGTTTATTTTATGGACATAATCAAGCTAGTCAAGTTTTCGGCTTTTTCTACTGTATTCTTGAAAATTTTGTTGTTAATATATTGATATTTTGGCTATTTGGAGTTGAGGGCCCTGCTTTTCACCCAGGTCTTTCCCACAGTCATTCAGAACAGTCATTTTTAACCTCATATGCTCAGTGACCCACAGAACTTTCGTTTGCTCTGTAACGGTTTACAAGGTGGTGTGTGTTAATAAAAATTAATCCGAGAGTGTGTGCACACTCGGGAGGTGCTGAATGTAGATAATCCACCTCGTCGTCGTCGTCACCGTCGTCATCATAATTGCTCGTTGTTTATTATAAGGATGTTCTGTTGTAAATGGATGTTACCAATACGGTCATGAGACACGTCTAATTCCTAACATATGCTCCTTGTTGGTGCTGTTGTGGTCGTGTGTCAGTGTCTTGAAGGCAAGAAGGTGCAGGGGAAGAGGCAGAGTGATCATAATGACGCTTTTTCAGCTGGTTGCTGATTCAGAGATTTTCTTCTATTTAGGCAAATAAAGATTTGTGTCATTAAAGATGCATAAATATACATTCTGTTAGAATTAAGCTAAGACCTGCACAGCAAAGTCACCAGTCTTAAATGGACACCCAGAGAGTCGAGTGAACGCCCAGAGAGTCGAGTGAACGCCCAGAGAGTCGAATTTACACCCAGAGAGTCAAGTGAACGGCCAGAGAGTCGAGTGAATGCCCAGAGAGTCGAGTGAACACCCAGAGAGTCGAGTGAACGCCCAGAGAGTCGTCATGAGGCACATCAGGACCCTGTTCCCCTCCGTCTGATATGATATGATAGCTAGTAGCTACCATTC
>JAOVVH010000033.1:16306663-16323982 GCA_028566435.1 Scorpiodoras heckelii | reverse complement strand
CAAAAGGAGGCCCTACACCATACTAATAAATTATTGTGGTCTAAAACCAGGTGTTTCAGTTTCATTGTCCAACCCCTATATATATGACAGACATCTATAGAAGCTTCTAGAGCTGTTTCCGCTGTGAGAAAGGCAAGTTATCGTGATTTTCAACATGGTTTAATAATTTAGTTGGAGCTCGTTAGATGGATCGTAGCATTTCAGAGGTTGAAGCAAAGTTTGGATTTTCACGTATGAGCATTTCAAGGGTGTAAACGTGACTACAAGAATTCCGGCAAAATCTCGAACTATCTACGACAGCAATGTGGCCATAAAAAGGCTCTGGGTGAACGTGACCAGCGTCGGCTGGCGAGAATCGTTTCACGTGATAGACGTGCGACGCTGCCTCACGTAACATCAGAATTCAATGCCGGGGCCTTAACGAACATCAGCGTGAGGACTGTGCAACTTTCCCTCCAAGATCCCGTGGGGGACCTACCAAGGATTAGCTGGTACACCAGTTTTTCTGGTACTTCAGTGTATTGTCATATCGTCTTGGCTGATTGACTACAGGCCCATGCTTGAGTTTATGATATGAGCATTTTTTTAGACAGTTGAACAAATTGTATAGTTTATTTTTACAAACGTAAGATCTATGCTATGAATTGATTGGGCATTTTGTTTTTATATAATAATACAAAAATTACATGTAATAATACAAAAAGCCTGAGTCCACTATCAGAATTTGTTCTTAAGTATTTTATCCGTTCGTTTGCATTTTGTTTGAAATTGTCAGGCACGTCTTTAGGGAGTGGTTCATTTCATAAACATAGGTTAATAACTCGGAAGCAAATATAAGCCATCTCTGACCTAAATGTTAATCATTTTAATAAAACTAGGAAAAGTACTTTTTAATATGTAACGTTTGAAATTCAGTATATTAAAACACAAGTATCTCCAATGAAATTTGATATAACTTACTGCATCGGTACATATTTGCCTACCATTGTGTCATATTTTGTCATTTGTAATATTAATTACTTGATATTTAAATATCTGGTGAACCTTCGACATAAAACGTAGAATACGTTGAGAATTATAAGTATGAAACTTGGTTCACAAACAAAAAAAACAAAGCCAATAGAGTGTGCTCAGGGTATCTAGATTTGTTTTAATTGAATACATGGATTTTCCAGACTGCTAAATTAAAGGCTCCTTTATTTACAGCATTTTATTTTCTTTATAATAACCATTTTGTTTTAGTTCTAGCTGAAATCAGTGACATGCTTGGTAGTGGAATTAGACTTCGGACCTTCTTACAATACATTACAGAGCTTTATGAAATCCCACGACTGTCACATAACAGTCTGTATTGACATGGGCTCGGGATCGACTGCCTCGTCTTGACTTTTAGCCTGGCAGCTCTTCTTCCTCTCTCTCTCAGAGTCTGTGTTACACACCCTCCCTGCACTTCTGCTCTCTGATCGGCCGGAGCGTGTCTTCGGGCCGGGCATGACCACAGTTTCCGCTTGCTGGTTAGGTAGTTTCTCGGGCAGGACGTTGACGATCGGGTCTTGTTGGTTGGCACTGAGGCGGCGCTGCACAGCGGGCTGCGTGCAGGAGAAAGAGCGCTGCCGGGGTGCCGGCTGAGGACACAGGAAGTGGGGTGTCGTGGCTCTGGCGACTTGCTGTGCTGCTTCTCTTTCTTCTTCCTCGGCATCTGAGGTCACTTCCTGAAGCGTGCTGATTGGACGTGATGGGCGGCCGAGGACCCTGGGGCTGACTAGCGCCGTCGTGGATTGGTTTGTTGTTGGCCGCCAGCTTTGCGGTGGCACGAATTGCCAGTCACTGTTGAAAAGACACAATTTTTTAAACAATATCCCAGAGACACAAGGTTTACTAATGAGGACACGGACAATTATAATTAAAGATATAGTACACACCAACTTTTCTTAATTTTTTTGACCAATTCTTTAAATTTCGTTAGTTGCCAACCTGCACTCCATTATATAGGTCCTTCACATAACTGCTACCAATCCTGGAGCAGGAGTCCTAACGTGTGCTTCCTTCAAGCCACTTTTTCAGTTTATAGATCACAGACGATCTGAACAGACTTGAAGAACAATGCTAACAAATGGCTGTGGGATCATCAGAATGCAAATCCATGTACTCTCGATGATGGAGTGAAACATTGGACAGTTACTAGGTGCAAGTCCCTGCTTCAGTGTACATTTAGGTTGATTGAAAGCGAGCAAGTTGAATCACCATCTTTACCTGGGTTGGGGTGAAGACATCTCCCTGGGTCCTACAACCCCAGAAAAGGAAGCACTCCTTCCAGGCAGACATGCCTGTGATACCGCCCAGGGAGAATACATGTAAGTGCGATCATCCCACAGCACCTCGGTAGCTGAGGCCACAGGATACGGGCTCTGGTGGACTCGGTGGGCCAGTAGAAGCTCAAAGGTCTGATGATGGAATCCTTCCTGGGCCACGTCTATCGGCCGACGACCCCGGCGGTCCGCCAGCTCCTGATTGGCACCGTTTATGAGGAGGAACCTGGTGGTGTCGTAGCAGCCGTGGAGAGCCGATTGAAATAGAGGTGTCTCACCCTGGAAATGTTACACATCCAGGATTTCAGTAGCAACCAAAGCTTTGAATTATATCTGATAGTACCTGAAAAAAAAGCTTACTTTACCTTGTGGTCCTGCATGTCCACGGCAGCGCCATAACGTATCAGTGTCCGTGCTAATGAGAGGTGGTTTACTGAGCATGCCCAGTGCAGGGCGGATCTCCCTGGCAGAGAGAGTGAATTTAGAGAGGAGGGAAATAAAGGAAAGAAGAGGCTCCATCATACACAAAGAAGCAGAGAGAAGCATGCAGTGGTATTAGGGAGTTAAGAAAGAAAAATGCTTAAAGTAAGGAGGCCATAGCGCAGTCGGAGAAGGTGGAAGTAGTAGTATTGGTTGAACAAGAACAAAATCAGCTTGCAGAAGGCCTTCAGTGAGACAAAGCAAAGCAGTGAAAGCTATTATAAAAGTATCCACACTAAATACGCCACAGCACGTTAACTTTGTTCAGAATCATCGTCAGGAATTAGGGGTTCTTACAGCCCGTGGAGGATTAAGAAGGGCAATGCGGCAGGAAAGGACAGAGGAAGAGGAGGAGGAAATGGGGAGATCAAAGAAATGCATGTTACTCCCCATCTGCCCATCAAGCCACTTCTGTGTAGACCTTTAAAACCCCAGTCAGGAATCAATGCAACTATCCAGACAGTTTATAATCATTAAAAAGCCCTTCCACAATGTGTCCAAGTGTCAGCTGGTATTACCATTCTTGAGGTGTTCAGAAGTAGGGTCTCGCAGGACCCAACAAAAAAGTCACAGGTTTTACTGTCATTCAGGTGGGAGACAGCAGTCAGATATGAAGGTCACGGGACAAAGGAATTAACAGGAGAGTGTACTGAACTTGACACGTTTGTTCATTTGTCTTCTGTTAATCCTTTATACTGATCAAGCTCACTGTGGGGTTGGTCAGAATTCCTTCAGAAATGGGCAGGCAAGAGGTTAAAGAGTTCCATAATCCTAAACTACAACCTAAGCCAGCCTTGAGATTGCTTTGGGATCTTGGAACTGGTGCATTAAAAGCCAAATACACTGTATGTGACCAAATGTATGTGGACACCTGACCATAACACTCGTAGGTAGTTCTTCTCCAAACTGTTGCCACATTGGAAACACACAATGGTCTAGAATGTCTTTGTATGTGGTGGCATTATGTGTTCCCTTCACTGGAACCTGTTCCAGCATGACAGTGTGTCTGTGCACACCGAGAGGTCCATAAAGAAAAGGTTTGCCAACGTTGCTTTGGAAGAACTTGAGAGATCTGCACAGAGCACTGTTCTCAACACCAGTGAACACATCTGGGATTAATTGGAACACCGGCTGCACCCCAGTCCTCCTTGTCCAACATCAGTGCTCGATCTCACTAATGGTCTTGTGGCTGAATGTAAACAAATCCCACCAGCCATGTTCCAATATCTAGTGTAAACATGAGTTAAGGTTGATTTGGTGACCAGAAAGGGATGCTCAACAAGCACTTCTGGTAGTGTTGGTCAGGTATACGCGTACTTTTGGCCGTAGCATTTAAAGAATTAAACAAAACATAATGCCACTGAGGATTGTGCCACTGAAGAGCTAGATAGATAGGAAACAGAACTTGATACGTCTTTGAAGGCCACAGGTGATCCTCCTGTTACCTATACATGACCTGCGTTAATAAAGAAAGTGGGGATTACCTGTGTGATCAGTGTTGTTGACAGGCACCCCAGCTCTGAGCAGCTCCAGCACCACCCGATCAAGGCCACTCCTCACAGCTCGGATCAGAACCACAGAACCATCAGGTCCACACCATTGCACTTGGGCTGACTGTGGTGGAAAACACCAAAATGACAAGACCAGGCATGGGGCTAGCAATGACTTCATTCTGAGGTAAAACCTCCCAAATTAATATGAATTTTGAATGAATTGTAGAATTAAACATTCATTCATTCATTCATTATCTTAACCGCTTATTCCTGCCCCCCGGGTCACGGGAGAGCCGGTGCCTAGCCGGGGGCATACGGTGCAAGGCAGGATCAACCCTAGACAGGGCGCCAATCCATCGTAGGGTGCACGCACTTGTACACACACTCACTTTAGAGACACCAATTAACCTAATATGCACCCGGGACCTTCTTGCTGTGAAGCGACAGTGATACCCACCGAGCCATCATGCCGCCCTAGAATTAAACAACTCCTTGTAAATATACTGAACATGTGTCATTAGCGTGCACATTTGCAACACTCCAGGTGCATTTTTTCACATAGAGAGTAATGGCCATTAGTCAATTCTTGCAAAGGAATGCATGGACCATTTCACCATGCCATCTATTCCATATCTTTGATGCTTGATGCTGTAGTATGGTATCAGTATGGACACTTGTCTTCAGGAGGCAGTGTATTACTCTGGATTCAAATGCCATACAATGTTAAACCAGAATATAGGATCCCAAAGTTTCTGGAAACAATTGTATTCATCATTGGCTCTACTTACACATCTATTGTCCATTTCAATCCATCTACTTCTCAATAAGCTGCACATTTTCTGATCACTACTGAATGTTGTGAATACTCACACTGCTTGGGTTCCTCTGATTTGTAGTAATGGAGTTCCTGTCCCACCTTCTTGGTGGACCTGTTAATTATAGCAAATGATAGAAAGGAGAATTTTAGCACAAGAAAACTTGTACCTACACGAGAAACAATCATAAATCTGAGGTATGTGACTAACATATGGGCGCTTGCTGGTGAGTGATGTTGAAATGTTTCTGATCTGGAGATCTGTGGTCACAGATTGTCCTGCTGATATCCTCCATTGAGCTCTGGGTCACATCTGTGTCACTGCCAATGTCCAAGGTCTTCTTAAGAGGCCTGAAGACAGTAGCACATTTTCCTCATACAGCTTGACTGATAGATATTATAGTCACAGATGACCACAGTAAATACTGGTGTGTAAGGATGGGAACAGGAAGGATGGTGGACAGGCTATTTTTGTCTTTGTTACACAAGGAGATGTTCTCATGACCTTTAGCTGTACTTTCAATGTATTTGATTGTGCATCCGGAGAAAGAAAGGGCCCAAGAAAAAAGTTTGCTTACTGTACCAGTCAAAGATAGTGACAAAGGTAAGAAGTAGCCTCACCTCATCCGAATGGCATCCTCTCCAAGTGGTTCCCTGCGCTTCTTCCCCAGGTCCTTCCCTTTCTTCTTCTTCTTCATGCCATGTCTGTCCTTCTCTCTTGCTATCCTTCCATTTCTTTTGTTCTGCTCAGATGAGCGCTGCGTCCAGGCTTGTGTTTCACCATTGCTGTCAGTTGCAGTAGATCTGTGATGCACTCTGTCTCCTTGTTGTCTCCTCTGCCGTCTTCTCCAGATCCACACCAGCACTGCCAGTGCCACTACAACCAGTGCTACCCCAATGCCTATTGCAATGCCTACCACGGGCCACAGCCATGGAGGAGAACCTGTAAACATTGAAAAGATGTGATGGCCCTGGGTTATTCACACCACTTGCTGTGTTGTAATATATTTTTGAAAATGCAAATGCATTGCTGTGAAATGCAACATGGATGGTATGGTTGAACATACCATCAGGGTCCTTGGTGAGAGGTTCATTCACTGCCATCTCTGTATGGATGCCCCGGATGCTGATGAGTGTCTGGATCTCTGGCTTGATATGGGCTGGGGCAAGGTTCAACTCCAGCACGGCATTCAGGAAATCTGCTGCCTCCGATGCGTAGGGAAAACAAGAGAATGATAGCTGGGAGCATGGCCTGTTATCCACTTGTAGGAACAATAAAGACCTGTGTTAAAGCAGGATGAAAAAAATGGATTAAATTCTGATGTTACTTCATAAGATTGTGGTTTGATTGTTTATTAGTTTTTAACATCATTTCAGCATCAGAGGTTATTCATCACAAACACAAGGTTAGATCGATACACAAGTCTTTTATCAGTACACAAGTTCAGCTTTCAAACACGGTCATGGTTAAGTTTTTTTGTATGTCCGATCCACCTAACTTGCATGTCTTTGGACTATGGGAGGAAACCGGTGTACCCAGAGTAAACCCCCCCCCACACACACACACAGGGAGGACATACAGACTCCACACAGAAAGGACCCAGACCAACCCCACCTGGGGATCAAACCCAGGACCTTTTTGCTGTGAGGCAACAGTGCTACCCACCGAGCCACCGTGCCATCATCATAACGTTGGACTGAAACTATTCTTTCTGCAGTCTTGATCATGTTAGAAAATAGGAGTTTAGCAATTAAGGTTTAGGTTTAGAGAGTTACCAAGACCATTCAGTCCAAAGCCTGTTCAAATGGAAGCATAAATCAGGCCTCAATCCTCAGTTGCTCAGTGCTTTAGATTGGATTGTGCTCTTTAGATTGTAACCTGCTTTGGGTAACGGCATCTGACAAAGTCAAAATGTCAATGTTCAAGTAAATGGAAAGCCAGGAACCTAATGGGAAGCTAAATATTAAGTCTTAAACAGCAGATGAAGCTTTAAAAAAGTAAGAATCTTGTATCTAAATCATTTTCAACATACAAGAACACTTCCCGACTTTGGACTACACCACCCACAAGGCAAGCGTGTGATGATACCATATTTGCATTATTATAGATTTATTTTTGTCAGAACCAGATTTTGCCTTCTTTGCTCAACTTTATCAACAATATTTGGAATAAGAGACTGTATTTTTCTTGAATTATTGCCTTAATTGCTGAGCCACCATTACCAGAATTAACAGACCATGCAATTACTTTTTTAAATCCATCTTGCAAGGGTGAACAGTCATGGTCCTGGAAAAGTGGGGACCCAAGAACCTAACAGTGGCAGCCTGACAGTTATAGGTTTTTAACAAACACTATCATCGTACCTTAACTACAGAGCTACCACGATCTACCTATGGTTCTACACTCATAACATCACATGCAATAAAATGATAGTTACCTGTTGCTCTTGTAGGTAGGCGCTTGCTCGTGCAGATCTATCAGCTGCTGTGCATCCATAGTGAAGAAATCAGCACTGGGCTGAAGTGGCGCCACCCCTCTCAGTTTGACGCTGGTCTGTAGCAGGATGCTGAGAGCCCAAAGTAATGAATTGTTCTGCGATGGAGTTTTCTGGAAGGGAATCGCTGTATGCAGAATCAGTGTCCCTTTGGCCCAGTTGGGTTGCTGGTTTTTATAGTTTTTTATACAGTCTGAACCATCCCACCCACAGGAGGCAGTGTTGCAGCCCTTCTCGCAGTGTGTGTTGTCAAAGTGGTCACGGCAATATTGAATGTAGCCGGAACTATAAAAAAAAAGAGACGTCACAAATTGTAGTTTAGTTAATCCTTAGTTAATCCAGTGTGTACAGTTGAGTGCAAAAGTCCACTTCCAAGAACTACGTAATTTCATTTTTGGACGATTTATCCTTTTATATGGAGAATTCAACCATTTCTCAACAGGGATGCCACCCAGGTACAGGTTCAGTCTCTTGCCATCTCAAAACTAGACTACTCCCTCCTGGCTGGCCTTCCTTTGCGTGCTATCAGGCCCCTGCAACTTATCCAGAACACTGCAGCTTGACTTGTATTCAACCTTCCCAAGTTCAGCCATGTCACTCCCTTCCTGTGCACCCTTCACTGGCTTCCTGTAGCAGCCCACATCAGATATAAAAACCTGACGCTGGCCTACAAAGCCAAAAGTGGTCCAGCCCCTCCCTGCCTGATGGCAATGGTCAAAGCCCTAGGTGTGCCCAGAGAACTTTGTGCCTCAAGCATGGCTCTATTTGACGCACCGTCATCCAGGACACATGGGAGGCAAGCATACAGACTTCTCTCTGTCCTGACACCAAGGTGGTGGAATGAACTCCCCTTAAGTGTCCGAACAGCAGAGTCACTTGCTGTCTTCATGCCGACTGAAGACCCACCTCTTTCGAGAACACTTCATTGAGCACGAACTCAATTCAACACTAACTTTGCGTCTATTAAAGCTCTTACTGCACTTAAAGCAGTTATTTCTTTTACAGTGTCTTGTTCTTTTTCTCACGCTTTGCAAAATTTATAAAATGTTGCAATTTTATAAATCCCACAGGTTTTGCACAGTGTATGAGGAATACTTTCTGTTATAGGACTTGTTTTGCTTGTAATTGTTTTTATTAAGTATTGTATGGCTCATTTCTAGCAGTATCGTATCTCAAAGTACCTTGAATTCAGGTCTGCCAGCACTGGCTTTGGATGTTCCAAGTTAATGACTAAGCACTTTTGTGACTTGCTCTGGATAAGAGCGTCTGCTAAATGCCATAAATGTAACTGCATTCATTTATGTATTTTCCTTACAGTTCTCCTGGTGGCAACATCCTGTAAAGGTCAGTCTAGACTTCTCTCTCCTTAGGCCAACTTTCATACTACATGATCCATGTCCCATGATCGATGAAATAATTCTTGGTCTTGGAACCAGACTTTTTGATCTTTGTACCAGCAAACCAGTTAGAATATTTTTTGATGTAGAGACACAATGAGATTATTACTTGCAGGATTCCTTGGGCTTAAGGCAGTCGAAGCCATCTTTCAGGCACTGGGAGGCAGAACATTCAATGTCACACACGCCGTTTGCAAACTTGACTTTGCACATTTCTACTGGACAGCTGCTCCATGGATCACCTGGTGATGCTTTAAAGAGAGCAAACCAAGCAAATTAGACAGTAATTAACTTTAGCAATGAAGACTCCTGATTACTACACTTACTGCTACAGCTAATATTACTGTTACAATAACTAATACTACTACACAAGCTACTCCTGCAGTTCATATTAGCCATTACGTCTGCTGGTGCTACAGTTAACAATACCATAACTACAACTTCTGCTACAATTACCATAGCTAATGTTACTATTATTACTACTCCTGCTATTACTGTATCTGCAACCGCTGCTCAAACTACTACTACTATTATTACTACTACTATTACTACTACTGCTACTACTACTATTACTACTATTACTACTATTACTATTACTACTGCTTCTACTACTATTACTACTACTGCTACTATTACTATTATTACTACTACTACTATTACTACTATTACTACTATTACTACTACTACTACTACTATTACTGCTACTACTATTACTACTATTATTATTACTACTACTACTATTTACTATTATTACTACTACTATTACTACTACTACTACTATTACTACTATTATTATTACTACTACTATTACTACTACTACTGCTACTACTACTATTATTATTACAACTACTACTGCTGTCACTATTATTATTACTACTGCTGCTGTTACTACTGTTATTACTACTACTACTACTGCTATTACTACTACTACTGCTATTCTGCTGCTGCTATTATGAATATTAATACTATTAATTGTCTGCTAATATTACTATTTTACTTCTGCTACCAATACTAATGCTAATACTATAATCACTGCTCCTGCTAGTTCTGATATTACTACAGCTACTACTACTAAAACTACGACTCCTGATAGTACTACAGAATTAATATACTACTACTGGTCATGCTACTGCTACTCTGGTTACTAGTACTATTAATGCTACTGCTATGCTAATACTCCTTCTTTATCTCCTGGTACTGCTGCTATTACAACAGAGAATAATGCTTTAGCTACTCCTCCTGCCTCTCCTACCACCGTTACTAATAACTACTAACTATTACGCCTTCTATACCTTTAGCTAATATTACTATAACTACTACTACAGCTCATGGTACTATGACTACTACTTAGTAGAACTATTAACCCTACTACTATGCTAGGGTTAATCTATCAGACGCATTAGAAGTACTTTGCTTGCACATCTGGCCCTATGCTCATATTAATATAATACTATAATAAATGAGATACCATTATTATTAAATGCATAGTAAAAATGAAAAGGGTGGTGCACTAAATGTTGAGTCATTTTGTATATTTATATTAACAGCTGAATTTCCTGTCCTGTTCGAATAGTAAAAACAAAAACAGAAGCAAAGTACTAAGTAAATATCTGTAGCTGAAAAAGAGAGTCAAACACCACAAAGGCCTGAAAGGCGTGTCCTTGGCCTGAGACGGAGAGGAAACAGGAAACTCAGGCTCTGACACAAACAGGAAAGGTGAACCAGAAAGAGGTGTACGGCAACAGGAAAAGTAATGGGTCAGGGTTGAAGGGCAACACCATGGCGATGATGAATGAAATGGACAGGGACAATAGGCTAACAGGTGTGGAGGACAATGAAGGCAATAATTCTTTGAAAAACACCTCTACTGTACATTACACATAATACAAAAAACACTACTAATTCAAAATCATTCAGTTAAAGCACTTTGTTTGTGCAGGTCTAATAAAATGCCGGTGTCTAGAGCTTTGTTTAACGATGCATGCATTTTGAACAAGGCTACACGGTAATGTCCTTTTCCAAAGGAAATAATCAATCAGTTTCTGCGTAGGTTCATACAAATGCTTCAGAATGAAATTTCTTTTTTAAGGGTTTGTTTTTAAAGACTGCACAACAGGTTTTTAACCAGGCTGTGGATGTCAGGCGCTGAGTACAAATGCTGATCAGTGGAGGGGCTGCTTTGGGGTTCGTGATATAACAGTACTCCAAACTACTGCAAATGACTAGCATGAAGTCAAATCCAAAAAATTAATTAATTAAACAAATATATATACAAATATATTTAGGAAAGCAAATTATTTGTCAGGTTATAGAGTGTGTTTAACTATTTTCAGAATCTAAATGGGAGCATCTTGTACAAATCTTAGTTTGGTTGTCTATACTTAAAGAGTATTAAAGAGTAGACTTAGGAGCTTATAAAGGAGGCCATGACAAGCATTCTTCCATCTGGTAATCCATCATTTCATCTATCCGTTCATTGCTCATTTCATCCATTCATCCACCATTCGTTTGATCTGTCCATCCATCCCTGTATCTGTCGCTATATCCTTCTTTCTATTCATTGTCTGCGTGATATCGATTCCTCTGTTCATCCATGCATCTATCCATCTGTTTTGTTCATTCATCTCTCCAGTTGTTTATTGAGCTGTCCCTATTTTAATCTCTTCCAATTATCGGTCCTTACATACATACATGCATGCACCTGTTCATTCGTCCATTCATATTTATCTATCTGTATCGCTTCTGTTTGTCTGTCCATCAAATCATCCATCCATCGAATAATCCGTCCATCTATGCATCCATTAAATCATCCATCCCTCCATCCATTCATCCATCCCTCCATCCATCCATCCATCCATCCATCGAATCATCCATCCATCTATAGATCCATCCATCCAAACATGCATGCATCCATCAAATCATCCATCCATCCATCCATAGATCCATCCATCCAAACATGCATGCATCCATTGAATCATCCATCCATCCATCCATCCAAGCATACACTGAATTACTCATCCATCCATCCATCCATCCATCCATCCATCCATCCATCCATCCATCAAGTTGATCTGAACTCACCATGACATAAACTGCTGAGGGGCCATAACATGAAGATCAGACCCTCCACCAGGACCATAGTAAATGTTCAGTCCCAAATTGTTCTTCTGTTTTTTCTTCCTATGTTACACACATGGGTTCTCTGAAATATCAATCACAATCAATCCCTCTCTCTCTGTGCACGACTTTTCCTCCAGTGACGAGTCTTTATATCTTTTTGAATCCTTGGGTCTCCCCTCTTAGACCTGATGCAAAAATAACCCGAGCTGTGTGAACGGTTATGTCTACGCCTCCCTGATTTTCTCTCTCGTTCTTTTTCTGCGGATATCTGGACTACTTCCTGCCACTGTGTGGAAAAGAATAGGAGTGTGAGTGTGTATGTGTGTGTGTGTGTGTGCATTATGGCTAGGTTGGAGACCCGAATGTGTGTGTCTGTGTGTGTGCGTGTGTGTGTGTGTGTTTAATTAACTTTGTAACTTGTAACACCAAGTTGTCTCCATCCACCCCATCTGTTGATTCATCCTTTTTTCTATTCATTTGTCCATGTATCATCCATCTTGCCATTCGTCCAATGCCAAGATGGATGATAGTCACTTTGCTTAAAAACCCTTTCAGGCACACACAGATCATTTCTTTTAAGATGCCAGATTTATTGGTATGAACAAGTTACAAACCCTTAAAGTAAAATAGATTTGCGGTGATATTTTTTTTTAAAGTTTAAAGCCGAAGTTCATTTCTGAGGTGGTTTCTCTGAGTAGCTAAGAGGCGCTTACTGCATTATTTACATTTTACATTCAGTAATCTGCTTGCTCTATCATTTCATTGTCTTGTTTCATTTTTTATAATAAAGATAAAAGCAACTCTTTGTCTGGTTGATACACAGCCCATATTTTGCACTCTGTGCACATCCATTTTGTGCGATGCGGACTCATCTTAGTGCTGCACTCTGCGCAGAGTCTTGACTGGGAGATGAGCAGCTTTAGATTTGTGCTTCTCACTAGGAATGTATGGCTTGTAGTATGGAAATTCAGCCTGGCTTGCTCTTCGCTCAGCCGACAGTCTTCGATCTTCATAAGAACCTGTCTCGGCCTCCACTAACCCTGTTACCACGGAGCATCGGAAGTCCTTCAAGGTCAATCTTGTCATTCGGAAACTGCTTGTTGTACAGAATGTGTGTATTTACAGTTGTGACATCTACGAAGTGACAAAAAAAGCCGGTGCCACCACTTTCTGCTCTTGTGGTCTACAGCATACAGAGACTCGAGCATGTCTGCCTTGTCAACACAGCCATATGGCATATGAGCTAAGTTGAGTAAACAATCAAACAAACACAATGCTATCCTATATGCAAAATGTATTTCAATATTTCTCCATGTTATTCTGTGTTCACCTAAATGCACTGTGGTTACCGTGGATAACCACCCTTTTTTAACCATGTGACTCTCTACTTTACAAATATTCACAGTGGTTACAAGGCAAAACCACCACATTTTAGCCTTGTAAAATGCAAGTATTACTTAGTTTTATTATTATTTTTGTAAATTACAATTCTGTAGCATGCTATCTACAATGTAAAACTACAACTATATGTACAAAACCAACCAAGATCACCTGGGAAGCAGTTTTGGATAGGCTCCTCCAACGACCATGCAGACCCAACTTTGCAGAGAAGCTACACTTCTTACATCACCTACCTTTTTAACTGTCCCCAGAACAACATTAACATTTTCAGAAATTGTCGAGGTTCCCTCTGTAAAAAAAACACCAATGCAAACTGAGAAATGAGGAAAAACAAAGTGGTTTCTCACAGTGACCACCGTGCCTCGAAGGGTTAATTTTATGGGTATTTATAAAGTAAGAAAAAAAAAGATTTATTGTTGATAAACTAATCAAAATTGTTGAATTTTAATACTTTTGTTCTCCACATTTTGGGTTTTTTTTTAAGGCTGGGAAATGTTGGCAAGTTCTCATATGTATTTGAAGCTCAACAATGCTTCATGTGTGGATGTGTGGATAACAGACTTCCTGTAAAAGAATTGTATTTCAGGAAGTTTAACAAATCAGTTATCCACAGACCCACAAAATACGCGTTACTACTGCACAAGTTTCGTAACATACACCCACCTGTCCACTTTAATAGGAACATCTGTAACCCTGCACTTTTATGCAGTTATGTAATCATTCCACAATGACTGAGACGATGCGTGTACTATGTGCAGTGGTGGAAGAAATATTCAGATCCTTGACTTAAGTAAAAGTACCAATACGACAATGTAAAAAACTCTCAGTTACAAGTAAAAGTCCTGCATTACAACTCCTAAGTTAAAATGCATAGGTATTTGCAGCAAAATGTAGACAAAGTATTAAAGTAAAAGTGCTGGTTTTGTTGACATCATTACACCATATTACATGTGACATCATTAGATGATTAATACTGAAGCATCAGTGTGTAAGCAGCATGTTAGTGTTGTAACTGCTGGATGTGGAGCTACAGTTTGAACTACCTTATATACAGCTTTATATATACAGGGACACTGGATGAATCTGAGGGGTTGTGAGATAATGAATGGAAACAAAGTTCTCATACACAAGTCTGTGTTCTTTCATCTTTGATTTTTGGTGAGAGATCTTTTGAACATTGATTTAAATGAAATGAACCCTTGTGAGATATTTAGAGGGAAAAAAAATCACCATTTGGTGGAGCTGTTAGCAAACTCGTAGACGTTTGAAATGTGACTCGATTACGTACACACTGCTTTTTGTAAGACGTCAGAAGCCATAAAGGTTGGAAATCACTCTTGATCATTTATGTGTTGTATGCACGGTGGTGTAGTGGTTAGCACTGTCGCCTCACAGCAAGACGATCCGGGTTCGATTCCCGGTCTGTCCGAGCCGTTCTGTGTGGAGTTTGCATGTTCTCCCCGTGCTTGTGTTGGTTTCCTCCGGGTACTCCGGTTTCCTCCCTCAATCCAAAGACATGCATGTTAGGTTGATCGGTCACTAAAATTGCCCGTAGGTGTGAGTGTGTGTTGGCCATGCGATGGACTGGCGACCTGTCTGGGGTGTAACCCGCCTTCCCCCAATGACACTGGGATTGTCTCCAGCCCCCCCGTGACCCCGACTAGTGGGATAAAGCGGAAGATAATGGATGGATGGATAGATGGATGGATGTTTACATTGTCGTTTAATCTCATCAATCACACAATTTAAACAAAATTTATAGACCGTCTGAATAGAAAAAAAATCGTTCCTGAATCGATAATCGATTACGAATCGAATCGTGACCCAAAAAAAGAATCGGAGTCAAATCGAATCGCCGGACACTGAGAGATTCGCGCCGCTATTTTAAAGCATCCAGTTTACACTAGTATGTAAAACTCCCAATCTGGCAACCCCGGACAGAACCCGAATGCACGTCCCGGCCACGAGATGACGCCATTTTCCCCTGCGCTTTAATCTGATTGGTCGAAAAGCATTTAAGGCATTTCTGTGCTACGGCGTTTTTTTTTATTAGAGTCCCTTTTAAAATATCTTTTTCTCTTTGAGTCGACCATTTTTGGGGCATGTAACCTTACTGTAAATCGTGGTGTAAGTATTATTTCCTGTCTTTCAATATCAAGACTTTTTTTTAACCGGGTTTTCCCCTTTATTTCAGATACTTTCGGTTTCACATAGCGCGTTTGGCTAAGGCTCGGTCCCGAATGGCGCTCTTTTAGAAAATCTAGTGCACTAGCTCGAGCTCAGGTCGCCTTCATTTTACATTATATGTAGTGACGTAATCCAGGGAGCACGTCGCTATTTAGGATACGGCCCAGGTGTTTGCTTTTAACGCTTTCTGTCGTTCTTCAGTTGTCTTCTGCGTGTCCATGAGACACCTTTTATATTTTTCTGCACTCAGAATCGCGTCTAAAACTATTTTAATTCTTATTTGTAGTTTTTTTTAATTTAGTTATTTTTATTCCTGGCCATCTAAAGGAGTACAGGAAGTTAATTCAAGTTCAAGGGCATTTCCAGACCTTAATAACACCGTAATAACGCGTGTTACAACGTAAGTATGATTATGAAATGTATTCTTACTTTAGTTATAACGTTTTAAAAAGGCTGTTAGATTATTAAAGAAAGTTTAATGCCTGATTAAAGTCGTATTTTCCTAAAGAGAGAGGGAATTAGAAGTGTAGTCGCTTTATACAGTGAAAGTGAAAGCACCTACGTGTAATAATGTATTATTGTTTATTAATTATATAAACAATATAGTAAAATATTCATCTATGCTATATGTAATTATAATTATACAACATCTAACAGAGGTATTTGTTTAGAGAAGACATCTCTGGAGCTTATAAATGATGAGAGCTAATGGGCGAAAATACAAAGTTTATTTAACAGACAAAAGGACAAAGAAAAGATTTTCGGTGACAAACTTAATTCTGTTTGTTAAACGTGAACAAATGTAGAGATCGACATCTGCAACACACTCAAAGAAAAGTTGGGACAGAGTTAAAATAAGACTGAAAAGGTTCCACAAGTAACACTGGAAGTTTCCACAACTATCAGTTTAACGGGTAACATGAGGACATCACTACCGAGTATTATTAAAGGAGAATCCACCAAAGGTTTAGTCTTTGTAAGTAAGGATGGGTCGTGGTTCACCGCTTTGTACCAAACTTCGTTAGAGAAACGTCAGTCAGTACAAATACAACGTTTCTCAGTGCAAGATTGCAAACAATTTCAGTCTTTCAGCATCTACAGTTCATGATATCATGAAAAGGTTCAGGGAGTCAGCAGGGGAAATCTCGGTGTGTAAAAGGCCAAGGGTGGAAACCGCCGCTGAATGTGTGTGACCATCAAGCCCTCAGGTGGTATTGTTTGAGAAACCGTGATGGACATAGCCACATGGGGTCGGGAGGATTTTGGAAAATCATTGTCACTTAACACAGTCCGACACTGCATGAGGAAAGGCGACCTGAAACTGCATTATACAAAGAGGAAGCCGTGTATTAATATTATACAGAAACACCGGCATGTTTTCTGGACCGGAGGTCGTCTGAGATGGACCGAAAGACGGTGGAAACGTGTTCTGTGTTCAGGCGAGTCCACGTTTCAGCTTGTCTTTGGTAGAAATGAAGGTGAGATTCTAAGTACAGAAGATGAAAAGTGCACAAACCAGCATCTCTGATGGCATAGGGGAGCATCAGTGCCCATGGCATGGAGGATCTGTGTGTATATATATATATATATATATATGTGAAGGCACCATTGGTGTGGAGGATT
>JAOVVH010000033.1:16210920-16231649 GCA_028566435.1 Scorpiodoras heckelii | reverse complement strand
CTCTCTCTCTCTCTCTCTCTCTCTCTCTCTCTCTCTCTCTCTCTCTCTCTCTCTCTCTCTCTCTCTCTCTTTTGAAGGACCTGAAGACCTCCAAGTGTTATAAAGGGTTGACAACGTTGGCTTCTTCTATAAAAGTTACATAAACTTCTCCTTTCACTGTATCAACAATTACGCACATTTACTGATCTGTTCATGTGACCACACAATTCCTGTATAACAGTCCATATACTGCATATTTGCTTAGGTATTACACACTCATAAGTGGTATATTTTATCACTCCTACAATACGAATGAAAACGTTTAGGTTATGCTACTATAGACTGAAAGGATTTGTTGGTTTTTCATAACTGATCAAATAAAGCCGTTCTTTAGGGAGCCTCTAAGCCACAGTTACATCAGTAGATTTGCCCTTTTGCCCAGACTGGAGTACTGCTATATTAGACAGTGTGTTAAAGCGCTGAGGCAGACTTCACAGGCTTAAACACGGGTGTGCTTATTTACACTGGCCTGAGCAGGAGCGGCGGCTCCTGGAGGGACTGGAGATAAGGTGAGGATGTGTTTGTATTGGCGTCGGGCCTGGTGGTGCGCTCTGGGTTACACATCGACACACATAAGCAAAAACTTTCTTAAAAAATATAATAATAATTTCTGTTGATTCAGTGAGTATCTCACACGCTAACCATGGCAGATTGAAGCTGACATTTTATATTCAGGGACTTTTTAGGTCTTGTATCTATCTAAAAAGAAACATATTTTCCGAAATAACATTTAATACGTGTGCCTTCAGAACTATAATGTCTTTTGTGTTACACTTTCTCATTAAAAAAAAGCACATCATAGAAGAACATAAACATCAAGCATCCTCAAAATCTTGCTTTTAGGAAATGTTCTAAGTAAAACTCATTTAGAAGGTTATAATAGTATATCATTCAACCTTTATTTCTTTTTTCCTTTCTTCACTCCCTTTCTCTCTCTTTCTCTCTCTTCCTTCCTTCCTTCATTCCTTCCTTCCTTCCATCATTCACCTCCTTCCTTCCTTCCTTCCTTCCTTCCTTCCTTCCTTCCTTCCTTCCTTCCTTTCTTCTTTCCTTTCTTCCTTCCTTGCAACTCTCCTTCTTTCCTTCCTTACTTGCAATACTCTCCTCCTTCCTTGCTTCCTTCCTTGCTTCCTTCCTTCCTTCCTTCCTTCCTTCCTTGCAATACTCTCCTCCTTCCTTCCTTCCTTCCTTCCTTCCTTCCTTCCTTCCTTCCTTCCTTCCTTCCTTCCTTCCTTCCTTCCATCATCCTCCTCCTTCCTTCCTTCACTCCTTCCATCCTATCAATACTCTCCTCCTTTGTTCCTTCCTTCCTTCCTTCCTTCCTCCCTTCACTCCTTCCATCCTATCAATACTCTCCTCCTTCGTTCCTTCCTTTTTCCTCCCTTCCTTCACTCCTTCCATCCTTGCAATACTCTCCTCCTTCCTTCCTTTTTCCTTCCTTTCTTCCTTCCTTGCAACACTCTTGTAAGAACTAGAAAACGTCCTACGTAGAACCATTTTAGTAAGTGAAATGACCCATCCCATATTGTAGTTATTATTTATAGCGTGTTTTAAGTGTCTTTATAATTATTCTTTTTTAGCACAGTTATTAATACTGTCTAAGTTCAAGTTTATTTGCCACTTTTGATCAGACATATCAGATGTTATTTTGCATATAACAATAAACTTTAAGTAACAGCAGACAATAAAAAAAAAACACATCATGTTTTCCTTCATGACCTCAACCGAGTGTATCTTTATTATAAAACAATTTAGATTTTGTCTCATATCTAAATATTATGTTCTGTCCTTACATCGTTCCTGCGGATATGTGAAAACTGAGGCACTGTGTACATCCAAAAGCCTGTGCTTTGATTCTCATTACAACCACACCAGGAAGGAAAATACAAACTTCTTGAGTTTAACTTGAAATGAAAACTGAGGTTTAATTAAAGAGTTTTCTAATCCTAAAGTGTTTAATATTTTCAGGTGACGTAACCTCTGACTTCACTTACACCTCCCCCATCCTTCATGTCCAGCTCTGTCCATATGGATTCACACATCGCAAGTGAAAATTGTCCCTTTGAAAACACTGCTGCATGTTTTTCTCACCTCTGCAGGAGTTGGACACGAAAGTGCTGCCAAAGGACACATTTTAATGATCTTTCTGTTTTTCTGATATCACACTGCTCTGGTGCCTACATCGACCTTCAGACTTCCAGCTTTTACTGTAGGAAGTGGTGCAAATTAGATACTTCATACCGGACTATATTTATGATGTGGCCTTTAATGACTCTATTTGAGAAGATTTATTGGCATTCTGATGTCACAGGATTACACCCAGTCTAATCATATGTCTAATCTGGTTTCTGGTGACTGATATGTCACCACCCACCAAAAAACTGTGCATTCATTTGGTGAACAACATCATGATTTCCTTTGTTAAATAACACCAATTCTTGCCAAGATACATAAACTGATAAAGATACATAGATGAAGATGTTGGGCAAGATTCATGATTGTAGCTCAATGCTAAACCTGTCAAATAGCTAATGAAATCTGATTGGCTGATAGTGGGCATGCTTTTAAGTAATCAGGTCAGCATCAAAAACCTATTTATAGATTAGCACAAAGAACCAGTACACCAAATTTCAGCTCGATCAGCCTTATGGTTCTGGAGAAACAGTTATTTGAACTTAACTCCACAGTGGTGGAAAGTACCCAAGCACATTTACTCAAGTACTGTATTTAAGTAAAGTTTTGAGGTACTTGTACTTTACTTGAGTATTTGAATTTTATGCGATTTTATACTTCCACTCCACTACTCCACAATTTATTTGACAGCTTTAGTTGCTTGTTACTTCTAACATGAAGATTTTTACACAGTGGATAATATAACAAGCTTTTAAAACACAACACATGGTTAAAGATTAAACCAGTGGTTCAGAGCCTTTTTTTACGCTTACAAAAAGCCGTGTGTATGTAATCGGGTCACGTTTCAGATGTCTGTGTGTGTTAACAGCGCCACCAAATAGTGAATTTTCGCTCTAAACTTTTCACATGATTTCTATTCAATAAATATTCAAATGATCCAAAATCTCACCAAAAAACAAAGATTAGAGAAAAGGTCATAAACCTGAAAACAGATTTGTGAATCAAAACGTTGATTTTCCTTCTTTCCTATCCTATTAATCATCTAACGGCCCGTCAGATTTATCTGGCATCGCAGTATATAAAACTGTATATAAAGTAGTTCATACTAGCTCCGCCTCCAGCAGCTACAACACTAACATGCTGCTTACACACTGATGCTTCAGTAATAATCATCTAATGATGTCATATATAATAATATATCAGTCAGACGGACCAAACTAACACTTTTACTTTAATACTTTATCTACATTTAGCTGTTAATAAAATATACATACTTTAACTTAAGTAAGATTTTTTTCCCAGGACTTTTACTTGTAATGGAGTATTTTTTCATTGAAGTCTTGGTACCTTTAGATAAATAAATGATCTGAATACTTATTCCACCACTGGTCTATAGTGGTGTATCATCTTGACAATTTATTTATTACATGTAGCATGCTGTGTGAGAGTGTGCATGAGTGTGTGTGCCCTATGATGGATTGGCACCCTGTCTAGGGTTGATCCTGCCTTGCGCCTTATGCCGTGGGCATAGGGCTCTCCTGTGACCCTGGGGATAGGAATAAGCGGTTAAGATAATGAATGAATGAATGAATGAATGAATGTAGCATGCTTGGGATGTAGCTGACCACAGAAGCCTCACTGCCATTTTCACCTCATTGTGAATTAGTGTATATGCCCCGATTGGATTGTTTTGTTACTTTTGTTACTACTGTTGAGAAATGAGATACTTTAGGATAGTTTGATTTTTCAGAAGGTGAATTCATAAGATGAAATCCCAACCCATGAGCTATTAAAGCACTGCTACCATTTATTTTGCTTCAAAGGGGGAAAGCAGGGCTTTGGACTTGTCTGCACTCTTGTCCATTTAAAAGCACCATTGAGCCAATCAGAGAACTTTCTCTTTTACTGCCATATTCTTTTTTGGAGAGAAGGGACCTTTTTCTAGCACCCCTTCCATGAAAGCCATACTTGTTCAGAGGCTGGTGGGTCACGTCATGTAGTTCTTTAATGGGTTTTTCTTTAAACAGTCTGACCTTGGAGTAAATTTCCTGGGATGCACACTTCTGGGAAAATTGGTCACTCTTTTGAAGGCTGTGCATTTGTAAACAATCCTTCTCACTGAAGAATGGTGAATTTCAAATTCTTTGGAAATGGCCTTATAACCCTTTCCAGAATCATCAACAGAAATAGTTGCTTCCCAGAGGTCATGGCTGATGACCTTTCTTCATAGCATGATATAGACACACCCGAGTGCTCCAGAACATCAAAATGCTAAATTTCTGTGATTAACTTCTTGTTGTTTAACTAATCTTGTGCATGTCATTAGTTCCATCTGGCTGCTAATTACTTTCTTAATGGTTGTCGAAGTAAGATGGGTGTACTTGTGTTTTCCCGCCTGCTTTCTGATTTGATGTTGGTTTACTTTTTTTTTTTTTTGGAAAAAATGCCTACAAATTGAAATCTGTTATTTGGTAAGGAAAACCCAATTGTTTTTTAAGCCCCTGATAAATCAAAACATAGAATCAAAGGAGGGTGTACTTTCTTTTTTTCATGACTGTAGATAAATGACAATTAAAAAACCCATTTGACTCTACTTGATACCAACAAGCTATGAATCAGATTATACATAGGGACCCATGGAAAGGGTGCATTAAAGTGCACAGTAAAACACATAAATGCCCAGTGAGTCAGGCACAAGAATCAATAGAACCACAGGAAACATTAGCCAAGCATTAGACCTCTTCATAAACATGCATGTCATTTGAAAAGATATGAATTCAGCCTGCTTTTCTGGGGACATATAGTCTGTTTTTCTTGGGAAATTGTAGCCTTGGGCAGACGGATCATTTTGAGTAGTCAGTGCATTTCATCCAAACATATCTCCAGGCTCTGTTCCTGCTGTGTTTATTAGTGGAATGTTCCAGAAACAGGGTACATACATATTGTCATTTTGTGTGATAAATGCTGCAATATCTGTGAAGGAGGATTGGAGCTGTAAGTGGTAATTACACTCTAAAAACAGTACCATCTTTTCAACACCTCTTCAAGTTCAGTAGCTGCAAAATGTCAGGCTGACACATGCAAGAATTCCCATCACACTTTCAGCACAGAGCTCTACAACCAATCACTTACTTTTCAGTCAACTACTTTTTAAGGAAAGTAATTTGGTCTTCAGACAGATTTGAAATCACCAAGTGCAATTTCAAAAACGCTGGTTCTGAGACAGTGGACATCTGGGGTCTAATAAAATGCTATTAAGATGGTTCCCTTTACAGTGGCTAAAAACTAATAACTACGCTGGCATGGAATAAATCTTCAAGGATTAGTCCTTGCGGGAATTGTGAATGGGAAAAAGCTGCCCGCGCACTGATAAGGCTGGGTCTTCATTGCATTATACGTCCAAGGTTGCCTTGTCTATTGATTTTCTTCAAGCAGCGAGAATAGCGTGTGTGCTCAATTTGAATTGTGTTGTACATGGCATGGCTTGCTTTTCCACCGTGCAATGCCAAGCACTTTTGCCTTTCCAGTGGAACTCTCATTACTGTAAGTTGCTTCGTCAAGGTCACTGGTGACATTTGAAATAATAATAATAAAAAAGATGTCAAAACAGGAAATGTACTTCTTTAAACTGTCTCAGTGTGTTTCCTTTGTGATCAGCATTTTCTATCTTCCATAGGCCTGTTGGAACAATTCATCATGCTGCTAATCTGGGAACAATCAACGTCAGTATCCAGGCATCCTACAAAGGTCCTGGTTGCTAAATCATATCATGAAGAATAGAAATGTCAACCTAGTGTCAGTCGTGTTGTTGTTGTTGTTGTTTTTTTTCGTCATTAGCTAGTGAGCAACACAGATCATGATACAATACATACAGCATGAGAAGAAGGTATGTGAAAGACAGATGGATCAAGTGAATAAAAAAAGGCAGGGAGAGCCACAGGCTGAAGAAGCTCAAAACTCGATTACCGTGATAGCATCAGAATACACAACGATCCTGACAATGCGCTCACACACACATATTAGTGTGTGTATCACAAACCAATCCGAATGTGACCGCTTTGGAATGAGTCGGTGCAGACCCAGCACAGCAGCTCATATGAACAATACATGTCTGGGGCTCAAATCCTAGCAACATTAATGCAACTCAAACAAGCGGAGAAGACCAGAAATCCCATTTACCTCCACCTCACTGTTTATCCTTCCTTTCTTTTCATTGGGAAGTAGTTCAGCAGCTCTCTGAGTGCGTTCAAAGCAATCATATTTCTGAATGAAAAAAACGTGCATGCCTGAAGAGACGGCACTGCAAGACACAGGTAGACACAGCTTGACGTAGGCAGCTCCAAGTCAAAATATTTAAGCGAAGGAAAGCTCCCCGCTTTGCACCGCGTTCACGTTCAAGCCTCTAGCACCATTACTCAAGATTTAAGGAAGACATGCATCAAGACTTTGATCTGTCCTGGACCCAGGTGGTGGAAAGAACTTCACTGGCTGTCTTTAAATGAAGACTAAAGACACTACATCTTCAATAAGAATTTAAATGAGCACTAAAAACAACCCCAATCCCTGTGAATTGCATTGCTGTACCAAACTTTTGCACTTTCGCCTCTCTGACAAAGTTTGATCAAACTTGATAACCTTCTTGACCTATATGCACTGGCATGAGGTTATGTTATGTTTTTGACTACAAAGGCAAGGCAATGACCTAGATTAGTAACAGCAGCACAAATATGTGAAAAAAAAACATACAACAACAAAGCAGCAAAGACACAATACAACCTAACGGGTATATAAACAGAGACTAAGGCTACAAAAACAAGACACAGGTGTGACAAACCAGACACAACAATATAACTCATACGGGAATGCAAGTGCTAATTACAGTCAGGAGTTGAGGTCAGCTTTTATTTTTTTTCCCCGAGCGCCAAGTGGACGAGCCTAGAAAAGGAATTCTCACTGACTGAATAATCTCCAATGTGCAAATGTGCATGTGCAAAAGTCAGTGATGAGGTACATCTAAAACGCAGACTGGCAATCCACTGATATGCAGCAACATGGAATTCCTCCAACCATTCCTCCACCCATATTAGGACAAATTCTACCTATGAGTAACCCTTAAAGCTTTTGCTATATGTATAACTGTATAGAAGAAGTTTTGCTTATCAGAAAGGTCTCCAAATTGGAAGCATTAATCAGAGAACTATTGGAGAACCATTTTTCTAAGAGCGGTAAGAAGCAACAAGACGAGCACACATTTGCTGCATTGTCATTCAATCAAAAATCAACTAATTGTTTCCCATCATCTTTTATCAAATCTTATGCGAACATTAGAAATTTTTAAAAAATATATGCATGGTTTTGGATTTCAGGCTTTCTTTTTTTCTGATACATTATTTCTTCTTTTTTAATTTGTATAAAAACATATGGATGCAGACCACAGTATGCTTCTGGTCTACCTCCAAACGGGTAGTGTCGGCGTGAATTCAACCATGGTAACCATGGATTAGAGTAAATTTAATGTCACCCCATGGATAATTGTTCTTCTGTACGCATATATGGCAGTATAGAACACCAAAATAGCTCACTCACATTAATGATGGTCCACTGTTCGACCACAATGGCATCGTAGGTTGTACTTGCACTGGAGTCTCCTTCTTGGAAAATAAACACGCTGTCGATGACCTTAGGCAGCTGATCTGCAGGGGAAAGAAGTGGAAGATAAAGATGGGAATCTAACAGCACAGGTCAAACCAGAGGAGTTAATCTAACAGGAAACAGAAAGTAGACAGTAATGGCGTGCTGGACAGATAAAGAGAGATAAAAAGAAGGCGAGAGGTAATAAGGATCTGCAGCGAGAAGAAAGACACCTCAGGGTACAATTTCAACGGGTCATCCATAGTGAGACCAGCTTTTAACTAATGAAAGGCAGCTCTAATTAATAGCTCGTCCTCTTCATATGAACCATGACTATTGGAACACGTTCAGTATGAAATAAGGAAGCCACAAGGGGCTCATTTTTGAATTTAAGTTTGGTGGTTGAGATGGCCCCTGCTGTCCCATGCGCTTGGCCCTGATTGAGATACATTACCATGAGTGTAGTGTTAATAAGCTCAGCAGGAGGCGATATACATGCACCGGAGTGTCTGGTGTTATTTTGGGTCGAGTGTTGTCTCCTGCTTTCTCATCTCAGTTTCTCCATCTTCGCTCTAATACTGTTTGTGTCTGCTTGCCAAGCCTCTTCAGATTTCATTAGTGAAGCTCAGGAAGGCGGGGTAGAGGGTGGAAAATGGCTAGACTCAGGAGAGATAGAGGAAGAAAGATATGGGGGGACAATGGGAGGAAAAACCTATTTAAAACAAGACTCACTCGATTGAAGAAATCTCAGTGCCCTTTTCAAACAGAGGCTATTGTTATGACCACCGTATGTCAGCTGTAATTGGAATAGTCCATTTCCAGGGCCATTTTGATGGACCATGAGCATTTGTATAATTAGTATTTGACCACTCGAAAAACGGTGATGGAGACCAGCATGGAAGGTGAGGAAGTCCATTTGTCCAGTCCAGTGCTATACCAATTGTCAAGACTACCTGATTGATTTCTACTTTAGCTACACCTCTGATTACTTCACATCGATCTTCTTCTATATACACTGTAGATGAGTGATTTGCATGTGGATGGCATTGTGATGTATTGGATAGTGTAGTTGCGTCAGGGTTCCTGGTTCAATCCTGAGCTCAGGTGTCGAATTTCACATGTTCTCCATGTAAGTATTCTCCTGGTTCTCCAGTTCCCTCACACCTTCTAAAAACATGCCAGGAAGTGAATTGACCATGCAAAGTCAAACACAGGTGTGAAGTATCGTGCGTGTTATGTATGCATGATGCAATATGATGGACTGGTGTCCCATTCAGACTGTATTCCCACCCCATGTCCAGTTTCCCAGAATACTGTAGGCTCAGACTTCTGACTGGGACAAAATGTATTTATCCTTATTTATTTTTTGATGAACATAAGCATTCATTAAGGTCCTCGATCTTGGTTAATTAAGCCCTTACATGTACTCTTTAAAATATGTTTGTGCTATGATAACAAAGATAGGCTACTCAGGATGCATTTGCCATGAATTAGTATGATGTGCAAATACTTGAATAACATCTATGATTCATGTCCGTCATAAAAAGCACTTGCTTTAGCAATACACCAGGATTAAATATGACACATTAATCCAAGAAGCTTGGGTTGCTGGGCAGATTTTTGGGGGTCAGCATTCACATGTTTTAAGCAGGATTAATGTCTATTACTATGCACTTGTGCTTGAAGGTGAATACCAGACGTTTTGATGAGTGTAGGTATACACGTTTGTGCATCTGCCTCTCATCTTTCAGGAAATTTAGCCTCATTCAGACGGCTTCCTTTGTGTCCCCCTACCGAATAAAAGAAAGTCAGCCGAGGTATCTTCGAAATTCCTTTCAGAGCAGTATAATACCTTATTGGAAATTCATACGCAAAATACCCCTGCCTTGCTAGGCGTCTGAATACAGAAGGTGCGACATGAATAGTTATGCATATGAATGTGTCACAGCTGCGGATACTAATCCGTTTTTGACGAGGGCGAGGAGGGGAGGTGAGAAGAAACAGACGAAAGGAACCTTTTAGTCCACATTGTCCTTGTCTTTTTGAGCCACGGTGGAGCAGGAGTCGTTCAGCAGGGGGTGTCCACGTGACTCTCCTGAGGAGTCTGATGCCGTATGAATCATTCAGATGGTACCTGACCCTCACCGTAGTCCCCATCGTGGAAATGGGCTGTTTGACGTATATACATTTGCAGTTTAAGAATGCCCCTCAAATCTAGTGGTCTTTCTTCAGTGAAAGAAGGGTCAGGGACAGCATGTATAAACAGACTAGCAGGGTTAAGCCAATCCATCGTCTTTCAAACATGAAAAGGCATCAATATCAGGTTTTATTATTTTGGACTTTTGTAGAACAAAACACAACAGAATCACCAATGGTTCTAAGAAAAACACAGAGTGGAATAAAGAAGTGAGGCAGAGGCTGATTTCTTTCTAGCCCAGATGGTAGATCGGTGACATTCATATAAGGTGTTTACACAGAAGTATTATAAATGCCAATGCTTTGGATTATTGGCTTCATTAGTCAAAGCAGGTAGACTAATCAAAGGAAATACAACTGACACAAAATGACAGAATTGTAAATGTAGTTTGTTGTTTGTTGTTAGAACAGCTTTTCCGTTTACGGTGTTCATTATTCAGATGAAACCCAGGAACCCAGTTGGCTATTACAGATTGAAACACTTCATAAAAAAATCATGAATGCAGTTGTGTATCTGCTTTAAGGTGTGTGTGTAACTGTTTACCACACATCTTTCTTATTATGCCATTGATTAGACCTTGTGATTTAATGCAGTGCTCAAGCCTTCAGCTTCATTGTTGAGCTACTGATAGATGTTAGAGTTTAGCTCCATCCAATATCCAGTAAATACATTTTCGTAGAGCTGGAAAGGGATGAACTAAAGCAGCAGAGCAAAATGACAGACCACCAGCGACGACAACAACAACAACAACATCAATACCTGCCATGGTCGAGAGAAATCTATCAGGAGTTTCTAATCTGTGGCCAATCTCATCCAAAGCTGAATGTGTGAACAGATTAGAGGAGATATACCATACTTTCTTAGTCTCCTTCTGTCAAAACTGGCTATAGGTTGTGCCTACTAAGAATCCTGTGCTCCCGTGAAATTCTCACATCGTATGTGTGGTTCGTGTCCCTAAGAAGAAGCAACTGGTGGCACTATGTGACCCTTGAGACTGTCACTTTGACCTCTCAGCTGATGAAGACATCGGAAAAATTGATACTGGCCCACCTGAGATCACTGGTTGGAGCTGCCCTGGACCCTGGACATATCAGGATGGCATTGGAGTGGATAATGCGGTCATCTACTTGTAGGACAAAGTGCACTCCCATTTGGATGCAACAGGCAGCACTGTGAAGATCATGTTTTTTTTTTTACTTCATCAGTGCATTCAACATCTTGCAGCCTGTGCTATTAGAGGAGGAACTTAGGCAGATGCAAGTGGATGAATCCATCATCTCATGGACAGTGAACTATCTGACTGGTTGACCCCAGTTTGTGTGGCTGCAGGGTTGTGTTTCAGACATGGCCATGTGCAGCACTGGGGCTCCTCAGGGGCTGTTTTAGCACCATTCCTGTTCAATATTAACACCTCTGACTATAGATACAAGTCTGGTGCAGAAATTCTCAGATGACATGGCTGTCGTGGGGTGTATCAGGAATGGACAGGGCCGACTACAGGAAGCTGGTGTCAGACTTTGTCGACTGGTGTAAACTGGTGATGGACTTCAGGAAATTCAGACCTCACCAGTAACCATCGATGGAGTGGACATTGAGGTGGTCAGTACATGCAAGTTCCTGGGTGTGCACTTGGACAACAAACTGGATTGGTGTTGTAACATGTGCAATGTTCAAGAAAGAACAGAGCTCTCTGTAATTTATTAGGAAACTGAGGTCATTTGGTGTGTGCACTTGGTCATTTGGTGGTGCGTCCAACTCCTTTGGACATTGTACCAGTCTGTTGTTGCTTGTGCTATATTCTGTGCTGTTGTGTGCTAGGGCAACAGTATCAACAAAAGTTCTGTGAACCAACTGGACAAACTGTTCAGGAAGGCTGGCTCTGTTGTAGGAGCCACACTGGACATACTAGGGTTTGGGAGCATAAAAACAGACTCTCAATTAGTCGCTTGCCATTATGGACAATGCATCACACCCCCTGCACACAACCGTGGATACACAGAGAAGCACATTTAGTGGAAGACTGATACAGCTGCGCTGTGCTAAAGAGCATCATGTGAGATCTTTCTCCCCACGGGAATAAGACTCTACTCTACCTTACTGCAGGGACACTACTGATCTCCTGCTGTCAGAACTGTGTTGAGCTACATCATACAGCTCCATATCTATAGTATATGATTACTCATTAGCACTGTGCTGTTTTGACCTTACCTGGCACTGTTTGACACTTTCACCTCATACCTTTATCGTTTAATACATACTGTTGCTGCTTTTGTCTTGTATACAGTTGATTTATACAGACATTCCTCACTCTGGCTGGAATTGCATGTTTTATGATTGTAAATGCTCAGAGAACTCAGAGTTTCTCTTGACAGGATATCACAGAGATGACTGAAAAGGGGAGCTCATTTTGTAGAGATGTGAGCCATGTGGGTTGATAATGCATGCGCTTTTGCCTTCTGCAATTAGAAGCTGATAAATAAGGTACACACTCGCACCCTGATCTACAGCTCAGCAGGACTCTTCAAACACCTCCCTCCTTGCCTGTTCTCTCACTTTCTGTGCTTCACTCAGGGACAAGCGTGTCCTTTATCACTAATTAGAGCAGGTATCTTCAAGTATTTCATCTGCAAGCCATTGTTTAATCTACGTTTACGCTTTTATTCAAAGTGACTTATAAGGAAGGTAGACTTCATCTCAATCTGTGAACTGATTGGAAAGGTGAAGGTCAAAAGCAACTGTTTGTATTATAAAGTTTTATGATTCATTCTGTTTGTTGAATTCATTTGTGTGTACGCACAAGCATTAATTGCCACTTCAGCCATCTTCTTTCGTAAAGTTACAGCTTTATCTCTGACCGTTACAAACAATGACACCGGAGACTCCTTACATAAGTGCAAAATAAACATCTCATTACAGAAAACTTCACCATATGAACAATTACATGTTTAAAAAGCGTTAAAAGGCGTTCACTGTAAAAGTCAATAAATTGTTACTATAGAAATGATAAAATATTAGACTGAATGCATGGATATATACCTTCGGCTTGCTTAATTAACAACTTCTGTCCAATCAGAATAGAGAATTCACCGGTGTTATATGTAGTATTAGAAAATAGACTTGGTTAAGGAATACTGGAAAAATATCTGAAGGCGAAATAAAGCTTTGTTTACCCATTCTGAAACCAGGAAATTTTTTGGTGATCAAGCTAATGTTGCCTTACGTTCCTCTATAATCCCCAATTTTTCTTTCCAAATTAGTGGCCTTACAAGTGGTTAACTTCAAACTGTTACAACACAAAGCCTTGTAATATTCAAAATCATGACAAATGTCTTCTACTATACAAAGTCCTTCATCTCTATGACTTCGAATAGCAGGAGTCTTAAATCTCTAGGGCGTTTCTTTAAAGTGAAAATGAGTCAAATAACACTCATCGTTTCTGATTGCCTATTCAGAAGGCATCGTGGGGGGCGCACTTCCTGCACTCGGGTGCGCAAAAGTCTCAAAAGGCGCTGCGACCGAACGCTTAATTATTTAGATGGAAAATAAAGCACGGCGCGCTAATTCGATCTGGTTAATTGTAACATTCAGAAACCACTGATCCGTTCATCTGGAGGAGATGAATTAATGGATCTGTTTTAAAATGACTCTCAAAGTCAGAATAGGATTAAATGCTTGAAAAGAGAAGAAATAAGATAAGATAAGAATAAACATTAAAGATGTGTCTGTTGCGTGGCACGGTGGTGCAGTGGGTAATGTTGTCTCCTCACAGCAAGAAGCACCTGGGTTTGATTCCTGGGCTGGGCCAGGGTCCTTTCTGTGTGGCGTTTGCATGTTCTCCCTGTGTCTACGTGGGTTTCCTCTGGGAGCTCTGGTTACCTCCCACAATTCAACGACATGCAGTTAGGCCAGCTGGAGATACTAAATTGCCCCAGATGTGTGTGACTGCTCTGCGATGGACTGGCGACCTGTCTAGTGTGTTTCCCTGCCTTCCACCAACGAGTGCCGGGATAGGCTTCAACACCCTCCTAATAGTGACCAAATAGTAGGATAAGCAGCTAAAATAATGAATATATGAATGAATGATTTGTCTGTTGAGTTGAGGCTGGATTTAAAAGTTAATATGTTTGAAAAGCCTGACATATTACACCATCTTACTGGCGTATTTTCCCACCCCTACTTGCTACTCATGTACTTTTCCTCATCTGTGCAGCATGCTTTGTTTGTTTCCATTAAAAGATCAATACAGTACGCATGTCTGCCTGTGTCCGTGTCCGTGTCTCTCTATGATGGACTAATGGAAAAGAGTTCTCACCCTCGTCTTTGCCCAGACTGAAGTAGCCGTCGACCAGCGAGGCTCCGTTGTTGAAGTGCTGTGTCATGTGGTCTAGCCACTGGGCCTCGATGGCATGACTGCCCTCATCACCAGGCTGCACCCGCAGAGGCACCTTCACAGTGTAGTACTTCAGCGGCTGTTGACGCCCACCCGGGTAGTTAAACAAGCCAAAGAGTTCAGCACCTGAAAATAATACATTCGAAGGAAATAAACTAATCTAGTGTTTGAAAATGCAGTGAGTAGCAATATTTCTTGATTAAAAGTCAAACAAATTAGGTGAAAGAAGGGTTAAATAAATTACGTAAATTACAGATCTATAAAAGACAGACTTAATTGTACGTTGTTGCTTCCCATCTTTGCTTTAATTTAATTTTAGTTTAAAGCTAGCTGTGTATTCTACACAAGAGAGCACAAGAGATGCTAGCTGTAGCATCAAATAATAACTCTGCAACTGGTAACCAGATCTACTGCAGTTCATGGCTAATCAGTTATCTCCTAAGCAGCAGTTGCCTCCTGTGCTAATGTTTGCTCTTGAGATGCAGTTCGGCAGTTAATTTATCAGATTAGCAAGAAAGCAAGGGAAAGCAGGGTAACTAATTAGCTAAATCAGATAACCCAGCACACAGCTCAAATAAGGACACGAAGTCCCCCAGCTGACTGTCTGCTTCTTCTCAATATGATCTTGCTTTCTTTGTATGCCGAATTAGCTTTTACATCTGAAATATAGACGCACAAAGTGCATCTAATGGATTAAAATAGCGTATGATGAATTTGTTTGTGTGCTTCGATCTGGCCGCGCTTGACCTCTCCCCCACACATTTTTCAGATCTATATTGGAACTAATGGATATTTGACCGAAAGGATAAATAGAGATGCACTTTTGCTCTGGCGGCCGTCGTTAGGACTGCTAGTGACCGTGTCTAAGCCATTTACTGTCTCTGTGAGGACTGTTCAAAGCAAATGTGAGCACAGGATGTTTCCCACCCACGCACACGCACACAAATGCTCAGAAATCATTAGGCCTTGCTCGCAGTGGTTCTCTGTCAAACTCAGTTTGAAGGATGAATCATCTCTTCAGCGCTGGATGAGCGTTATGACAAGCAATCAGAGAATTCACAGTTCGGTCGCAGCCCTCATCCCACGACCAGCTGTGCATATATCACAACTCTTAATGCAATGACACTTGCAAATGACAGCATAAAAATCATCCTGTAACTTTCTGATTAACTTTTGACATCAGTCAGATTCTTAATCCATAGTATAAATATAGTATAAATATTATAGTTTGGTTCTCTTGGTCTGGACCAAAGCAGAAAATGATACACTTTCATATTTTTAGTCACTTAGTATTCACCGTGGCATTTGAATAAAATATGTAAACAAAAATTGTGACATATGGATTAGGTCACAACCTGATTGGACAGTTTTTGGGGCAGCTCAAAACTGAAATTTCATAACTTTCAGAGTAATGTTATGTGTGGGCTAAATGCGCCTGAGGGATTTGTGTATATGTGGTTGTATTTTTGCCAGCTAAGAACTCAAAAAGCGCTTATGAAACATACAACGGTGTCAAAACAGCACCAGGAATTCCTCCATTGCACACTTTTGTGCATTTTTATACAGAATTCTCGATATATGGATATATGGGTTCGATCCCCAGGTGGGAGTGGTCTGGGTCCTTTCTGTGTGGAGTCTGCATGTCCTCCCCATGTCTGCGTGGGTTTTTGGCGGGTACTCTGGTTTCCTCCTACACTCCAAAGACTTGAAAGTTACTTGAATTGGACATACACAATTGCCCCATGACTGTGTTTGAAAGTTGAACTTGTGTGCTATTGTGAATGTGTGAATGGCTGTGTGTCTGCCACCCAGTGGTGCTCTGTCCTGGGTGTTGTCCTCTCTCCCTTCCCTGCACCGCATTGAGTTCCCCAGGGGGCTGTGGTCTCCGGTAAAGAGTATGCTGTGTGTGATTGGTGTTAAAGTTGTATGTTGACTGTAAAGCGTCCTTTCATTCATTCATATGCTAATTGGACTAAATGCTAATAAGGCATTTTACCTACTCGTTGCTCCACGTTTGACCTCTACTCAGTTGTTTTGTTAGTCTATACTGCTCTTTCTGCTCTCCTTATGTTGTCAAATCACATGGTTTTTGGGGTTGCAACTTGTGACATTACCAGAGAAGTCATTTTTTGCAAGTCCAAGTCAAGTCTCAAGTCTCTTATGGTTGTGTCATCTGTGGCCATGCTTGCATGGGCTTACGTTTGATAAAAAGAAAGGGAATGCGCCAAGCAACCAACCCACCAACCAAACCACAATCAATCAATCAATTAATCAAGAGTCCCAAATCTCAAGATTTTTGAGGACATCCAGTCTCAAATCAAGTCAAGTCCATGTCAGAAACTTGAGTCCCCACCTCTGGACATCACATTCTCTCTTTGGTTCATTTACATGTCTTTGGTCTGTGCTGCACTCAAAATTCAATCGAACTACACCAAAGTTCTCTACCTGTTCAGGGGGTCTCGGTCCATTTGTTTGATGTGCACCAAGGCTCAGATGGCAGCATTCACACTTGTTCAGTCGAACCAAATTAATAGAGCATTCGCACCAGAGGTTGTTTTAATTGAAGCAAACCTACCTAGTCTGAACAAAACACTGGTCATCCTATAGATCAAAAGAAACCATGGCAATGTGGGAAAAACTAAAGGAATCAGAAGACAAGCTACTATATGTGTAACATTAGCTACTTTGTCCATGTATGATGTGTTGTAGCAGTTTACTCACAGATTTGTACAGTCTGTTTAAACTATAAGAGAACCTCATGTATCTGCTACATAGATACGTCTCTAACTAAGTAGCTATCTTGATAACTAGCTTAACTATGCAGACTACAAGTAATTCAATTGTACCATGTATATAGTTGGACCTATAAACCGTCTTTGTTTGTAACTAGCTCTCTAACTATTTTTCTTTCTAGCCAACTACAACTTTCTCTCTAGCTCACAGGCAAACTATTGTAATAAATTATGCACACTATCTTGTTATGTATAGATGTTTCTGTGTTCTTGGTTACCGGTACTTAAAACACAATTCCAGCATAGCACATTGTAGCTAACTTACTACCTGACATGCTAGCAAATATTAAACTTGCTAGCTAGCTTTGTATGCTGACCAAAGTAACAGAGTTTTATCAGCTGTCATGTAGACGATGTAGCCTGAATTAAAACACAAATTCCATGTAGCAAAACATATGTCAGAGTTTAGAAAATGTACTTTTATTATTCCTGTTTTCATTTACAAGCTGTTCTGTCTTATGGTACCCACAAGGTTCTTGCTAACTACACTACATTGCCAAAAGTATTCGTTCAACACATGAGTGACACCCCATTCGTAATCCATAGGGTTAAATATGATGTTAGACCACCCTTTGCAGCTATAACAGCTTCAACTCTTCTGGGAAGGTTTCCACAAGGTTTAGGAGTGTGTTTATGGGAATTTTGGACCATTCTTCCAGAACCACATTGGTGAGGTTAGACACTGATGTTGGATGAGAAGGTCTGACTCACAGTCTCCACTTTAATTCATCCCAAAGGTGTTCTATCAGGTTGAGGTCAGGACTCCGGGCAGGCCAGTCAAGTTCTTCCACACTAAACTCACTCATCCATGTCTTCATGGTCCTTACTTTGTGCACTGGTGTGCAGTCATGTTGGAACAGGAAGGGGCCATCAACAAACTGTTCCCACAAATTTGGGAGCATGAAAATGTCCAAAATCTCTTGGTTAAGAGTTCCTTTCACTGGAAAACCCCCCCCCCACACACACACACACCATAATCCCCCCTCAACCAAACTTTACACTTGGCACAAAGCAGTCAGACAAGTACCGTTCTCCTGGCTACCACCAAACCCAGACTCCATCAGATTGCCAGACAGAGAAGCATGATTCGTCACTCCAGAGAACACGTCTCCACTGATCTAGAGTCCAGTGGCGGTGATTTACACCGTGGGATCCTACGCTTTGCATTGTGCTTGGTGATGTAAGGCTTGGATGCAGCTGCTCAGTCATGGAAACCCATTCCATAAACCTCTCTACGGACTGTGCTTGTGCTAATCTGAAGGCCACATGAAGTTTGGAGGTCTGTAGTGATTGACTCTGTAGAAAGTTGGTGACCTCTGCGCACTATGTGCCTCAGTATCTGCTGACCTGCTCTGTCATTTTACGTGGACTACCACTTTGTGGCTGAGTTGCTGTCGTTCCCAATAACTTCCCCTTGTTATAATACCACTGACAGTGCCTGGGGAATATTTAGTACTGAGGAAATTTCACAACTGGACAGTCAGCATGCCTACATGCTTGATTTTATACATCTGTGGCCATGGCACTGTTTGGAACATCTGAATTCAATGATTTAGATGGGTGAGTGAATACTTTTGGCAATATAGTGTAGCCAACTTTCTAATGAAGTAATGAAGTTATATGCACTGATGCAGTGATTGGTTACATTTTTAAAAAGTATGCAAAAATTCAAACCCTTAAGCTTGTTGAGAATGTTTTCCTATCAGAAAGGATGCCACATAGAAAAGAACCACAATATATCCAATGGACAATTAAGCAACCTTTAATATTTACCTGGGGTAAACACCTAGAACCTATCAAAGATTTAACATTTAACTCATCCTCATTTTGTTAAGTTTTCTTAGGCTCCAAAAAGAGTCCTGCTTGGACACATTTCAATTGAAGAACAATTTATCTCCATAGTCTCAACTTTTCTACCTATCTTGCTAAGTAGCTAGCTTGCACAGTACAGTAATGAGGTGAAATTACGCTGTTATAGATGTAGTAATTGGCTACATCCAACTCAATTTTTAGACATTTAGATATTTTGTATAGTTAATTTTGTTGGTACCTGCTACAATCTTAGACTAAACGTCTGTTTAATGCTTCAGGTTCATTGGATTTCAAAGGATTTTTCATTCATTCACTCATCTTAACTGCTTATTCCTGTCCCCAGTGTCGCGGGAGACCCGGTCCATAGCCGGCGCATAGGGCGCAAGGCAGGATCAACCCTAGACAGGGTGCCAATCCATCGCAGGGCTCATACACACTCACACACACTAGAGGCAATTTAGAGACACCAATTAACCTAATATGCATGTCTTTTGGACATGGGGAGGACATGCAGACTCCACACAGAAAGGACCCAGACCACTCCACCCAGGGATTGAACCCGGGACCTTCTTACTGTGAGGCAACAGCACGACCCACTGTGCCACCACGCTGCCCATAAAGGATTCTTATCATCTATAAATGATGTTCTTGGACGCCTTTCTAATAGGTAAACACTCTCATAGTAGAATCTTTAATGGTTCCCCAAAAGGAAAAACTCAATTTTTGTACATTTTCTAAGAATGTGCAGTGCAAGATATCAGACTTTCTAGCTAGCTAGCTAAATAGCTAGCATGCACAGTAGTTCATCACATCCATGCAGTACATACATATGTAGAGATTCACTTACACCTAGGGGCAATTTAAAATACCCAATCCACTTATTGACATTTTTTTTTTTTGAGAGATTCCCAGAAATCCCAGGGGAAAAACATATAGTCACGAAGAGAACGTGAAATTCCACAAACACATTAAACAGAGATCAGGATTGTACCATTTAAATTGCCCCCCATTATTGCCCAGTGAAAATTGTGCTAAATCAGACGTTTTGATACTGAAGTCTACAGTCATGGAACTATAAGAGATCCTCCAACAAGTGCCACTTGAGTTGATAAAACATTGCAACTGCTATTCAGATGGAGAGCCCTCTTTATCCTGTGGGACCTAGTGAGAAGGAGTCAGCATGGGACAATTTAAACTGTTTTGGACCACACTGCTGGTCAAGTGCAGAGGTCTGGCTGTAAACAAGGAAATGAGCACATGAACACAATTATGGTCCATCACATTTGTCGGCATGTTGTCAGGACCATGCCCGGGTCACTAGAATCTTTGGCATTTCAACAACCCCTTTCCTAATCCTTTCTCTCTGAACTATTCAGTCCACATAAAAACACATTCCTACAATCCCTAAAGCCTTGACCTCTGTCCTCCCAAAGGCTTAGAACCTTGGGAATGTTTAGATAGGCATTTTTTTTTTTTTTGCAAAATATGAGAATATCAGGCAAGGCTTTGATTAAACTTTCCTGACTTGCTCTTTGTTTTTCTTGTAGAGTAAACCTCGACTTCATCTCCATTTCACATCAGTGACCTCATGAGCAAACATATGACTGAATACCAAACATGCACATAATATATATACCCCAATCAGGCATAGAATTATGAGCACCTCCTTTTCTCTACACTCATTGTCCATTTTCTCAGTTCCACTTCCCATATAGCTGCACTTTGTACTTCTACA
>JAOVVH010000033.1:16181662-16201729 GCA_028566435.1 Scorpiodoras heckelii | reverse complement strand
TTTATTTATTTATTTACAAACCCCATTTCCGGAAAAGTTGGGACACTTTCTAAAAATGCATCAAAAACCTAAAATCAGTCATTTGTGAATTCACTTGAAGCTTTATTTAACAGACGAAAGGACAAAGAAAAAAATTTCAGTCAGTATCTTCAAGATTAAAGTGTATAAATAGATCTGCATTTCCTGAAGGAAATACATAATGCTTGAAAAGCGGTGAAAGCAGCCTATTGTGACGTGGTCGTGGTTGTGCGTGGTCACGTGACCTAAGGAGGGCGTGGTCACGTGACTGCAGGTGGCTCCATTCATTCCTATGGGAGATTTTAACTATTTAAAATGACATTTATTGAAAATAACAAATCAGATTGACTCCAAAAACACACAGCACACCACACAGCAAGATTGTCTACGCAATGGTGTTTGAACGGTGTCTGTAGTTTAAGCGGTAGGGGCTGTATTGATCGCAGAAATGCGTGGAAGAATAATAATGTGTGGAAGAGGTCAAAATTCCTTTAGGGATGGAATTAAAAAATGATCCCGTGCAACCTCGATTCTCAACATCCATTAAATCAGGGGACCGTCGTCGGATATCGAGGCTATTATTCCAGAACGATGCCCCTCCAGCCCTCGGTGTGCCCTTGGTAAAGGGTTTATTTGTTTTTAATATTTGTTTGGAATTCGAGTATTCTTAAAAGATTGCTGACTGCACCTTTAATCCAAAATGCGGCTGAGAATTTTACAAAGCAGGAACTATAACTAGAGCTAGCTGGTAGGCAGCACAGATGTTGACTGATGTTGTTTTTGATTCTGCTTTCACCGATAAGCGCGGCTGGGTCACACCGTTGGCAAAAGTCAGCCTGTGGATGATTCAACGTGTGCGTGTGTGTGTGTGTGTGTGTGTGTGTGTGTGTGTGTGTGGTTTTGCTTATACTATAAGGATTCTTAGTGATAATATCAGATAGACACCAAAGGCGATGTTTCCGGGTCTTGTGGCAACATCCTGTTGTACGTGCATGTGTGTGTGTGTGAGACCACATTGCCATGACAACACTTGTCACTTTGAATCCACTGAATGTGTGTTTCACAATCTTTCATCAGTGCATTAATTATGTAGCACTGCCTATTTGCCCAAGCATGAATAATATTCTGCGAGCAGATCGCCCTTAATGGGATCCCCCGTCGCACCTCTCCCAGAGCACAGCGCACTACAATTTCCCAATGATCTTGAATAAATTACCCAGCATTCCCCACCGAAGTGGAACAGTATATAAAAAAAAAGGAACCCCGAGACCTTGGATGGTTGACATTTGAAATTAGAAAAGGCGCCAGCCTCCGTCTCTCTCCCTCTCTCCCTCTTTTTGTTATCCATTATGTCCTGACTAATGTCCAGCCTATGTTATTTGAAACGTTAATGCTCCTGTCAAGGTGGCCGTGTTGTTTACCTGCCTGTAGGTTGTAAGAGCGGTGGGCTGATGGATTCGCGCTGCACTGTGTAGGTAGCAAGAGTGAACTGTAGCGCACAGTGGTTTAGCGCTGACGCTAATACACACAGGGAGAACCGGACTGGAGCCGCGCACATGTTCTGAGTGCTAAAAGTCTCACATGCAGCTAGCAGCACTAACACGCTGACAGGGTCTCCTGTTATTTCTTGTTTCTGTCGTAAACTTTTTTTTTTCACATCTCGTTTGAAGTTCCTTTCTTTTCCTCCAGCGCTTTCTTCTCTTCTTTTCTGTTTGCTTTTCTTTTCATTTCTTCTTCTTCTCTTATTTCAATGTTTTACATGTTTCGTTTACTTTTTGATTCCTGTTTTCCCTTGAACTTTGTTTAACCTGCTTTCTCCCTTCTTTGTACCCTATCTTCTCTTTTCATCCATTGTTTTTGTTCGTTATTCTCTTTTCTTTTTATTTCTGCATTTACTTCCTAATTATTGTCTCATCTCCTAAACTCCCCCCCCCCTCTCTTTCACTTTGCTTATCTCACTCTCTTCTTTCCTTTTCATTTCCTTATCTTGTTTTCTTCTTTTCTCACTGATAATCGATGGCAATCATTCATAGAAGACTTTTTATATTCTTTTCATTTTTTTCTCTGTCTTCTTTTTGGTCATATAGTAGTTTTTTCTTCTCTTCTCTAGGTCAGTCATATAGCTCGATAGATTTTGAGAGGTTTTCGTCTTCTCTGTGTTTCTGTTCCTTCCTCTCTCAATGTCGTTTAAAGAACTTGAGCGATGCCGGGGTGCGTTTCACATCTCCTCTCCGATCTTCTTTCTTTTTTTTTTTTTTTGCAGATTTTCCCCCTACGGCTACTGCTGATGTGCGCGACTGTCTCCATGATGATGGATGCTGGCGATAAACAGGACAGCATGGCCACAAACAATCAAAGGATGACAATTCTTTACCCTCCCCATTCTCGATTTCCCCCAGTTTCTCTCTTTCTCTCTGATACAGAAATGCATATTTACACCCCAACATCTCCAAGCCCTCTCTCTTACCCTCCCTCTCTCTCTGTCTCCCCATCCCTCTTCCCCTGTCACCCTTCTACTAGACATTTTCCATGCATGAAGGAGCACATGCATTTCAGGTGTCAAGGCCAGATAGGAGACAACATGTGTGCATTTCTGCATGAAAGTTAAATGAGTGTGGTGGTCACCAGAATATTGATGGACAAATGCAATCCATAAAGCATATACACTGCACCTCCTGAAGGGAAAAGTACACCCTCGGAGGAAATAGGAGCATGAAGGGTATCATCACATATGCTAAAGTATGAGACGGACTATTTTGTGCACACACGGCTGATTCACCCCAGTCTCAGGACTGTGTGTCAGATGCTCCTTTGTGAGGAATGTGCAGCTCAGACCCCTGCTGTGCCCATAAAGTCAGAGAGATTCCTGAGATTTAGTGAGTTTAACGGCCCTGAGTTCCAACAGAGAGAACATGAAATAGTTTTGCACTTAAGGCATCAGAAAAGGTGGACATTAAAAACATTCCAGGCTGCCCAGAGGGAAAGGACGATGTGGTAACCATGACAAACTGTACAGTAATCAATAACAGGCAAATAAACTAGCATTAGTTAAGGTAGTGTATACTGAAAAAAGTATAAAATTACAACTTCTTCAGTGTGACTGCGAGGCACGGAGGCCACACCTCCTACAGTGTGACTGACAGACAAAAAAGCCACACCTCCTTCAGTGTGACTGACAGGCACAGAGGCCACACCCCCTTCAGTGAGACTGACAGGCACAGAGGCCACACCCCCTTCAGTGAGACTGACAGGCACAGAGGCCACACCTCCTTCAGTGTGACTGACAGAGAAAGAAGCCACACTTCCTTCAGTGTGACTACAAGGCACAGAGGCCACACCCCTTTCAGTGAGACTGACAGACACAGAAGCCACACCTCCTTCAGTGTGATTGACAGGCAAAGAGGCCACACGTCCTTCAATGTGGCTGACAGGCAAAGAAGCCACACCTTCTTCAGTGTGACTGACAGTCACAGAGGCCACTTGTCCTTCAATGTGGCTGACAGACAAAGGCCACACCCCCTTCTGTGTGATTGACAGACACAGAAGCCACACCTCCTTCTGGGTGATTGACAGGCAAAGAGGCCACAAGTCCTTCAGGGTGACTCACAGGCATGGAGATCATACCTCCATCAGTGTGTCTAAAGGGCATAAAGGTCACATCTCCTTTAGTGTAACTGACAGACATAAAGGCCGCACCTCCTTCACTGGGATTGATAGATAAAAAGGCCACACCTCCTTCACTGGGACTGACAGACATAAAGGCCACACCTTCTTCACTGGGATTGATAGATAAAAAGGCCACACATCCTTCAGTGTAACTGACAGCCACAAAGGCCGCACCTCCTTCACTGGGACTGATAGGTATAAAGGCCACATTTCCTTCAGTGTGTCTCCTTCAGCGTACCTGACTGATATCAAGACCACGCCACCTTTACTGGGACTGCCAGGCACAGAGGCCACACCTCCTTCATGGGCACTGACAGACACACTTTCATGTTGGAATAATGGGAAGTTTTCTTGTCCTGAATCCTACATGATATGAATATGCTAAGAGGCCACACTTTCCTAAGTGCGACTCACACGCAACAAAGGTCACTCCTCCTTTTGCTGAGACTTACAGGCACCTAGGCTACCAATACTGATATAATAGTAACAAGTGGAAGTGATATTGTATATCTGATTGTCTTGTCATTAATACTAGTGTTATTGGCATTCATTTGTTTACATGTTTTATAGTTGTTACTGCCTTAGAATTTCTTCAGCAGTACTGTAAATTAAAACAATGAAATCAATAAAGCAGACTTTAATAGGGGAGTGTGAAATAGAGAGAGAGAGAGAGAGAGAGAGAGAGAGAGAGAGAGCTATAAAACATAGACTGAAGTTTGGGCATAGGCTTCTCCACCTCTCCTCAGGAGAACTGCTGTCTATTTTCAGAGATTATGACAAGCTCCTGAGCTCCTGAATCCTGTAGGAACATCACCTGTCTGTCCTTTGGGCAGTTCAGTGAAGACTTTTTTTCTTGTGGGTTAGTTACCCAGTGTACAGGTTAGGACTTCTGTCCGTTGTGCACTACTGTCAGGCATTTTGGCTATGCCTGATTTGGTCAAGACTGGGTGTGTTTCGGTGGTCTATTATGCACTTTTGTGAGGATTACTTGACTTCTGGTATCTTCTGTGGAACCTCTTGCCTTCTGGCCATCTTTGTTTTGTGATATTTTGTAATGACGAATGACAGATTACTGTTTAACAAATAATAATAAAACTATTCTCGAGACTTGACCTTGTATCTGGTCTAACGACAGAAACTAATGCTCCATTAGTGAAGCAAAAAACCCGACGCAAATAGAAACATAATAATACCCTTGCATGCGAACACACACAAACTCGCACAGTCACACAGTGAAAATGCTTAGTTACTGACAGCTGTGTGGGAGTTCAAGCCAGTAACTTGACTTTCACTCTGCCTGTCTAGCTGGATACACTCCACTTCTGGACACATACCACACACACACACAGACACACGGGACTCCAGGCTGTAGCCAGCAGGGCTGTCAGCAGGGGGTGGATGTGACTTTGAGTGGTGACTGCTGCTTGCCAGAGGATTAGAGACCTACAGTGTTCACACACTCGCTGTCCCTCTTCATCACGTCCCATCGCTGATGCCATGTACAATGAACTGGAGGCAGTAGTTCTAATAGAAAGCGTTATAATATATAACGATCGTCTGGCTTATTGCACAGATTGGCACGTTTTAAAACGTTTTCCAACACTGAGGTCTGGATAAATATTCAACAGTTTGGTTAGCAGTGAGGTTTGGGTAACTTTCGGGCATTTTTTGTTAGGCGCCTTCTGAATGTTTTCCTGGCTTTCGCACCATTTTTTTCCATAATATGTTTATTTCAGCCTTTTCCACCTCCACCCCTCTTTTCCCCACCCATTCAATTATAAATCACAGGGAAATCTTTCCCACTCACACATCCTCTTTTCTGCTATGCAGATTTGTCAGGAACGCCTACCTTTTCAGCAGTTTGGTTAGAAGACCTCCGTTTTTGGAAGTTAAGTGAGAGCTGGATATATTTTGTACAGTATGTTGGACAGATGATGTCTAGTTTACTACCTTTCAGTGTGCCTACCTTTCGGGCACTTTGCTGAGCACTGCTCGATAAAGCTGTTGTTGGACGCTGGCAAGATCTGGGCCGCACGGGTGGACGAAGGGATGGACTGCTGTGAGGACAAAGCCCTGCTGGTAGAGATCCTGTAGTTGGGATGGCAGCTCCCGTACCGAGGACAGGCACAGGGTCGAGGTCACATCTGCCAGAGAACACAAAGAGCAAGACAGAGGTGAGACAACTTTACTCCGAGTGGCTAAAATTGCTGGTGCAACCCACAGAGTGATGAAACATGAAGTCCAGTTCAGTGAGTACTTTCTTTCCTTCTCTCTTAAATCTCTTAAAAGGTAGAAAATCACTGATGCTTCGATAAACAAACTGCAGCGAAGGGCAATATTAATAGTCAATGTTTGCATTTAAGATTTACATTAATGAGTCTCTTTATATGTAAATGCACAAAAACACAGAAGGCTAACTTGAACTTTTTTCAACAACCAACTGGATTTTCACGAACACGTTTCTTGCTTAAATGCTCCTGTGAATTAAAGGATGGTGTCTAAATATATACATTTGTCATACCTGGAAATGTAGCTGTTGAATTATTTATGAATAATTGATGCACCTTCAGTGGTGAGAAGTATAACACTGCTTATTTTCTTTTACCCAAATTGTACTCAGGAAGCTCATGAGAGTCTAACACATCTATTTTTACTTTTGCTTGTGAAGCTTGCAGGGCATTGTTCATGCACGATGCAACAGGAAAAAAAATAGCAATTGTTTTAGCTATTAGAGGCATGCTGGTGGCTTTTCTAACTGTTCCTATGATTTAATAGGCCTGGATGAAAATCCAATTAAACATGATTGTTTAGCTCGACGTGAGGTGGAAGCCTTTTAAACTAGGGCACTGAAAGCTTCTCGGCAGGGCAGACGAGCCCAATCACGCACCCTCTTCTGGCATTAATGAGGTATGAGGTTTGATAGACTGACCTGGTATTCTGAAAGGGAAGGTCGGGAGGCGAGACACTTGCTTGCTCTCTTGTTTTTTTTTTTTTTCTGTTTTAGCAAAGCCCCATCTCAATCCAAAGCGAAAGAGACAAGGCATGAGAAAACAGCAGACAGAAAGTGTCAGAGCCACCCAGCTGTGCAACAACACGTACATGAAGCCCGTCAAAGAGCATAATCAAAGGCAGGCATATGCTAATGAGGAAGACAAACACAGAGAGAGATGAATACAGAAAGAATGAATGATGCGGCGGGGCAAGACTTTGGCAAGCTGACTGCTTTCAGGGTGCCGTTCCAAAAAAATTGGTGGCAGTTTAAAGCCCAGACAGCTGGCCGAGGTGAGGTTTTTCCAATACGTGAAGAGACGAGTTAGCAAAATCGAATACACTAAATGACAAGGCATGTATGGACACCTGACCATCAGGTGCCATAGCCATAGCCATCCCAAACTGTTGCCACAAAGTTAGAAGTGCATGATTGTACTGAGTGCCTTGCAATTTCCCTGTTTCTCCCAAGGTTGGAGTGGAAGAAATCCTGCACAGAGCCCTGAACTCAACCCCACTGAACACCTTTGGGATGAATTGGACCGCTGCCTGCACCCCAGACCTCCTTGTTCAGCTTTAGTGTCTGATCTCTTTGATGCACTTGTGGCTGAATGAGCCCACAGCCAGGCACAGGGATGTTCACGGTCAGGTGTCCAAAAACATTTGACCATATAGTGTCATTCTATCAATAACATAACAACCAGTCAAGTATAAGGGTTGAGCAGTGCATTATATCATTAGGTCTCATCAATACACATGCATAAAGGCATATAGGCAGATGCATCTGTGGTTTCTAATCATTTATAGGTGTTTTCATATATGTAGTGGTATATGCCTGTGTAATCACCTCCCATGACTATCAATTTATGTACAGCCTGGGCTAGAAATAAATCAGCCCCAGCCTCTTTATCTTTATATAGCCTATCTATATAGCCTCTTTATCTATATAGCCTCTTTAGAATGGTTATCTTGTTTAACCGTTGGTGGTGCTGTTGCTGAAGTCCAAAATAACCTGTTAAAAGGGCATTTGTTCACAACATATAAAGTGATTTAGATGCGTCAGGTCTTAGCCCTATCTCCTCCAAGCCCATTTATGCCAGTTGGCCCTGCAGGCTTGCATATTTTCATATTTTCGTTACAGTTATTATGCAAATTATTATGGAAATTCTTTACTACCGCTCCAATCAAGTTATATTCTTTGTCATAAGAAAAGCTTTAACCTTGTTAGCCTTTAAATCTTGTGAACCTAGCTCCGCACAGAGGACTCATTCATTATCTTTACCGCTTATTCCTGTATCCAGTCACGGGAGAGCCGGTGCCTAGCCGGCGGCATAGGGCGTAAGGCAGGATCAACCCTAGACAGGGCGCCTATCCATCGTAGGGCACACACACTCATATGCACACACTCATACACTAGGAGCACTTTAGAGACACCAATTAACCTAATATGCATGTCTTGCCAGAGTGCCCAGAGTAAACCCACGCAGACACGGGGAGGACATACAGACTCCACGCAGAAAGGACCCAGACCACTCCACCCGGGGATTGAACCCAGGACCTTCTTTCTGTGAGGCAGCAGCGCTACCCACTGTGCCACCGTGCCACCCTCACAGACGACTAACTGCTTTAATTGTTATCATGAGACTTCATGGCTAACTATCTTTAACTGGTCTCAAAAATAAGAAGTTAAATGTTCTCTGGTCATCTCTTTCAAAATGGAGGCCACAAGGTCAAGGGTAAACCTTCTACCCTTTCTCCACATCCTTGTCCTATGTGTTTGCCTGAATGCTCTTTATGTGATGAGCCCAAGATGGCAGGGAATCATATTACAGAAACGTCCCCTCTTCTTGGAACATCAATTTCAAATCCATTCTCTCTTCCAATGATCTTCCATGCAATATAGGATGAAGTGAGGCATATAAAAGAGTGCATTGGTGAAAAGAGTGGAAAAGGACAAAATAAAAGAGCTGATTCCAGCAGGATCTCAGGCCTCAGTGTACATTTTCAGGGTCCATTGTGAAAGCGAATTGGAAGTGAAAGAGTTCCCTTCAGGCAAATTGCTAGCCATCTCCAAATAACACTGGATTTCTCAGTCAACTCTCAGCGCTCTGTGAAAAAAACTATGATGTCCAGCAGATAGAGATAAAATGGAGGGAATGGGGGACAATCACAAATGCACTGAAAAATCTTTCTCACTTTTGTATAATTAATTCCACTCTGTTTGATTTGATTTGACTTTTTGGTTTGCCAACACTGAGAGTCCCCAGAGGCAGCATGCTGTGTTTGCCCTTCCTGGAGTAGGGGGATATTAACTCGCTCTGCAGTCACTGCTCTAGCACCTCGTACACCCCCCACGTTGGGAGGAATAAATAAGGAATGGTTTTCATTACATGACACTGGGAAAACAGCCATTGGGCAGCCGCTTCAGTTGGCCTTAATCGCAGTGAGAACTCCCACTGAAACACTACGGCCCATTCGCATGATTCATGTTTTGTTTTGATGTGGGAACAGCTAGTCTGTTTTTTGTTTTTTTTTACTAAATGTGCAATGCTAATCACCCCTGGGAAGGGTAAATTGGGCCATTAGCAAACAGGATAAAGACAATTGTGCAAGTTAACACACTACTCCATGACATTTCAGATGAGTCAATAAATGCCTATAAGGTCAGGCCTGTTGTAATACTTTGTTTGCAACATTTGGTTTGGATTTCATAATTAAGGCTGGGTCTCAGTAAAATTTTATTACCTTACAAATTGCCTGTCACAGAATAATAATGCTGACCGGTGTAACCTTTGCCCAGAGACAACACTGAAAAAAAGTAAATTACGGCAGCAGTTTCAAGCCATACCCTGGAGACTATTAATAAGAAATGTAATTATTTCTTCATTTACTTTTACATGCTATGCATTGAAGTGGATCGCGGAAATCGCTTGAGGCAAATGGGACAAAACTAGTTTGCGCTTTTCTTACTGAGTCTTAATTTTCATAATATCGCTTTTCCTCATTCTGCAAGTCCCATAATGTCACTGGTGCTTAGCAGGTTTTTAACTAATAGTTTACTTGAACAAATAAACATCATTCACTTTTTTGCAGTCAAACTTTCACTATCCGTCTGATTGCTAGCCTGTGTGCTTGCGTCTGTTCCCTTTGAGCACACTATTAACCCTGATCCAGACCAAACTCCAGAGGGTCCTTATATTCATGGATTGAATGAGTGTTTATGAGGCTGGGTGATAAAAAGGAGGGATTTGGGAGTGAGAGAGTAACACAAGAAGATGAGATGCTAACATGCTTAACTGGCTTATTCTTGAATACACTATTAACTCATTTTTATAGCATTTTATTACCAGTGAGTATCTGCCACCTGTGGAAGGTAAAAGTGGCTAGATGGTCTTTATGATTAATTTTATGGCTGGCAATAATAGATTATGGCCTGCAATAACAGATTCAACACAGGCGAATAAGTCGCAATGTTACAGAGTGTAAAAATATGATGAGACCAAAAATCGAGTGGCACATCTAGTCTTCAATCAATCTAAACTAGTGTTTCCAAAATCAGCCCCAAGGACAAACTAGATGATCTATCTGTTTTTGCTCTCCTTCAGCATCCAACACACTTGTACCAAATATTCTTCTCCACCGATTGCTTAGTTTAGGTGTTAGAAGATGGGAAAGAACAAAAATGAGGTTTCTGTGGACTGGTTTGGGAAGCACCCTATGCCCATGATGGACCTACATTCCCATCATGATGACTATGATCTGTGAGTGAATGAAACCCAAGTTCAGATTACATCTGGTCAATTTAGGGATCTGTTGTTCACACTTCTGGTCAAGTTGGGATCATTTGCTTAAATCTCTGGTCAATTTCTGGATCAGTTGGTCAAGTCTCTGATCAATTTGCGGGTCAGTTGGTCAAGTCTCTGATCAATTTGAAATTAGTTGCTTAAGTCTCAGGCCAGTTTGAGGATCAGTTTCTTAAGTTTATGGTCAGTTTGCAAGTCACTTGCTTAAGTCTTTGGTCAGTTTGGAAGCATCTGTTTAAGTCTCTGGCCAGTTTGAGGATCAGTTTCTTACATTTATGGTAAATTTGTTGGTCAGTTTGTCAAGTCTCTGTTAAGTCTCAGGCCAGTTTGAGGATCAGTTTCTTACATTTCTGGTCAGTTTCCGGGTCAGTTGGTCAAGTCTCTGGTCAATTTGAAATCAGTTGCTTAAGTCTCTGATCAGTTTGAGGATCAGTTTCTTAAGTTTAGGGTCAGTTTGTGGGTCAGTTGGTCATGTCTCTGGTCAACTTGAAATCAGTTGGTCAAGTCTTTGGTCAATTTGAAATAAGTTGCTTAAGTCTCTGGCCAGTTTGGGGATCAGTTTCTTAAGTTTATGGTCAAGTTGTGGCACAGTTGGTCAGATCTCTGGTCAATTTGAAATTAGTTGCTTAAGTATCTGGTCAGTTAGGAATCAGTTGCTTATGTTTCTGGTTATTTTGGGAATCAGTTAAGTCTATGGCCAGTTTGAGGATCAGTTTCTTAAGCTTATAGTCAGTTTGCGGGTCAGTTGGTCAAGTCTTTGGTCAATGTGCAATTGGTTGCTTAAGTCTCTGGTCAGTTTGGAGTCATTTGCTTAAGTCTTTGGTCAGTTTGGGGATCAGTTTCTTTAGTTTATGGTCAAGTTGTGGCACAGTTGGTCAAGTCTCTGGTTGATTTGCAATTGGTTTCTTAAGTCTGTGGTCAATTTGGAATCAGTTGCTTATGTTTCTAGTTATTTTGGGAATCAGTTAAGTCTTTGGCCAGTTTGGGGATCAGTTTCTTAAGTTTATGGTCAGTTTGTGTCTCATTTGGTCAAGTCTCTGGTCAATTTGGAATCAGTTGCTTATGTCTTTGGTTAGTTTGGGAATCAGATATGTAAGTCTCTGGCCAGTTTGGGGATCAGTTTCTTAAGTCTCTGGTCAATTTGAGATAACCAGTTGGTCATGTGTCTGGCCTCTATCTCTAGGGACCGGCTGAGGGGAACTTCTGACTTGTAACATATAGTCTTGTAGTACTTGTATAACAGCTTTTTTAACAAATAGACGCAATCCTAGATCTGTGTAAATACATGAGGACAAATACATTCAATGTGATATATGGGAGTTTGTTGTGAAATAGGCCAGTAGTGTTGTTATTAATACATCAGCACTCTGGTAGTACTGTGTATGTACAGCGAGTTCTTATCATTAGTAGTCATTGCTCATTGTAGGCATATGAGCCCGGGGGCACTGCCGCACACGTTAATTACCTCACTAATAACCCTCTGTGAGAGCAGCCTGCTGGGGCCATAGTGCCTTGCGTTAGGTTTCCACTCTGTTTCTTCAGAGCTCAGCTCACCCATGTGTATAGATTTTGGGCCAAAAGTACTAATAGCAGTCCATCTAAGTGGCTAATTTTCAGAGCTATTTCACAACCATGGTCAGGGATCATAGGAGCTTTATTTTCTCCCAGGGTCCTAGCTGCTCAGGGGTAATTCCCACTTTAATTCAGCCTGCACGGCAGGAAAGCTTGCTGCAAGCACAATGGCATTTATTGGCTCTTCCAATGCTGAGTCTGAATGGAAAAATAAAGGAAGGACCTCTGGAATGGTGGCTGAGGCCCAAGCATACAGAACACCAGACTTAAATAAAACCACAATACCTTGTATTCAACTGAAACTTGCAGAAAATCTGTAAGCCAGGAAGATTCATTAATCTTATTTTTGCAAGTGTGAGGTTTGGTTTAGTCTTCTTAATCCCTATTTCCCAACAGGAAGAACGCTCAATATGTGGCCAAGGATAGGTTTTATATATGGAGTTAGTTGATACTTGTCGAACACCAGCTTCAATGGGCTAACAGGAATTGGTTTTTATATACATTTAATCCTCTATTCGAGGGTTTAAAATGACCAGGACAGTACGATAAAGTAAATCAGAATAAGTCTTGGCCATTTTTAAAAGGGTTAGAACTACCACTCTGGCTGGAACCCTATCCCTTCACATGGTATTTTTGTACTCTTTGGTGTTTAACATGCTCACTGATATGATGATCATTATGAGTGCAGCTTTAGGCAATGGGTAGAGAAAAATGTCCTCGTTCTAATGAAATGTCACTTCACCAAAATGCATTATGCTCTTTAAGGCGACCATTTTAGCCTCAGCCCCTTTTCCCTATGCGGAAAGCACGGAGAGAGAAAGGAAGAATAAAAATAACACAGAAATGTATTTAATCACAACCACTTATAAAGCAAGAATTCCATTAAAATGCTTTATGCCAGCTAGAATGAGTACTGCTCCATTCTACCCCAACAGCCTATGATTCAGACACACAAATGAATTCCCTGACCAATTCTGCTGGCTTTCTACTACGCTGGCATTCTACAATGATTTACATTGTCTATTTTCTTTTTTCTTTGTGTCTATTTTCCATAATCAAGTCTTTCACTTGTGTAAATGTAGTGCTATTTGAACACGTTTTTTTTCCCCCCTTTAATTGTACAATTCCACCAACCTGCGGCATAAGTGCGTGGCTGACATTGAAAGATGATTTCCGTTCTGATTGGATGCATTCAAAGAAATGACAACCTACTTTACCGGCTCGCGTATGCAGGCACTGTGTACACCTGGTGATTGGAGAAAACAGGGCCTCTTTTGTCTCATCACCAGTTAACGCACAAAAACATGACACTTTCCGGAGTAATTACACCATGTCAAGTGTTTATTCGCCGGGCACGGCGTGCACTATTGGCGCTATCAGAATCGTTCCAGTTCTGTGTGGAATTAGTGCTGGATCCAGATGTCATTGCAGAACTAATGGTGTAATCAGTACTGCAATCAGGCTGATACTGTTCAAGCTGAAAAACATAATTAATGCTGGACAGTCTTCTCCTGGACAATCTTCAGCTGGATGTTGGGTCTATTTATTCATATTACATCGCATTAGCTGTCACCAGTGTTGGTATCTCTAGTTCACGTTTAATAGTAGACATCAGATTAGAATTTGGTTTAGTCTGCTCTTGTATAGGTATCAACCAACTGTGGCACTGTGGTCTAAATGCTGAAACTCTTCCATGAAATATCTGCACCATCTTGCTGTTGCTCCATACAATTATCATGGCAGACTACACGGTCTTTTTACTGTATCGCATTTCTTGCTTGTTGTTTGTAGTTTGCTCACTGAGCTCTTGTAACGTTTATGCTAATTCACAGGCTAGCATTCTTGTTACGAGCTCTTTCTCTGAGTCTCTCCTAGATGTGGCTTGTAATATGCTTCATCCACTTTTCTTTCTTCTTGCATTAACCCTCTTTCACAGAAAAGCAACTTCATCATATTGTCATTACGATCGCTGACAGCGATGTCGAATTGAATCTCCAACAAGTCAAGGTGGTGAGAAAGAAATGGAAAATTCCTTAACATTTATCATGGGGAAAATAATGTTCCTTTACGATTCCTTTAGATTGAACCTTTTTTCCCTCACATGGGTATTAAGATTTGGTAAGAAAGAGTGGTTCTCTGGTTCCGGGGTTTAAACTCTCAGCTTTCCAGTAACTAATATTGAACCTTAACCAGTGTTCTACACCTGCCCACTTTAATAAATGTTAAGCCTTGCTGTTTTTAATACAAGACCTCTTTCTTACTTGCCATCTGCCTTTTGAAAACCTTTCGAGCGAGGTTGAGAATATTTTGAAATGTGCCATCAAATGAAGGAAATGGCTAATGGGTGCATATAAAGACGCCTTTATTTTCCTTTCTCAGAGCTTTCATTCTAGTGACCTTTTGATAAAACTGGATAGTCGGATTGCTAATGAATATAATGCATCTGGCATAATGTACTTTCGCCAAGAATGGCACAAGTAGTGCAAGATTGCTTTCTTGCTGCATAACGCTGCCAGTCAATAAACAAATAGTTCATAAAAATGTAATCTTAAAAAATAGGAAAATGTTAAATGTGTATGTCAAAACATTTGCTAAAAAATGTCTTTATATCTTTATTCACATATGCACCTTCACTCACAGTAATCTATACTCATACTGGTGTCCGTTTTGAAATCAAACTATGATAGGAAGAACTACCAAATCTGCCTACAATAAAATATAAGCATATAATTGCTGAGTGGCATTATTGCCACCGATGAGTGGCAAAAACAACCCCACAAACAAACTGTAATCAGTGCATCCCCAGTTAAGCTGGACCAACCCAGAACTCTTTCCAACCTCACTAGAAACTTTCTTGTTAAAAGTTTCTGTTGAATCAATCAATCTAAACAGGGTATAGCGGTAAGCTTTTGAAGCCCGTTTCTGAGCTGTAACCAGCTTTGTGTGACATGCCATTAGTGGAAAATGGACAATTTTAAGCTCAAGCCCCCCAGCTATAGCACACCACACTAACCTCACCACAATCCTCCACTTCTCCGCCTGTGTGTCACCTCCCTGGGCTCCTTCACTTCTCCGCTGCTTGAGTTTCCTCTTTCCTCTCGTCTATGGCCTCTCTGGCCTACACGTCAACTTTCCCAGGAAGATGGATAGAACAGGAAGCAGTTACTGCACCCCAGAGACCCAATCAGACTTAGTGTTAGTGGAACGTCAAGGCTTTACTTAACTCTTCACTTCGTATAAGTTTTCATGCTGCTGGAGATGTTATTGGACCTCGACTTTCCCAACATTCTCAGCAGACTTGGATATTCGTGAATTCTGAAAATTCTTACAAGCTGATTTGTATGAAAAGTTGGACCAGTTAGCCAATTAGATACCAGTCAGCTACCAATATAGTAAACATAGCGTTTCTTGTAGCTTTATGCTTACGTTCAATATCCAACAAGATCACCTGACTTACAAACATTTTAGCAATTTTAGTTAACTCATTAACTACATTTACATTTACTGGATTTGGCAGATGCTCTTATCCAGAGTTACTTACATTTTTATTTCATTTACACAGCTGAGCAGTTGAGGGTTAAGGGCCTTACTCGGGGGCCCGGCAGTGTCAGCTTGGCTGTGGTGGAATTTGAACTCATGACTTTCTGGTCAGTAGTCCAACATCTTAAACACTGAACTCATTACAAATCTTTAGTATGTTTAGTTAGAAATGGTTAAGTTAACTAGCAACAGAGTTAGCAAACATAATTTTTCTCCCAACTTTATTTCTATAATGATGAATTCCAACAAACGTTATATTGCATTTCAATGATGTATCAGATAAACCCACTATAAAGGGAGTATGTCCTGCAACATTGGCATGGTTAATACATGAAAGCTAGCAACAACTAGATCATGCTCACTCATGGTCTTGTTGTTGCTAGCCATAACCATAAAATGGTCTCAGAACGAAAAAATAAAGACGTGTACAAGCCAGTCGGAAAAGACTAACTAACTTTTCTAACTTTTCTTGCATCCTACATCCTGCAAATGCCAAGAAAACCATTTCACTGAATTTGTTCTTCACTATTTGCACTGAACGTTTGAGAGATATTTATTTGACATGCTTGAAGTGGTAAACTCTTTTAGCATTTTAGCATAAACGCTAAAAAGTGACAGCTATATCAAATCCAACATGGTTGGATAAGACTTTGCACAAACAACATATATAAAAACACGACATATGCTACAAACAGATAAGGTTATAACTACCAATGGAGTTAACAAAGGTTTCATTTATACACAGCGCAATGAAATCTCTTTCACTGGATTTTAGATTCAGAAACTTTTGAATGACACAGGGTTGACCTACCAGCTATACGTGAAGGTTAATATAGGTGCATGTAACTGGCCAATATACAAGGTCTGTCCAGAAAGTAATGAGAATGAAATTCCTGTGCTGCATAGGGTTTACGGCTATACGTCAGGGTTATACTTCATGGCTATACTGTGGATGTGGAAGGACTGGAATGGTTTTTTTAAGGCAAAAATGGTCTCCCAGCCAGTGAAGTGTGACTTGGTGTGTTGCCATGATGGAGGATCCATGAAGAGGCGATCTGATGGTGCACAAGCAAAACCCTCTTCTTCAAATGCGCCAAAACTAAAAGGTAAAATCTTCCATTTACCGTTTGGCCTTCTACTACGAATTCTTCATGGATGATCCCTTGAGAATCAAAAAAGATGATGAACAGTGACTTGGGATCGTTCTCGAACACCCAGGATTCATCTTCTTCTTTGATCACTCTGTTCAGGAAATTGGGCTGTCTTGTTAAACAATCAGGTGATGATAGACCAGCTTGTTCATAACCTTTCTTCAACATTTCAAGAGTTTCTGATACACTTTTACAGATTTTCACGCAGAACTTGATCACGTACCATTGCTCCACACTCGATTGCATTGTTCCAGTGATGAGGCACTTCGGCAGGGATTCAGGAAAACAAACATCTGGGCAATGCAAAGGCTAGAATGCAAATGAAACGGATCTTACCGTATATCTAAAATCCCACTCTAACTGACATCCCCATGTGTAAACTCTACGGAGCATGGGAATTTCACTCTCATTACTTTCCGGACAGACCTCGTATGCTAAATAAAGTCAACATAATAATAATAATAAAAATAAAAATCTTTCAGCTAGGTTATAGATAAAGCATTTATTTTGTTACGAGAATTTTAAACAGCTAAAATTACTGCTCTTTACTTTTAAAATTTAAGGGTGATACACATATGAAACTAATTTGTTTATTATAGTTTATAGACACAAAAGAAGACTATATGATGGATGGAAATGATATTAAATATTATTTTTTTATTATGTAAGTCTTTGGATAAGAACGTATTTTGAGTCAAAGTTAAAATTAGGGTGGCAGGGTGGTGCAGTGGGTAGGGCGGTCTCCTTACAACAAAGAAGGGACTGGGTTTGACTTCCCGGCTGGGTGGTCAGGGTCCTATCTGAGTGGATAGGCTTCAGCACATTGTGCGACCCAGTAGTAGGATAAGTAGCTTAGATAATGAGAGAGAGAGAGAGAGAGAGGAAGAGAAGTGCAAAGCAGAGCTGCAAATTTCATTCTCATATTTGAGCTAGTATTGAAGACTTATGTCATAAAAGATCAGAGCCAATCAGAGTCTAATATGCAAATTCAACTCATGCAACATAAGTGAATGAAAATAAAAATAGGTTGGAAATAGTTAAACATGTAACTAGTCTGATATAAATACTTAAGAAAGTGATCCATATCCAGTAATTTGGCCACTTGTGCCAAAGCTTTAATTAAACCAAAAAGTTTGTGGTTTGAACATTCATTGTCAAGCAGTGCATGTAGAGAGTTAATCCTAAAAGTACCAGTATTTCCCAGAACCGAATCCTCTAGTGACAAGAAAGCCTCAGAGCCTAATGGAGAGCAGCATGAGTGATTTGTTTTGCAGGTAAAAAAAAAAAAAGTCTATTAATAGCCACTCTGTGGAATTCAACAGCGTATTTGCTCGACAGGATATGGCGGATGCCGGGTTTTAGCCCTGTTGCTTGGAGACGCCTTCTGAAAGACAAGCTCGCTTAAATAGGCAGCCGTGTTCATCAGCATCGTTTCTTCCTCTGTAGATGAAAATGGCTGGCTGTCGCTGTGCTTTTGTCGTGCGCCTTATTTCACGCCCCTGGAGTTTGCAGGCGTCACTCCGACGCGTCCTGATTACAGACTTTTTGACATGCGAATTGTTCGTCTCGCTCATAACAGTGCACATTTGTTTCACATGAGCGTAAAATACGTGCTGTCACTGGTCATAATTGTTGCATCAACATAATGACAAGTTTTAGTGAAGAGGGCACTGAAAGCTCTGATGACTAGGTTCTGGACTAGTGAGCTGAAGCAGCAGTGGACAAATGATAAAATCATTACTTAGGCAAGGAAAAGATCCAGTGCGCTATGTTTGTGGTTGCCTGGGAACCTAAAACATGGTAATTAACATGATGTAATAACAAACGGAAAGCTAGTTAGCTAGTTACGCGCATTCATACAGATTAAGGGAATTAAAACTGAAATGCATGTTGTGTTGACGAAGTCATACAAGTAAACAGGGAAACATTTCAGTCAGGTTGTGTCCTGATATTGCTTGTGAAATATATTATTTGTCTGGTGAGCTTCTTTATTGTCTCTCAGTATGTTTAAATATGTGTCGTGCTAACAGGAGAGTTACAGTATATGATAACTGAAGCTACTGATTATGTCCATTGCTGAGAAGGTTGTGAGTTTAACAAAAAAAAAACCTTCCCAGCTCTACTATTCTGCAATCAATCAATCAATCAATCAATCAATAAATACATTAATTAATCAATTAATCACTACAAAACCACACCCACTTCTTGTGTGATGTTACAAGGACTTGCCAGTGTGGTTTGAATTACTGTAATCTATACAAATAGACAAACTTGTACATCCAGAGTCACTTTCTTTCAACTCCGCCCCCCCAGCCCCAGTATCCCCATGAGCCTATCCAGTGGAGCAAGGTGATTCTTGGGGTATAAATCTGAAATCATTAAGGTATGAGTGGGACAATACACAGCAGGAGAAAGTGAGTCACAACTGCATAAGCTCCAGTTACATGAACCTTGTAGCTTCAGCGTAAAACTAAAGAACCAGACATCAGGCATCGTATACGTAGATCTTGGCTGATTGACTATACTGTACATGGGGTAAGGGGAATATTTTAAGTTGCATCTCTTTTTTTTAAATTACATTAACTGACATGGTATTTCCTGTATCTCCTTCTCCCTAAATCCTGCTTCCAAGTTTTTAAGGCTGTGCGGTCAAAAAAGGGGAAGTCGCTGTGCTAATGCCTCCCGTCTAACCCTAACATTCCTTTGTAGTTTAAACAATCCAAGAGTTGGTGTTATTACAACCAGAGAGCATGGGAGAGGATCTGTGTTTATGCTTCTTTTGTCTTGGGAGATGGTTTTAACCCATACGACCAATCCACGTCCACTCCAAAGATCGATTAAGAACACATCAGCAATGAGTCAGTGCATGAAAGAATGGGTTAACAGGAAATGCCAAATCCTAGACTTCATCTCTGAGCTTTTTAGCCAAATACAAGCGAACGTTGAGGCAAAATGTTGAACTAATTCATCACTCCATTATCAATGATTATCTTAGCGGCTTTTGTGTTATTTGCTGATGATACATCTAGTCATTTGGATGTTTGTATATGCAGTGATTTATGGAGGAGAATTTAATCCAAATCGTTGAGCAGTTAAAGGGTCTTGCGCAAGGGTCCAACATGGGGTCTCTGGGAAACAACATTTGGCAGACACCCCTTCGTTGAGTGACTTACAGGAATGCTTTGTGGTCTCCGTCAAAAAACCTCCTCATGGTAGTACAAATAGGTCAGGGTTTAAGAATGCTATAAGTAAGAATGTTAAAACCTGTTAGAGAGGAGTTAGTGTCAAAACCATTACATGTGGAGTTTTCAGGTCTTTGGATTTTTCAC
>JAOVVH010000033.1:16145831-16156671 GCA_028566435.1 Scorpiodoras heckelii | reverse complement strand
GAGGAAATGGGAAAGGTGTCAGTCATTTCAAAGTCACTTCCACACAGTATGGCGTAATTGCATTTCAGATGCTGTCCTCATGAGCTCAATTAAGCCTAATTGGGTGCAAGAGGATCCTCAGTCCTAATCAGGTTATCAAAATATTGAAGCTTTCACGTGATCTATTAATCACGCACCTTCAAAAGCAAGGACATCTGCCAGGTACTGAAGACTGCATTTAATTAGCAAAATCAATCAGAAACTTGTGACTCATCAATATGAACCCAAAACAGTGCTGTTAGCTAGAGACAGACAGATGGAACAGACCCTTAATGGGTCTTTATTGCCTTCAGGACTGTCAGAAGAGTTGGTCTTACCCATTATACAGTGTACAAACAGTCGAAAGAGTATGTAAGCTGATTCATCAAAACACATCAAGTGGAACTTTAAATGTGGGAAAATCGATGTGCAGCATGCACACGAGGCGAGCTAGCATCACAAACATAAACGTATATTGAGTACAGCTAGAGTGGTGATTTCTTATTCTAATGTTCAGGAAAAAAATGGTTACACTCTCAGACAAACAACAATAACAGCAACGTCAGGACACACTTACCTTTCCTTGTCCATCGGGATTGCATGTTGTTTAAGTTTCCCTTTCATTCTGGAAAGTGCATTTCGTCTACACTATTTTACACTATTAATCTTAACCTGAGTGGTTCTTAGTTGCAGCTCTTCACTCTTGATTCCTGCTCAGAAATAAAAGTACTAAACATGTGTACTTAAGCAAAATCAAGTTATGGTAGTACCGTTTTGCTAAGAATAACTTCGAATGGTAACTTAAGGAATGTTTCAGTCTAAAGATCACCATGATGGACAGATTAAAGATGCTTAGAAAGCATGAATTTGACTTTGCAACTGATATATCTGATATAACTGATAGAAGCAGCCTTCCAATGATGGCTACGACTAACCGCCATGAACAGTTTCACACTCCATCGGTCAAATCTCCGTCAGTGACCAGTTTATAACTCCAACAAAATAGACTTCATGTTAAAACTTGAACGAAGCACTCAGTTATAGAAAGGATTATTTACTCTATCCGTCTGGGTTCCCTATTGAGGCTGGTTCCTCTCAAGGTTTCTTCCTCTTAACTTCTCAGTGAGTTTTTCTTTGCCACCAGGCAATCACAAGGGATAACATTTCTCTAAGTTAAAAGTTATGTCTGGATTTTTTACGTCTTTGTAAAGCTTCACTGGGACAATGTTCATTGTTAAAATTCGCTTTAGACATAAAATTGAATAGAACTTTCTTTAAGTTTCCTTAAGTAACCTGAGATGCCGGAGTACATGTACATGCTTGCATTATATTTTTGTATCATTCAAAGCATTTAAAAAAAAAACCCTGTGTTCTCTACATGACTGTATTGGTTTTTTTCTTGGTTCTCTGGTTTCCTCCCAACTCCCCAAACTGTGCCTGTGGGTGGATTGGGTATGCTAATTTGCGTAGGTGTGACTGTATACATACAGTATGAAGCCCTGTGATGGCCTGATGTTGTGCCCAGGGCCATATCACTGCCCTGCATCCAGTGTTCACAGATTGACTGCAATCCTAATCAGGATAAAACAGTTATTTTGATGGATGGATTAATGGATGGATGGATGGATGGATGGATGGGTGGATGGATGGATGGATAAATGATTGAATGTCTTGACCTATTTCCATACTTTAGGGTTGTTGCAGGAAGTGCTGGTCATCAGCATGTTTGGGGCATCTGTATTTCACATCAGTGATAGAATAACAACTATGTCTTTACGAAGCAGGGAAGAGCAACACTCAACCCCGGCATACTTATCGAGTCGAACCATCACCCAGCAGAGTCTAAAGACGTGACAGCGGCTCTCGCAATGTTCCAGATTCCACTGCGACAACAAGCTCCTCCGAGCACGTGTTCTCGAGACCCAGCATGACCGAACACTGCCTGCCTCTCAGGCAGCTGCTGGAACTGATTAATGACAGTTTGCCCTCTTCTGCCCTTTCTCTTTCCTTCCACTTCCACTCTGTCTCTCTCTCTCTCTCTCTCTCTCACTCTCTCTCTCTCTCTGTTCTCTGTCTTCCCTCATACCCTTATTCGCCCTGTCTTCTTTTCTGAAATACCCTTGACCTCCATTCTCATAGTAGTAACAAGGGCAAATCCGACATGAACGGCTTGCTAAAGAAGCGACAGAAGAAGACGAGTCGAGCAGCCAGGTCTCAGTCGGAGCTGCCGTCCGGATCATGCTTTGCTCATGTGACTCGCCGAGAACCGGATCGCTGATCTGTGAGAGGTTTAAGGATAGTGTGTGTGTGTGTGTGTGTGTGTGTGTGTGTTCTGTTGTGAGTTGTTGCGTGTGTGGGAAGTTATGAGGCTTGTGGCTTGCCATGGCTGATCATCACCACTGATATACCCTTTATCCTTATCAAATCTCGTCTTCAATTGTCTGAACCGTAAGCAGATAACGACGATTGAATGAATTAAACTGGATTAAAGGATTTTTTTCCATCCTGCAATGACAAAAGTGCAGCTTGGTTTTGATCCAGTAATCATTTTTGAAGATGAAGAGCTCCTTTGGGTCATTACGACCCTGAGAGTAAGACAGTGTTTGGAAACGAGAGGAATTTCTTTATAGAGACACTTCTATATACATACACACCTTTCAGAGTTTAGTGATCAATTCCATTGATATTGCTCACACAGTATTAGGCATTTAAACGGAGTGGTTTTTCTGTATTGAATCATTATTAAGAGATAAGACCACATGACGATTTTGGGGGGGTGGGGGTGCAGGAGATATCTGAAGCATCTGAACTTTAACCAAGTCTCGGAGAAGTCTGACAAACATCCGGTGTGCATGCGTACACCCTACCTGCTTGGCCGCTGTGGATCCACAGGTGCGTCAACTCTCAGCGATCAGTGAACGTCTTCTTTTCCAAGTTCGTGAACAGCATGAAGCAAGGCGAGGATGGGAACTAAAAAATCCCCAAATTCCTGCACGGAGCTGCACGATACAAGGAGTCGGTGATCTGCTCTTCTCTTCCGAGAGGACTTTTCTCTACGGCTTCTCTGTATGGCTCTGTTTTCTCGGAATCCCACTGCTTAGAGTCCTGCGGAGGGCTAAGCGGAGCGCCAAGAGCTCACTTTGCGTGCCTGCATTGAGGTCATGCTCAAACTATGCCTGCGCTGTGTTCTGCAAGCTCAGGAAAACCACATCCTCTGACATCTCTACCTCCTCGCTCCTGCTGTGCTCCCTTTCTCTCTCACTCTCGCTCTCTCTCTCACACACACACACACACACACATGCATGCATGCACTCACACACACTCACACACACACTTGCTCTCATTCGCTTGCTCGCTCTTAGATTGTCTGAGCTGACAGACCACGCTGACCCAGACGCTGCTCAGCCCCTCCACCCGCTCTCTTTCCACTCTCTCTATCTTTCTCTCTCTCTCTCGCTCTTACCCTCGGCCTCCTCCAGCAGCCGCTGCAGTTCCAGCCCACTGACTGAAGAATACATCTGAGGAGGAGGCACCGGGTGAGAGAAAGAGAGCCAGAGAGGGGAGGGAGTGAGAGAGTGAAGGAGGGAGGAGATGGAGTAGAGGGAAGACATGAGGGAAATGCCAGAGAGAGGAGGGGAGGCAAGAGGTGGGGATTTTGATGAGGAAATTTTTTTTGGAGTCCAGAACCAGTCTAAAAGCATACAAAAAAAAAGGAGTCCCAGAATAGACAAACCTGGGGCAAGAAAACATCTTGGGCAGATACATGAAACACTCTGATATCACACAGGAAGTTCTTGAGGTGAATGACATGCATGCAAGCACGCAGAACCTTACAGTACAAGTCTGCACACATCACGAACTCACTTCGACCGGGTGACCGGGGCTCTCCGAGAGCAGCAAGAGGGCGTGAGTTTGTTTATCGTGGTGCTGCTTTGGTAAAATGCATTTTTTATAAGCCTCACATGAGAACCCCCACCCCGTATATCTATTATTCAGAGCAATCGCCGAGAGAAGGAGGTTGTTACGGACGTCTAAATGGTGCATTTGACTCAGATGTTGCCATGTTGGTGTGGTGGTTAAGGCTTGAAATAAGACCTAGCACCCCAGCTGGACTCCTCAAATCTCTGCCAGGGAGGTTATGTGTTTGTTTATTGGTTCGTTGACAGCAGGACTACGGAAAAGCTACCTCTACCGATTGCCATGGAACTTGGTAGAAGGGTGTAGCATGGAACCCATTAAAGTTTTGAGTAGCCCCAAATGGGTTTGTCACGCATGCGCGATCCCATCATGAACCCATCATGACTTGGCGGCTATCGGTCTTGGTGAAGGTCTGTGCCCTCCTAGCGCACTTCTAGCTCTTATTCAAACCATGCAGGTCCAATTCAGTGAATCACATCCACTCATATCTGCTCTGCGTTTGGAGAAATGTTTCTGATTTCTTTCCCGTTTTGTCCGTTAGCGATTTGGATTTGTCAGAATGCTAAGTTGAATCACGGCTGTTACACATGGAGTATTGCAGCATGACTTAGGCGCCCTATTGTTTTTAGGTACAACTTTTGTTATTGATGGTTTGGGTTTTTTTTTAGTTTTGCCTTATTGAGTCAGTACAAAAAGATTTTATATTTCCAAATGTTACTTTTCCAACAAAAAAATTAAATGTTACACAAAAATGTTTGTATGTCAGTAACGAAAGCAACACATTACATAACAGACCACTTTTCAGACAAAAAGCATAATGAAGGCTGCTATATTTTACTGCAAAAAAAGAAGTAAGTGTGACAGTCAAAGTCTCCAGAAGAGCTGTGGCAGATTCTCCGAGACGCTCAGTAAAACTTAAAGACTTTCATCAAGAAACAGACACTGCTTTAGTATGATTAAAGCAATTCCAGCACGAGGCGGATGCAGACGTTTTCCTGTAGCCACAGCTAGACACAAATGGGATGGGAATGCAGTAGAGAAAGGAACTCGATTAGGTAAAAAAAAAATAGACAGTAATTGAAGGAAATGAGGTGAGCATCCAATGTTCTAGACTAACTAACGATACCAATACTGTGCACCCACCGTAATTTGCAGAATATCTGACAAATAAATGGCGACACAATGGTGTTAGTGGAATGGACTGTATTTGTGTTCCTAATAGCCCAAGATTTTCAATTTCACTAAAACACCTACAAGTCCTACAGTTCCTTTCCATTACCGGCAAATTAAACAGAAATCCATGATGATTATCCGGCACTAGCGTGCGTCCTGTACTGAAGCCTGAGGATAACGAGAGGGTGATGATCTCCCTGAGAGTAATTACAGTTAATTCACGCCACGATCCATCAAGTAGCAAAGAACATTGCTTGTTTTGCAAATTAAGAGCATGCATGAGTTGGTGTATGTTACTGTATTATCTGGTCAAGAGCCGTGGGAAGCAGTGACACTGTGTTAGGCTGTTTTGCTAATCACGACGTTAACAGAGATGGGAGAGCATGAATAACCAAAAGAAGAGTGGCAACAAAAAGAGAGGTGAATTCTCCAATCTGATTGGTCAGAAGGTGGATTCATTTTTCTGTGTATGCAGCTCTGACGGGGTCCAAAAAGCAATAATCATCATATGCATAGATATTCGTTCACAGGGGCTTGTAAGCCAGATGCTCCAAACTATCTAAGATGAAGTCACGAGATTGTGATTTATGAAGTGACGTGATTAAAAGTGAAACGTAAGACCAAACCTGCCTGAGAAGATGTAATACATTGTTGAGCAGCACCGGACACCATTTTTAATTCACAATAAGTGAATTAAAACATTTGGATTGCTTTGTGCAGTTTTTCCTGGGAGTACCAGTTTCTATGACATACCCACAAGAAAGCCTGATGCCACACTGCCCCCTAGTGTTTACAGTCTTAAACACCAGGTTATAGGAGTCCGTGCCATCAAAGTGATTCAAGGCTGCTGACGGTATAAAAATCAAGGGCAATTCCAAAGGGAAGATGACATGCGTGATACTTTAAAGTATTTGTTCAGGTGAGAAATATGGTGCTTCGGTTGCAGACTGCGTTCTTTTATTTATGCACCTCAGTAGACACTTTATCCCGGAGAGGTTTACAGCGTATCAGGAACCGATTTCTGGAGCAATGAAAACTCGGATGGGACACCATGCAGACACATTTACACCTAGGGACAATTCATAGTCACACGTCCACCTTTGGGCATGTTTCTGGGAGGTAGGAGGAAACTGGAGAACCTAGAGGAAACACACATGGGCATGGGGAGAACGTGCAACAGACGACTGGGTCAGAGTAGATCCAAAAAGGGCAGGTCTTGTGAGGTGTTCCTGGTAGGCAGTTGTTAGTTACTACCAAATAAACCAGGGTCAGGGTCAGGGGCATCCCAAGGCTCATTGATGTGCATGGAGGAGCAAAGGCTAGCCCTTCTGGTCCAATCCAAATTGCTGAAAAAGTTAATGCTGGCTATGATAGAGAGGTGTCGTGTATCACTGCTTACTACATATGGGGCTGCATTGCTTCAGACCAGTCAGAGTGCCCCTGCTGACCCCTGTACACCACTGAAAGCACCTACAATGTTCATGTGAGCATCAGAAGTGGACCATGGAGCAATGGAGGAAGGTAGCGTGGTCTGATGTATCACATTTTCTTCTACACCATGTGGATGGCTGGATGTGTGTGCATTGCTTACCTGGGGAAAAGCTGACACCAGGATGCACTATGGAAAGAAGTCAAGTCGTTGGAGACAGTGTGATGCTCTGAGCAGTGTTCTGCTGGGAAACCTTGGATCCTGGCATTCATGTGGATGTTGTTTTGACATAAACCACCTACCTAAATATTGCTGCAGAAGAAGTACACCCTTAAGGGCAGTGGCCTGTTTCAGATCATGCACCATGCCACACTTCTGGAATGGTTTGATGAACATGACAAAGAGCTCATGGTGCTGACGTGGCCTCAAAATTCCCCAGATCTCAAGCCGATCAAGCATCAGTGGGATCAAGCATGAGTCCCAGCTCACAACTTACAGGACCTAAATAATGTGCTAAGAATGTCTTGGTGGCAGATAGCACAGCACACCTTCAGAGGTCTTGTGGAGTCCATGAGTCAATGGCTCAGGGCTGTGTGAGCACAAGGTGGACCTACACGGTGTTAGGCAGGTGGTTTAATGAAGATCCAATCATCAACTGTTCATTCTTGGGTAACAGGAGTGGAACCTGACATACTCATCAGCTCTTGTAGCCCATCCACATCAAAGTTTGTCAGTAAAGTGAGCTGTGAAGCCCATCACTCAAACAGCCATGACAATGTCATTACAGTGTGTTCAGAATTATTATGCAGGTGCCATTATCAAGCTGTGGAATACATTAAAGTTCATGTTGTCAGTAAAAGTAACCCTGGTATGTTATTTAAATGGTGCCTGAACTCAGAGAAAAATCTCTTATGTATTTTCAAACTCAAGGTCAACAGAAAAATCACTGTTCACAATTATTATGCAAAACAATACATAATAAAAAACAATGTCAAATATATAAAGAAATTCAACCTGATTTGCACTTATATATGCAAATTACATAAAAGTAAGACCTTTCAAACAAGATGAAAGTAAATCCAATACATAAAGCTCAAATATATCAGCCTGTTTGCTTATGTAGGATCCTTTCCTTTCAATAACAGTCAAAAGTCTGTCGTCGACAGAACAGGTGAGTTTTTTTATTATGTCTTTGCTGATGCCGTATACAGCATCAGTGATTGCCATGCAGAGATCATTTTTGGACTGGTACTGGCGTCCACGTGAATAAACTTGCTGCTTCAGAATTGCCCAGAAATTTTCAATAGGGTTTAAGTCAGGTGAGGAAGCAGGCCCCTGCATAATCTGGTCATCAGCAAACCCATTTTTCTTTAACCATTCACGGGTATAGTGGGAAGTATGAGATGGAGAATTGTCATACATGAACATGAGTGTTTTCCTGATTCTTGCACCATGACCCTTCCACCAGGGCGAGAACTTACTGCTCCAAGAAGGTACAACATCCCTCTGAGTTCATTTTCAGTCCATCTTGCACATGAAAAGGGCCGATAAGTTCATCATCAATGATTCCGGCCCAGAACATGATACCACCTCCGCCTTGTTGACGCCGGAGTCACATTGGAGCAGAACGGCCTTTCACGATCCAGCCACTAGCCCATCCATCTGGTTCATCTAATGTTGTACGGCACTCATCGGAAAAGATAACTTTAGAGAAGTTAGTCTTCATGTATTTTTTAGCCCATTGCATCCCCATTTTACAGCGAGTCGTTTTCTTTATTTGTTCCAATCCACAGGCTTCAAATATTTTCTTGCTGGTTGACATAGGTGTTTTTGCAGCTTGCCTTTTGACTTTTCTGAGATCCCGAGCAGAAAGATTACGAAACTCGCTTTTCTTCTTACCACCTTGACTATTCTGCAGAAACCTCTTTACTGTGTGATGATCACGCTGCATTAACTTGGATATTTCCAGTGTTGAGGTATTTTCTGATACAGCTTTCACTATCTTCTTTTTTTCCTCTGCTGTAAGATCTCTGTTTTGCCCATTTCTAAGCTATGCTTAATAATTATGAACACCAGCAATCTTCCCCAATCAAAAAAGACTTGTTGACTGACTAAAACAGCAAAGTGACATTAGGGAACATATAATATACTAAGTAGGGTCCAATTAGAGATTGATTCAGAGCACCTGTGCTAATAAATAAAAGGATCTACTGACATGTAGCCAAAAATACATGGATGCATAATAATTCTGAACACACTGTAATGTGCAGCTTGGCTTGTTGAGTCAAAATTACGCAAAATGGAAAAACAGTCCAGGTCAACCTTGAATATGGATCAGGTGTGTAATCTGCTAAATGTGTATTTATCTCATGAAGTCAAACCTTTAAGCTTTACAGTGCTAAGCATACTGCTGGACCTTAAATATGCACAGTATATATCAAGGTCAAGGATGAGGACATTTTCTATAGGTCACATCATTCCAGCAGGGGATTTGAACCCAGGATCGATATCAAGCCAAAATATCGAGTAGGTTATATACAATTAGCAGACAACACCAAACAGCTCAAAGCCTTTACTCAATAATTAGCATCAAGGTTTCAGAAAGGCCAAAGCTATGGTCAAGATAACGCAAAAGCACAAAGCATTGCAAACAAAGCGCTGGAATTCATTGTGTTAGATGGCCAGATGTTTTCAGTCGTGGATAATACAGGATTTCTAATGGCTCATTTGAATCCACAATACACTGTACCTAACAGACGTTACTTTTCTGATGTGACACTACCTGAAATGTGCAACACTGTATCGTCACATATCCATAATATTGTGACATCGTGGCTGTGGGGCCACGCAAAGAAACCATTTCCACACCAGTTGCTCTTTTAAACAAGGTAACGTTTATTAATAACGTCAGAACAACAAGGGCAGAACGGCCCATACTCATTCATACAGAGGTATACAGGCATCCACATCTCAGGAGACAGGAGGCGGCAACTCACCCAGTCGGTCTTCCACTCACAGTAGGTACACATTTTTACCTCCAGCCCATAATGCACGCTGGGACCTGGCTATCCCACGAAACCCGATTGGCCCACTCCAGCCAATCCTGTTAAATATCGTTTCCTTAAAATACAAATAACTGCTTTTGTAACAATTAAATTGAATATTATTAAAATAGCCAACTGATTTGACATTAAAGAATTTCCATCCAATCATCCATCCATCCATCCATCCATCCATTATCTTCCACTTTTCCAGGGTCTGGGTAACAGGGGCAGCAACCTAAGCAAAAAGGCCCAGACCTCCCTCTCCCCAGCCACCTCTTCTAGCTCATCGGGGGGATACTGAGGCGTTCCCAGGCCAGTCTAGAGATATAATCTGTCCAGCGTGTCCTGGGTCCTCCCCGGGGTCTCGTCCCAGTTGGACATGCCCGGAAACACCTCACCAGGAAGGCGTCTGGGAGGCATCCTAACCAGATACCCGAACCACCAGGAGTAGAGTCTCTCACAGATATCTGAACTCCTCACCCTGTCTCTAAGGGAGAGTCAAGACACCCTGCGGAAGAAACTCATTTCAGCCGCTTGTATCCACGATCTCATTCTTACGGTCACTACCCAAAGCTCGCGACTATAGGTGAGGGTTAAAGAATTTAAAATGCCAATAATTTTGCTAGTCACAAAACAACTAATCTTATTTATGTCGCAAAATTGTTGTGAGAAATTAAAAGTAGGAAACAGTGGGGGAAAACGCCCCCTTAAGGGAAGAGTAACTTTGCTGTGAAACACAAGGTAAATGTGTGTAGAATTGTTATCCTAGTTTTCAGTGACAATTAGATGAAGTATAAACTTAATCTGAAAATCGTCCAGAGTTTACATTTAATTCGTTTTTTTTTTAACAAGTAATGAATTTGTTTTACTCCACAGGATGTGGCTTTTAAAAAAAATGTTTCATTCTTAAACTATAATTATGTTCCCAATTAATAAGATGAACTCACTGTCCACTGGCCTAAGCATTCACATATCACAGATAACTATGATATCCTACAAAGTGACAATCCTGAAATCTGTTCTTCTTAAAATACTTCACCAGAATAAGCTTCTCAGTAGGATACATGTAGTCCATAGCAACAATATAACTGTAACTTGACAAAAGCTAGTGGTCAAAAAAAGGTCAGGGGTATTTTACAACATGAATTTTGCACAGTACTGTATAATAAATAAATCAGGTACTGCATATATACAGGGGTTAGACAATGAAACTGAAACACCTGGTTTTAGACCACAATAATTTATTAGTATGGTGTAG
>JAOVVH010000033.1:15902246-15914354 GCA_028566435.1 Scorpiodoras heckelii | reverse complement strand
AGTCCAAAGACATGCATGTTAGGTTGATCGGTCACTCTAAATTGCCCATAGGTGTGAATGTGTGTGTGAGTGTGTGTACCCCGCCTTCGCCCAATGATGCTGGGATTGGCTCCAGCCCCCCGTGATTCCGACTAACGGGATAAAGCGGAAGATAATGAATGAATGAATGAATGAATGAATGAATGAATATAAAGTATTGTGTAGTACAAGGGGAAGAAAGTCTTCACTCAGGACATGTAATGTTTCTAATATGTGTCAACTGTTTTATCGAAAATCATCTACAAGTGTCAATCAAATGATAATTAGTTAAGGATCTTTCTCAACAGCCAATGCTCATACTAACTAGCTCATGCTAAGTAGCTTTCATCCATTATTTATCCGCAGCAATTAAAAAAATGCCTTATAACACTTATATAGCAATTATAAACACTCTTCATACTTCTCTTTTTCCTCACTCTCGTGAATAAAGTATCTGACTTTTAAAACGACTGACGCCGAAGACTCGTTTCACCAGATCGATGATTAGCGTCTGCCATACAAGCTCCTGTAAGTTGTTGCTATGGAAATAGTACCACATAAGGACAAGCGCATTAATATCAATCAGTGATTTTAATTACAGACAAACTGCTATTATAGAATATTAATCAACACCCTGTGACCAATCAGAATAGGTATAAGTACTATTTAAAGATCAACATTACACAATGTAATGTTGTGTAATTATATATATGTCATTACTCAATTAGTATGTGTGTTGCTAAAATTAACATGGAGAACGTTAAGAACCCCCTGAAGGTATGGCGGTTTAAAATTACCTGGTTATGGATGGAAAATGTAAATGGAGGACAGGAGTGATGAGGGAAGATACATAGGGATTAGAAACCCAGCTGGAATAAATGGGATTTTGCTGATGCAGTAGGACATATGACAGTACGAGAACTTAAAATCTGACTCCAAATGGACTTCTAGATCTTGTTCTTTCTTTAGAGAATTGTTGTTTGATGTTTCCTTTTTTATTTTCCAGTACTATTTTCTATTCTTTATAGCTACAGTATATAGTCCTTTAATGTACTGCTTTAGTTCTTCACATAGACCCAGGCGTCTGTTTTTTATGATTATTATTTTATACACATCATCTTTATTTATTAGTTATTAATCATTACTTTCAGTAGAGTTCATATTATTCTCTATAATCCTTCAACAGGAGCTGAACTGAGAACTCTTCAGTCTTTTGGAAGCATAACTGAACCTTACTGAGTGTGTGGTGGGACTTTCGCATTTCTGCTGCATTTCCTGCTTGATTTCCTGTGCAGCCCTAGGGGCTGATGGGTAATTGTGGAGGACTCCCAGCAGGAGCCAGACTTGAGTGCTTTGTCAGATAAGGCCGAGAACACGCTCATGTGTTAAACAAGACGGCTTTTCTTATACCAGTTGGTTTCATGATATTTTTCTACTAACAGAGGAAATAAAAGTGAAAGCTGCACTCAACAGGAAGTGACTGATGTGTTACGATGCTTTCCAGAAAGTCCACGTGAGTGAAAGGAAATGTACACCTACTCATCTGCAAATTTACTTAAGGAAGAAAAGATATGAATCCCACCTTCCCAGTGTCCTCCCACCTCAAGCCTAGTGTTCCTGCTCTGGATCCATCGCAACCCTGATCAGGATGATAAAGATGAATGAATGATGATGGAAATATATAAGATCCAAGTGGTTTGGGGTTTTTATCGTGCTCAAATAAGGTTTTTTCTCACATTCTTCTAGTATGGCAGCATTAACTTTCACCAACATAAAAAATAAAGAGAGTAGTGATTATGGAGGTTTAGCAGTTACAGTTCTTCAGCATTTATGTTTTTTGACTTCTTGCTACAGCAATAAGGGACACGCCTGAAATACAGACCCTTTTCTGCTTTTCAAGATTAAACAGCAAACTCCAGGCGTAATGAGAATAAAATTCATCCAAGTCAGTGAAGATGAAAGGATGTGTGACATGTAGCGGTTATGTTCAGTTTGCATTGACTTGCATTGAATGTCCTTTGGTAAAAGCACTATACATTTGAATAAAATGATAATTGAAAAACATACAGCTCCATTCTGTCACAGAAACGCTGTATCTGTCTGCAAACACCAGGTCCCACACAAGGTTTTCGTAGACAGGAGACAGGCAGACTCTCCCAGACTCTATGAGCCCAGAGACAGAGTATGGCTAGCCACATACTGGCTACATGATCTAATGTCCCACAGGTACACTGGACTTTTAAAACCCTTAAACAAAGTCAGTGTAGTCACATATTTTTTTAAGGTGCCATCACATTTCAGAATCGATCCATCCTTCAAAATATCCTGCCTCAAACCAGCAGTCATGGGCTAAACATGATGCCCAACCCAGCCCACCTGAGCCACTGGACATTGAGGGTGAACCCACCTACAGGGTAAGAGAAATCCTGGACTCCAAATGGCAGGACGGTATGGTCCAGTGCCTGACCAATTGTTAGGTCTAGGAACTGGAGGAACAGTCCTAGGTGCCAGCTAACAATCTTCAAGACTGTTCCCCTGCTCATTTCAGACTTTCATGCAGCACAACCTGAAAAGCCAAGACCACATCTCAGAGGCAATCTGAGAAAGCTTCGGCTCTCGGAGGTAGCTCCATGAGAGGGAAGCTCTGTCACAGACATGTCATATCCTTCCTCAAACTCCAGCTTCCAGACTGCACTGTAGCCTACAAACATGGAGATCATGGAGTTTTAATCCTCATGTGCCTGGCTTCAATCACGGTGTACCTATTTAAATGGGCTACATCAGAGATCCAGGTCAAAGTATTCTTCTAGAGCATCACTCTCAAGCATTACCAAGCCTTTTCACTGACTGCTTGGTGTCTAAATATATTGACCCTTTGCCGGGGTTGCCACCTTTGCCTGACCCGTGCCTGTCAGCATGTTAAGTGAAATAGATTTGTAGCCTTCTTACCCTTCAGCCATTTTGCCCGATCTTCACCTGGTGTAAGCCGCCACGCTTTAAAAATCCTCCTGTGAAATTTTGTGACATCATGTACCATTCTAGACTAACGCTAACATTATGACTCTCTCAGATTCCCTTATCACCGCTTACCACCAGACTGGTTCACTGTCACACCCCTAATGAGAGCTAATTACAGCTAAACAGGTTAGCTCACAGCAATACAAGGGCGAAACGAGCAGAATATCTCACCTAAAATATTCTCAAGTAAAAGCCATACCGTCATTAAAAAGACATAAAAGTATAAACATTGGAAAATCTTCATTTTTTTTCTTCTTCTCTGAGCTAGCAATGGCGGCGCTGATAAAATTCTGTACCACACGTTCAATCTTCCATCTGAGAATCATGCACACGATGGCTGGCAGCCAGCACATGCTTGATTTAACACACTCTGAGCACACAGGCAGATACACTGAGGAGCGAGGAGCGGCTTTGCTCTCGGTGTTCTAATGATGTGTTTTGCTAATATTCAGGTACAGCATCTGCCAAGTATTCCCACGACACACATGCACTATACGGTGAACGTATTTTATTTCAAATACTTTGTTTCTAATCTCAATTTCCTCCTACATATCGCATTACGCTGATAGTGCTGTTGCCATTGCTTTATTGTTTGTAATTTTTTAATTGGATTAGACTTATACACAGTAGCTTGGAAAGCATGGGCTTAAGTACAAGATGCAAACACTTGGGTAATGTACCATGTCAAATACTGAATGGATTTTAAAGAAGAATAATTTTGACGCATTTGTAATTGTCATAAGTTATAGTGTACTGACAATTCTATAGAAATTATTAGTTCATGTTTTGTCACCTAAAACCTAAAGGACAAATCAGAATAATAATTCAGGCTATCGGGCGGCACGGTGGCACACTGGGTTGCGCTGTCACCTCACAGCAAGAAGGTCCCGGGTTCAATCCCTGTGTGGAGCGGTCTGGGTCCTTTCTGTGTGGAGTCTGCATGTCCTCCACGTGTCTGTGTGGGTTTCCTCTGGGTACTCCGGTTTCCTCCATCAGTCCAAAGACATGCATATTAGGTTAACTGGTGTCTCTAAAGTGCCCCTAGTGTGTGAGTGTGTGTATGTGTGTGTCTGCCTTACGATGGATTGCCGCCCTGTCTAGGGTTGACCCTGTCTTGCGCCCTATGCCGCCGGCTAGGTGCCGTCTCTCTCCCGTGACCCTGGAAACAGGAATAAGCGGTTAAGATAATGAATGAATGAATGAATGAATGAATTTAGGTTAAAATTTCATGCTTAATAGCTTGTATAAAGCTGTACAAGGCTTGTACAAATCACATATTGAATATTATCACGACTAATTATGCAATTATTACTCAAGTTCACACAAATTATACAGGTATTCTTGAATAGAAACTAACACCTAAGGAATAAACTTAATTTTTTTAACAGGTGTCTAATTGTACATTAATTAAACAAATAACTAGACCCTAATTACTTAGGTGTTCCTTAAAATAAATAAAGTGGTACCTAATGTGGCATTTTCACTAACTCTAGATTTATTCCTTGTCTTTGGTAGAGCTTGATTTTAAGTTAAAATAAGAAAGAAAGAAAGTAAGAAAGAAAGAAAGAAAAAGTGAGTCTTTCCCCCCAAATAGACAAATTCACTATTTCCAGGCTCAGCAGGATTCTCAATAGTAAATTATTTTTCCATGTTATGGTCTTTTGAGCAATTTTATTTGACACTTGAAATATTTGAAAAGTCTGTCTTCTTACCGCACACATTTACATAATACATTTCACATAATGCACACCTGTACACATTAAGACACTGAGTTAATTACAGATTGTGAGGGGGGAAAAAAAACTATAGGTATTTTGTAAATCTTTAGAAGGCATGCAGCAGAAAGGATTGATGTCAATACCAGGATTCAGATCCATGGACATCAAAGAAATGTAAATAATAATAATAATAAAAAAATTAAAATAATAATAATAATAATAATTAAAAAAATTTAAAATAATAATAATAATAATAATAATAATAATAATAATAATAATAATGATTATTATTATTATTATTTATTAATTAATGATTAATGATTAAAAAAGAATGTGTCAGTGTGTTACTGGGTGTCAGTGTTACCGTCCCTGTTTCCCAATGTCAAGGAAGGATCCTTAAGGGCTGTATTCCTAGGATGCCAAGTCACTGCATTCTCATCAAATCCTAACGAAGGTCTGTTCCAATGTCTAGGATCCTTTGAATTCAACAAAGGACCACATCCTTCATTCAGAGAATTTTGAAGGATGCCAGAAGTGTGTCCTCAGCGTTATTATATTACCCACAAATCAATGGGTATGTACTTTGAACTGTGACACAAAATTAAAGGCAGGACCTTTTCACTGACGCACTTGCTAGACTGTTCCATTGTGGTGATGTAAAGTAGCCTGGTCTGGCCTGTGGAAGGCCTGACTTGGAAGAACCTGTATGTCAATGTTATTATGTGTCAGTGTTATTGTGTGTTAATGTGTTCTGTGTGTCAGTGTGTCTGTTATTGTGTGTCAGTGTTCTGTGTCACTGTTATTGTGTCAGTGTTCTGTGTGTCAGTGTGTCTGTTATTGTGTGTCAGTGTTCTGTGTCACTGTTATTGTGTCAGTGTTCTGTGTGTCAGTGTGTTCAGTGTGTCTGTTTTATTGTGTGTCAGTGTTCTGTCAGTGTTATTGTTTCAGTGTTCTGTGTCAGTGTGCTGTGTGTCTGTTATTGTGTGTCAGTGTGTCTGTTATTGTGTGTCAGTGTGTTCAGTGTGTCAATGTTTTTGTGTTTCAGTGTGTGTCTGTTATTGTGTGTCAGTGTGTTCAGTGTGTCAGTGTTATTGTGTGTGAGTGTGTGCCATGTGTCAGTATTATTGTGGGTTATTATGTACCATGTTAGTATAATTGTGTCAGTGTCTTCAGGGTGTCAGTCTTATTGTGTCAGTGTGTTAGTATTATTGTGGCAGTGTTACTGTGTCAGTGTTATTGTGTGTCAGTGTGTTCTGTGTGTCAGTGTGTTCAGTGTCAGTGTTATTGTGTCAGTGTTCTGTCAGTGTGTCTGTAATTGTGTGTCAGTGTTCTGTGTCACTGTTATTTTGTGCCAGTGTTCTGTGTCAGTGTGTTATTGTGTGTCAGTGTGTTCTGTCAGTGTTCTGTCTGCCAGTGTGCCAGTTTTATTGTGTGAATGTGTTCAGTGTGTCAGTGTTATTATGTGTGAGTGTTATTGTGTGTCAGTGTGTTCTGGGAGACCGTGTTATTGTGTGTCAGTTTGTTCTGTGTCAAAGTTATCGTGTGTCAGTGCATTCTGGGTATCTGTTATTGTGTGTCAGTGTGGTCCATGTGTCAGTATTATTGTCAGTGTTTTCCACGTGTCAGTGTGTTAGTACTATTGTCGGTGTTGTATTGTTAGTCAGTGTTTTCCATGTGTCACTTTTTCCTGTCATTGTTACCGTGTAAGTGTTATTATGTGTCAGTGTTATTATGTGTCAGTGTTACTATGTGTGTATGTTCCATGTGTCAGTGGTTTTGTCCGTGCCTGCTGTGTGGCAGTGTTATTGTGTATCGGTGTGTTCCATGTATCAGCAACTCCCCATATCTTACTGTGTCCCTGTGTAGTACCGGTTCTGTTACAGCCCCGTGTCTCAGTGTGTTCTCGTTTATCAGTTTTCCCTTTCGTCCGTGTGTTCCTGTGTATTCCTGGTTCACATCTAAACCCCTGGGTGAAATCTGCCTGGCCAGTATTTTAAAGGTTATTTGACGAGCGACCCAGACGACACCTCAGCTCAGGTGTAAGCATGTTCGTAAGCATGTTGCGCGTTCGTCTCCCAGCTGCAGTGTCGAGCCGGGGTTCAGCGAGAGGTCACAGCACCTGCATCTCTTTACACCTCCTCTCCCCAAAGATGGGCTCATTAACACGGCATTAACGCCAGACGCTTATTTATCCTGTCACGTGCTCACAATTGGAAACAAACAGCGGGGAGGATGAAACGCTGAGGGGACGCCGACGTGGAACAAAAACCTCTACAGGAAAAGGCATCGTATATGATAATACTGATATTGATACTCCATACACTGACGATACATGACGTATAACACGAGCATCTTCTCATACGGCTTCAGTTACATAACTAAGATGTTATATACGTTTAGAAAAAAAAAAAAAGAAAGAAAGGGAAACTATGTATTTTGCCGCATTTGATATTTATGTATCGATGCCATTAATGCAAAGATTCTGGGGTGCAATACAAACAGTTTAATTGTCATTAACAATCAATAACCACTCCTATTTAGAACAGTTTCGCTCGAGGAAAAACCGAGAAACACTTATAAAACAGTCAGTCGTAACAAAATAACCGGTGTTCTCCTTGCGATAAACTGATAAAAAAACAAACCCTCCTTTTTTTATACAGAATATTTTATACAGGAATAGCTTTCAATTGTATTGTTAACCAAAGGAAGACACATCGAATCGCAAACATCGAATTCCACACAAATTGCATATGTTCATTCTTTTTTTTTTTTCTCTAAAGTGGTCTATAGGTTAGTCGTTCTCCTAAGCTTATTTGCATGAGAGGAAAAATTGCATACAACATTAATCGTGAAGCTTGTAGCATGAGTTGCTTGACATACAGCATTTTTTTTTTCAACCGTTAAAGCACATTTTCCATTTAAAACGTTTAAGACACTTTGATTTTAACTGCCCGTCAAACTTACATTTATAAATAGTAAAATAAAAAATGTGCTGTGACAGAACTTATGTAACTACATCATGAAATGCAAATAAATAACGCGGGATGACGAGGAGTAAATTGTGATTCACATTTTTGAAAACCGTGTGAAAGATCCTGAAAATTACAGTGACAAAGTTTTTCGCAAAATAATCTAACATCGGCAGTGCCATATAGTACAAGGCATTTGTTGGCATAGTTTCTTTAAGACTGTATATTTTTTTTACAATTAATATATGTCTATATATATTTATATATATTTATATTTCTTCCAAACAAATAATAAGTAACGATTGAGAGAGTGAACTGAGCAGGTCTTAGGGGCGCCAGATCCTGCGTGATCCTTCGAGTTGTAAAGAAAACGCTGTCTTGTTCAGCAGTTTGTCACCATTAAGGCCCCCATATTTATTTTATTATCAGTTGCATTAAAATAATAATAATAATAAAAAAAATCATCCAGTTAACACCACATACGTAAACATCTATGAAAGTCTATCAAACTTCGACGGAGTCGATTTTTTTCTTTTAAAATCAGTAGTTTGGAAGTTCAGTGTAAAAAAAAAAACATACATTAAGTGCAGTCAGCAAACATCCACGGCAACATAGTTATTTTTTTAAACATTTTTTTGATTTTGTTTCATTGTGCAGGTTAATTAATGATGCGCAATTCTTTACAGTGGAATAATAATACAGGGGTTTTACAAAAAAAAGGTAATACTTTTGTATTACACAGTCCTGGGTTAAAAGTCTGACAGTTCTGCTCCTGGAGTGTCCGAGCTCGAGGTTTATTCTTTCACTTCCTGCTCGGCGTGACACTGTCCCTCAGCGCCCGCGTGCTCCTCGATCTTGATGGTGAAGATGTTAGTAGTCTGCGTGCTCTCGTCCAGCTCTTTGAGCAGCTCGCCTTCTTTGAAGTCCGTCATGCCCACCTCGTCCTGCTCGCTCGCTGCGGGTAGAGCGTTTCCTGATACCACCTCCTTGGGCTGTACGCAGAAGCGCTGGTTCTGGAAGAACTTGATGATTGTATGCCGGGGCAGATCGAGCTGGGCCGAGAGCGTGTGCACGGCTTCGTCGTCCGGGTACGGCCCTACGTCCTGCACGAAGCTCTGCAGGATCCCCAGCGCCTCCAAGGAGATCCGGGCGCCGGTGCGACCTTTAGCCTGACGCGACTCGTCCTCGGCCTCGGCAGGCGCGGCGGTGGAAGGCTGGCGAGGCGGGAGGCGGGGTCCGGTTTGCTGCTGGGGCTGCTGGGAAATGAGCGGCTGCGAGGGGTGGGGCAGTGCCAGGGCAGGCTGGTGCTGGGATGTAGGTGGAGGGTGGGCCTGGGGCTGAAATCAGACACAAATCACATCAGTGACTATTAGACTTCTGCAGGTTTATTACACCGTAGCTACACTCACTGTTCGGTTTATCAGTTACACCTACATATGGGTCACTTTGTAGGTGGATAATCGCTCACTCTACCATCTGTAACATCTGCACAATGTGACAGAAGACCAGCGGAGGATTACAGATATCATCTGTGTAAAGAATGTGTGGTGCGGTGCTACACTTAGAAACTCAAAAGTATTAAACTGTTAAAACTTTAATATAGCAAATGTCGATTCTCAATCTGCGTTCTTCACAAGTCTGTACTTGAGTTCTTGTGTACTTGAGAAACGTCATCAGTCGCAAAGTACCCAAAGTACTGTTCCATTCAAAGGTCTGCATCTAGTACATTTACAAGTGCATCCAGTACATTACAAGTGCAGTTCAAACACCCGGATATCTTCTTGCTCCGCCCAAGTATGCATCGGGAGGTGACTTATGTGGACTTGGACAGTCAGATATCCCAGAATGCATTTCACACCAAGCTCAGTGTAATGGCCGTGGAGAGAACTTCAAAATATTACTATTGTTGTGTTATGAAATGGAGTTATATGATTTTTTATGCGAGAATGTTGTTATTTAGACTTCAGCAAGTAAGTCAGGTACGCTGCTGTTCCAATTGCAGAATGAACATACAGCGTCCTTCCGTCCTCGGGGGTTTGTACTCGTGAGTCGAACTTACCAAGTCTGTACTACCAAGTCCAAACTTGGTGTACTTTGTATTGAGAAACGCCTAAAGAAAAAGACTGACACTGATCTGATAACGAGGATCAGGACTGTTCTGATACCAACAAGAAAATGTTGGATAGAAAGAAAATATATGGGATACCGCATCCTGGAACAAATGGAATCAGATTTTGGGAAAAAAGCATAGGTTATGAGTGATTTTATTATACTTATGTATTATTATATCTTTGTATTTATTATACTTAAAATGTAAGTCATTCTTTTTTTCAGTTTAAATGTGAATTGCTTATCGTATGTGTATCCATATCAAATTTCACTATCACTATCGGAAAAGAAAAAGTGCTACTGTGTCGTCTCTGACTGTATTATGTAAGTGTGAGTTACTATTCTGTGACTGACTCACCCTCTGTGTGTGTGTGTGTGTGTGTGTGTGTGGATGAGGATATCAGCATGCAGTAGGGCTCAGAATTCAGCAAAACACCAAGAATTCTGTCAAAGCCTATTTCTTTGACACGTTTCCATTACACTAATTGAAATCAAACACAAATGTGTTCTTACTGAGTAGAGGAGGTGAAAAACTGACCGGGAACAATGACCAGTTTTAACCTGTATACATTTTTAGAAAGAAGTAATGTACAAATATGCCGAATGCTTATCGTCTCAGCAAATGTTTATTCTTGATAACGTATGGAATATACGTTTCTGTGAGTCTGTGAGTTCAACGTAAAGCGGGAACCGTACAGGCGCTGGGAGGTTTGGGAGCCCGGCTCGTCATCGAGCGTATTGTTCAGAGCGGGTCAGAACGAGGCTACGCAACCTCCCTGTCAATGTAATCAGATCTAGGAATTTTCCTGTACCTTTCTCGTTTACCCGAGCCCATTTACAGGAACCTCTTTTTCATGCAAAAACGTTCATACAGAATTCTGCCTGGCTGTTGATTGCTTATCAAGCACTATTCAAAAAAGCTGGGCCTTCGCACAACAAGAGGGGGGAAAAAAAACGGCCAGATCTGCAAAGATTCAATCACATGGCTGGCTGGCTGTCAGTGTGTGTGTGTGTGTGTGTGGTTGGAAAGTCACACGCTGGGGTGACAGACATGACACAGTGGCTCTGAAATGCAGCATTGTTTCAGGCTGTGGACATTGAAGGCGCAAGTGTCGCTTAAAACTGGCCACAATAAACTTTTTATTTTCTTCTTGGGGGGAAAAAACCCGAACACAGTGCAGCGTTTTGAGGCTGAGATAATATTCGAGGTGGCTAAAATTGTGTGCCTTTGTGGTTCGGTTTTAGTGACCGGAAGGTTGTAAGTTCAAATCTCATGACTGTTGGAGTCAATTTGGAAAAATTAAAATGTAAAAACGTAAAAATCAGATTTTCAGTGTGATTTTCAGGCTTCATCTATTACTGTTTTTAAAAAAAAACATACTTTAGTCTTCAACAATAGTAATAATAGTTTAGTAATAAGTATTACAAAGTAACACTGCACTCTTTATTCGTGTCATTTCACTTTTGTATTCATCTTCCTGCTTGTCACGTTTTTGTCTTTTTCCCCTCGCAGCATAAACAACTCTGAACGTGTGCGCTACTGCGTCATACTTTTCTCTGTAATCTACACCTGATCTACACCACTTCCTATTAGATCACGGTGGAGGTTGTACGAAGTTCAGTCATTTCTCTCTCTACTCTTTTTCCTTATTGTCAACACTTAACAATAGAATCTTTCAGCAACTCTTATTGGTTCGCAAAGTGTTCAGTGCTCATTTTACACATTAACATTGTAGGAGAAATGTGGGGGGGGAAAAAACTGTTAGTGATGCAATTATAGTTAAAAATATAAGGACATGTTCAGGAGGACATTTTACTCCGATGACCTTAAATACTGTAAAACTGTACAAAGTGGAACACTATCTCTAAACAGTGTGGTCTTGGGCAGATTTCCGATCAAGACATTGGACTTTCATCTGCACGTCATGCTTGCTTTGTATAGAACAGAGTCGCTCGGACTGGCCTTATGCTTTAAATAACAAACTGATACAACCGAAAGCATGCAATGATTTCTGAACATACCAGAATGTGTGTAAACAAAGGCGCTGAAGATACAGTACTGTGCAAAAGTCTCAGGAACCATGTTGTTTTTAGGTACAACTTTTATGTAGATTTTATATTTCCAAACGTTACTTTTCCAACAAAAAATTTTATGTTACACAAAAATTTAACGAAAGCAACGCATTACATAACAGACCGCTTTTCAGACAAAAAACATAATGAAGGCTGCTGGGTTTTACATGTAAAAAAAGAAGTAAGTGTGACAGTCAAAGTCT
>JAOVVH010000033.1:15471349-15481677 GCA_028566435.1 Scorpiodoras heckelii | reverse complement strand
ACCCCAAACATATACATAAAAAAATCTAAAAATCAGAAGGTTAATAAATGAAAAATCTTTTAAAGTTCTACAAACATAAAAAATACATAAGACAGTGTGATACCACGGACTCACACCGTGCCTCCCCTCACCCCCAACGCCCTCCATGACCTGACCAACTTCCACGACGTTTTAAAATGAAAATGATCTCCGTCCAGAGGAGTGTTTTAGCTCCATATTAAAAATAATCTTCATCCATAATAATATCCCTGAAAATGCATATCACATGACCATTCATGTACAAAGGGCATGCATGTGCATAATTGTCTACAGTTGGTTGCTTAGTTGCAGGAACAGCAATGGCAAAAAGTAAAACCAGAGAACGATGATGAGGTGGAACTGTTACTGAAAGTAACATGCCTCAGGAATCACTTCGCTGATAAAATTATGCCACCTGGCGCTGGCTCTTGCTAGCCTCACTCAAAACTGGTGTTCCACGTAGGGCTGATGATGCCCCTGGACACAGGGATCGTTGCAGATGGCTTAAATAATAGCTTGCCTCCTGTGCATATAGAAAGATGTAGCATTATAAAATGTAGAATTTAACTGCACAACAACTGCTAGTAAAAAAGACAACAAGTTCAGCAATGTGGGTGGCACAGTGGTGTAGTGGTTAGCACTGTCGCCTCACAGCAAGACGATCCGGGTTCGATTACCGGTCCCGGCCATTCTGTGTGGAGTTTGCATGTTCTCCCCGTGCTTGCGTGGGTTTCCTCCGGGTACTCCAGTTTCCTCCCACAGTCCAAAGACATGCATGTTAGGTTGATCGGTCACTCTAAATTGCCCGTAGGTGTGAATGTGTGCGTGAGTGTTGGCCATGCGATGGACTGGCGACTCATCCGTGGTGTACCCCGCCTTCGCCCAATGACTCTGGGATTGGTTCCAGACCCCCGTGACCCCGACTAGCGGGATAAAGCGGAAGATAATGAATGAATGAATGAATGAATGAATGTTTTAGATCATCCAACTAATTTTAATATAAGATAAATAATATAGTCCTGTGACGCAGTTCCAGTTTTTGAATCATTTGCCAGGAGTGGCCTGTGTCAGCAGCTTGAACTTTACTGCCTTGAATTTTCCTGTTTTGTCTTTTTTTTATCCCTTTTTCTTCATTCAGTTTTTTCCCCAGTTTCTTCTGTAGTGTTTTCCTTTTCTCAACAATTGCCTTTGTTAGTTGCCTATAGACAGAAGCGGAGGCCATCCAATGTCAGATCTGCCTAAAGCAATCTTCATAAAGCTTCGACTAAGGTATGTTAACATTGATCATGGCAAGCATTCAGCTTGTTCAGTCATTCTTCATTAGCAATAGTTCTGTCTGTGTTAAATGTATGTTAGTGGGCTATATGGTGAAGAAGATTGCAGCATTAGAAGTCTGCATCCAGATTCTAGAGAGGGATAGGGAAAGTGAGAGTAGTGTAGTTTCTGTACGGGAAAGTTTGGATGCCTTAGGCGGTGTTAGCAATCCCCCAACTCTGGCATCAGAGCACTCACAGCAGGGTGAATGAGTGATGAGTGTAATCGCAGAGACAAAGCTAACACTAAGGAACACCCACAGGAGCACCACTCCTCTACGCTTCATGTGTCCAACAGGTTTGCTCTTCTCAGTGAAGCACCCACTACAAAACCTGAAAGAGCTCTGGTTAAAGGAGAGTCTATCTTGCAGCATGTGAAATTAGCTAGGCCTTAAGAGGCCCTAGCATCTGTAGTTAGATGTGTACCGGGAACCAGGGCGCTGGACATAGCAGGTAATATTAGGGTCTTAGGTAAACACAGGTTTTCAAAGATAATGTTTCACATCAGAACTAATGATATACACCTTTGTCAGTCAGAGATTACTAAGTGTAATATTGTAGAGGTGTGTAAATTAGCAAAGGTGATGTCTGATGCCATAGTATGCTCTGGCCTCATCCCAATGTGGTGTGGCAATGTAACTTATAGCAGATTATGGTCGCTGAACTACTGGATGTCCAGCTGATGCTCTGAGAGCAATGTGGGCTTTATAGATAATTGGAGCAGTTTTGGGGGCAAGACTGGCCTGTTAGGGTGGGATCCCACTCGGGAAGATGGTCCTCTCATCTCAGGCAGCATAGCTCATAGTCTCAGTTAATTGGTTAATTAGTGACAATCCAGATCCAAGGCCAGGGAGCAGACAAACAGGCTAAACTGACCGTATGCTAGCTGCACTGAGTTGTCACTCAGGTCTGTTCCCTGAGCTAAACAAAAATGTAGAAATACTCAGAAAGTTTGTTTTAATAACCTAATTAACATAAAATGAGATCATGTTGAATGCACAGCCAGAACCTTTGATCTGAAGCTAAGACTCAGAAAATGTTAGGTCTCTTACATCTAAAGCACTTATTGTTATTGAAGCTATTACTGATCAGGAGTTAAATGTACTGTCTAACAGAAAACATGGACTAAACCAAATGAATATGTAGCATTAAATGAAGTCAGTCCTGCTGGATACAGTTACGTACATCAGCCTTATCTAACTGGTAAAGGAGGAGGCATTTATGATGATAGGAGGAGGTTATTTATGATGATAATCTAGGTGTCACACAAAAACATGGACATAAATCCCATGCCTTTGAACTTCTCTATACTAACATAACATGCGTAGCCACAAAAATAAGTCTGCCTAGTCGATTCGTCTAATTATTATTTACAGACCCACGAGGCTATATTCTGAATTTCTTTGTGAATTTTTACGGATTCTCAAATCTCGTACTTGTTCCTTTACACAAAGGATTCATTGTTGAAGACTAATATTCATTTTGATAATCCACAAGACCCAGCACTTGTGTCCGTTCTAGACTCAGGGCACAGCGTTTGTGTCTATTCTAGACTCAGTAGGAGTAAATCAGAATGTAATAGAACACACTCACAATAGTGATCACACACTTGATCTAATACTAACATTTGGATTAAATATAGAAAACATAGTTACAATTCCACTGTCTGAAGCTGTCTCAGATCATTGTCTCATCTCATTTAAAATGTGTCTTAGTCATAATGTATGGTCTTTGCCACACTACCACATCAAATGTACATTTACATCAGCTACTGCACATAGTTTTGTTGACAAACTCCCAGAATAATCAAGTAGATTGGATTACTCTCTGACACCACAGAAGTTAATTAGGGTACACTCTGGATAATGTAGATCCTCTTAAAAGAATAATAACTAGAGAGAAATAACTAGCACACTCGTATGCATCTTTAATCAGACTCTTCGCAAAATAGAACATAAATGGCATCAAACTAAATTGGTAGTATTTCAGACAGCTTTGGAAGGAGAGCCTCTTGAGCTATAGAAAAGCTCTTAGTGCTGATGGAGCAACATAACTTTCCACTCTAATAGAAGAAAATTAAAATAGATATTCAAGATTCTTATTTAATGGGCCAAACCAGAAGCACACACACTGTCTATATGTAGTAAAAAAAAAAAAAAGTAGACGAAATAGAGAATATCCGGCAAAAAAATTCTGCAATCTGATAACTAACCATGTAGATGACTGTATAACCATATCAGATCAGTGATTTGAAAGTTTCATTCCCCTTCAAGGGATTGAACTAACTTCACTAATGTCCTCATCAAAATCATCAACTTGTGCACTAGATCCCTTGCCTACACGTTTCTTCAAAAAAAGATAATACCAGAAACAATCAGACCTCTTCTAAAATAATTCTTTTCTCAGCATTGGCTATGTACCTAAATACTTTAAACTAGCAGTTATCAAACCCCTGATTAAAAAACCTGACCTTGACCTCTGTCAGCTGTCTAACTATAGGTGAATATCAAACCTCCTGTTTATCTCCAAGATCCTAGAAAAGGTTGCAGTGCAGCATTTGTGCTCATACTTATATAGGAATAACATTCATGAAATCTATCAGTCAGGATTTAGGCCTCATCATACAGACACATAGTCAGCGCTGGTTAAAGTGGTAAAGTAGTGGTTACTACTGGCCTCTGAATAGGGTTGAGTGTCTTCGCTTGTGGTACTTGATATTAGTGCAGCTTTTGACACCATCAATAACACTATTCTCCTTGATAGATTAGAAAATGTTGTAGTTAAGGGAACAGCCCCATCCTGGTTGAGGTCCTGTTCGGCTGACCATTGTCAATTTGTAGATGTTGAAGGTGAGTTCTCCAAGTATGCTAAGGTAATGTTTGGTGTTCCACAAGGTTGTGTTTTACGCCCGTTTTTTTTTTCTTCTTCCATTTTTCTTTATATATGTTACCTCTGGGTAAAGTTATTCATAATCATAGTATCAGCTCCAACTGTTATGTCTCAGCAAAGCCAGATGAGAAACTGAACAAACCATTGGGGCCGCAGCATCAGAGCCAGTAACGGTAAGAAACTGACCAAACTGATAAAGAAGGCTGGCTCTGTAGTCCCTAGAGTCGGTTGTGTAAAGAAGGATGTTGCACCAGCTGCTCAACATAATGGACAACACTACACACCTCCTACACAACCTACAGGTCAGAAAAAAAAGTGTCTTCTGTCAGAGGTTTGTTCAGCTCCGCTGCAGTAAGGACCATTACAGGAGGTCATTCCCACCCACCTCAATAGCCATCGACAATGACTCTCCTCTGTGACAGGAAAGGAGACTCCTCTGAGTGGCAATGCACAGTGCACATTTTACATTTTATTTGTACACTAATAGGAATATTTTACCTTAAAATGATTCTATTTATTTTTGTGTAATATGGCATATTTTTTATTTTATATGTATAATGTTGTATATGCATATTTTTGTAATTCTGCATTCTGCCTTTTTACATTTTTTTAAGTTATGCGTGTTTTTGTCATTAATGTGAACACTGAAATTTCTCTGTGGGGATAAATTAAGTATCTATCTATCTATCTATCTATCTATCTATCTATCTATCTATCTATCTATCTATCTATCTATCTAAAACCTATATAATTTCAGTATAATACATATTCTTATAAATAAGGCTAATGACTACTTTTGTTATTATGTGACGAATTATATATTGCTTTATGTTAAGTTGTACTAGTAACTATTCTGTTACATATTTCAGACTAGATTTGTGAGGGGCTTATCCAGTCTGGTTGGTTCCATCTCAACACCTTTTTTCCATAGAACATGAATGAATACCTGAATACTGTATGGATGCATGAATGAATGAAGCAGTGGAGCTAAATATGAGCTGAGGTTGTACATAACCAGGGAAGCAGTGTGTCTTTGTGTTGGACCTGCTTGTGCCAGGATCTTAGAATGTTTGATGTTTTATTTACAGTGAGAACACACGCCTGCTGTCGCCATCTTCTCAAAGTGAGAACTCTGGTCCTGCTGAGTCCTCCATTTCTCTTCAGGCAAAGGTACGCGGGGTGTACACTGACTGCACAACAAACATCCGCAGAGTTTCGAAAGAAACTCGGCAGCCACGTGACTCTGCTTTCTTGCTCTTTGTTTGTACGTCTATATCAAGACTAATCCTAATCCTGTTGTTCGTAAATGAGTCGACTCGTTGCTCTGGGTCTTTCCATCATATATCTAAAGAGCTGTTTGTTGAATTCAAATAAATCCCATGGCCTGTCTGCTTCTTTGCATGAGTACTTGTTATCATGGTGTATGTATAAATTTGGATGTCTAATTCTAATTTAATTAAAAAAATAATAAATTAATGAATTACAGTGTTTTATACAGTGAGAATTTCCATCACTTGCATTTTTCTAATCGAGCAAGCACAGGGTGGCTCCAGATTATTTCTGAAACAGAGTTAGTCTGGATGTCTATCATCGTCAACACTTCAACCCAGTGTCACTGTGCATTCTGAACTAAAACTGTTCTGCATAATACTGTATGACTGACAGGACTTCGAGCTTGATCAGACTTTGAGGTGTGCCCCTGCAAACAAGCAGCTGTTTACTTTAGGAAACATCCATGATCGAATAAATATTTAAATCTTTTCATGCTGGAGCCAACACGGCCAACACAGACATCTTGAACTTGTCATGTACAAAATGAGTTAGTGTGTAGCAGTTCAAAAAAGAAGCATGTGCTAGCCTTCACTTTTCCAGATTAACAAGTACATTACATTAACGGCACTTGGCAGACCCCCTTATCCGGAGTGACTTACATTTATCTCATTTACACAACTGAGGGTTTAGGGCCTTGCTTAAGGGCCCCAGTGGCAGTGGTGTGGATTTGAACTCACGACCTTCACGTCAGCAGTCCAACATCTTAACCACTGAGCTACACTACCCCTATCGCTGAAAACTTGCTAGTGGGTGGAAAATAGGAAAATTCCCAAACTGCGAGAAAATGGTGGTTAAAATATCACGGCGTCTTAATGACATTACTGAAAAATGGAAAGGATTGGGGAATTGGTGTTACAATATGTACGGTGCATATGGGCAGATATTTACAGAGAAAGTTTTGGGTGAGATTAGACTTCCATTACTTTTAATTCCTTTAGCATTCAAGCTTTTAGTGACAACTAATGAAGGCAAAATTAAGGCTGTTTTTTAAAGCTATTTTTTCTCCTGAATAGGCCCAAAGTAAATTTAACATGACCTATTACGTACGCATGAATGTTAACGGTTCAGACTAGTACACAATGAATCATACTAAAGCACGGAGAACAGAATGAACAGCACAAAAACTATGTTCTTAATGTTCTTAAGAGGATGCAAATTAAGCCATTATGTATTATGCACAGTCAATTCCATCTCAATAAGTGGTGCTTTACAGTACAAAGCAGCTCCGAGCCTCAGCTTGCTTGGCATGTAGGATAGGGACAAGTCCTAATTACAGGCCTGTTTTGTGCTTAGCATTCATTCCTTACTGTGTAGCCTGCCACCTCACATCCTCTTACGTAATTCCTGCCAGATTTCTTTCAAGGCTAACAAGAGTGCATCGGAGTATGCAGCTTCAATGCCAAAGCAGCAATAATAAGAGCGTACTGCATCTTTCCGGAACGGTGTCAGCACCATTAATGCACCGTAGCATATAGAAAGTGGCGTTGGGTGATAAAGGTATGTCTGGCTCTGTCGCACGTCTCTGATGACTCAGCAACTCAGGTGTGATTTGCATGATCAATAGCCAGATTAGATGGAGTGGAGAGATGTGAGTGTGTGTGTGCGTGTGTGTGCGCATGTGTGTGTGTGTGTGTGTGTGTGTGTCTGTGTGGAAGGCTTGTGAGTGAATCTTATTTCTCATGCCTCAAGGTCAATAGCAGACTCCACTTTATATATATTGTTATAAATCCTTTACCATCCCTTTCGCACAAGGAGTCCATCAAGGTTCGGTAATTGGTCCGCTTCTATTCATAATATATCATTTTCTTCTCAGTAAGATTAAGTGAATAATACAACTTTCTACAGTCTCTGAATTTTGATGATGATGTTATGTCATGCCATCATCTCTTCTAGTGCTTACAACATTTAGAATCATATCAAAAACTGATTCAAGCCGTAGCACTATGCTACATCATGGCTTACCCTGTGCTCTGACTCCAGGTTCCTAATAAGCTAGGATAAATAAAATTAAAAAAAAAAAACAGATTATACTAATGTATATACTGTGTAACAGATAAGGACTTTTACTTAATTTTCAAAAATGACAACACCCAGCTGCTTTCATAACCTCACCTATAGATTGCTACAATTCCTTCTCGATGTATGTGAGTCAGTCTGGGAAAACCTGTCAGATGTAGCTGTGGCTGAATTCAGGTAAATAGCCAAAAAAAAAAAAGACCAAAATTGTGTAATATACTTGACATTTCAACTTAAAAAAAATCATAAATACTGTATATTACTGTATAAATGACAACGCAAATATTTTTATTTTCTTTTTAATCTTGCTATCTTGCAACATATTATGCAACATGGCAGGTCATGTTGAGTAAGGAGCCGGTTTAAAAATCCGGTGGTAAAGACAGTCAGTCCATTTAAAACTTTGCTAGATAAGTAAGATTACATCATGCAGTGTGTCAGGCTTTGATCAAGCTGTTGGATAGCAGTATGTGACAGTGAAATGGACATACAGTAAGACTCATCAATTCCATTTAATAAACCTCATCAATAGTTCTTCATCAGTTACACTGATTGAGTATGTAATCCCAAATGAAGTCACACTTAAGGTGGTTTGATTCCTTGTCCACTTGAAAACACTGGTCTGGGGCTTGCTTGAAGTTCCAGTGCTGCATGCCAATTAACGTGATACTGTAGGTTCTGCTTGTCAGTTCACCTCCTCTTACAAGTTTGGTGAAGAGTGGGAAAATGGAGGAGAGACAGGATCTGTGGAAGAGTTAGAAACCCTTTAAAAAAGCATGTTTCTTCCTTGCTTTTATGGCTAACAATCTAACCCATGATGACATCCCATTTAACCAAAAAGCACAATTTTTTGCTACTTGAGTTAGAACTACAGGAAAATAATAGTACTGTGCAAAAGTCATAGGCGCCCTATTGCTTTTAGGTAAAACTTTTGTCACTGGTGTTTATTTTTCTGCATTGTTGAGTCAGTACAAAAAGATTGTATTACTTTTCCAAGAAAAATGTTACACAAACATGTTTGTATGTCAGTAACGAAATCAACACATGACCACTTTTCAGACAAAAAGCATAATGAAGGCTGCTGGGTTTTACATGCAAAAAAAAAAAGAAGTAAGTGTGACAGTCAAAGTCTCCAGAAGAGCTGTGGCAGATTCTCCAAGACGCTCAGTAAAACTTAGCAGCTAATTACTGTACAGTACACTGCAGAAGTCTTAGACACATGCAAAGACTCGCTGTAAAGCAAAGACGCCTTAGAAAATAATGAAGCTGTTTCTACATAAAAGGAAACACTATAAAGTGCAGTAAACAGTAATAAACTAAAGGAAGTCAATATTTGCTGTGCCTTTTTCTTGAACAGTGTTCCCAGGTACAATGTGTGCAGTTTTATAACGAAATTAGTTTTTAGGTTTTTCTGAGCATATTGGAGAATCTGCCACACTTACTTCCTTTTCTTTTGCATGTAAAACCCAGCAGCCTTCATTATGTTTTTTGTCTGAAAAGTGGTCTGTTATGTAATGTGCTGCTTTCGTTACTGACATACAAACATTTTTGTGTAACATTTCATTTTTGTTGGAAAAGTAAAGATTGGAAATATAACATCTTTTTGTGTTGACTCAATAATACAGAACTCACAAAAAAAACCATCAATTACAAAAGTTGTACCTAAAAACAATAGGGTGTCTAAGACTTTTGGACAGTACTGTATAAATTACAAAAAGGGGATTTTAAAATATACAGCACAATGGTTCACATACCCATGAATAATTCACAGTAACAGACAAAGTCTACCACAGTCTAACCACAGACCGTGTCAAAGCATCTATGTGAAATATAATACTTGAGTCCAACAATGGAGTTAAACCATGCATTCCCCATGGACAGGTGATATTTGTGCTCTGAAGGAGAGCAAAGAGACAGGCTCCCCACTGGCAAGCTGTTACAGCTTCACATTATATCACTGCTATTATACCACTCAAACGTCTGTTCCTATTCCATACATTAAACTTTCAGAGACTACAGCATTCTTTCTAAATAGGGAACGGCTTGTAATAGTTAATAAATGCACCTGAAACAAAACAAAAAGAAAACATACAATAATATACCAAATATACAAACAGAAGTCTTCTTAGAAGAAACAATTAAAATGGTTATGCTTCTGTAACAAACATGTGTACTGATTAAAAGGGAAAAAAAACTCACTTGTAAGAGACTTTGTGTGCGTCCCAGAATTTCGATTCCTTCACCTTGAACCAAGGAAAAACACGTTCCATTTGCTGCAAGGAGCAAAACAGTGTTAGTGTTATAAACAGCAGTGCTCCAGGCCTGACGCACAACCCACTGTAAACACCATGCCTGCTCTTGCTCAGGCCTTACCCGGATAAAGAAGGACTTCACCATGCTGTTGGCCCTTCTGCTTTCTGGCTGACCTCCTTCTAAATTAATGGCTGTCTGGACGATTCTCACAATATCATCACTAAAGTCCAGCTTAAAGATATAACAGCAAGAAAACAGCAATATTTAGTTCTCGAGGAAAAAAAAAAACCAGCATATAGTCTCTGCACGTATTAACATGCTGGGCAGAACTAACTATGTAATTCAACTAACATTTAAGTGGATTAACCCTCTATACCCCACAGAATTTTACTGTAATGGCCGTGATTTTTGAAGACACATCTGCTGTAGTATTAGAGCTGTAATCGGGCCTGAAAAGTCAAGCCCGACCCGGCCCGAGCCCGACAGAATTCGACCCGAGCCTGACAA
>JAOVVH010000033.1:15460256-15471249 GCA_028566435.1 Scorpiodoras heckelii | reverse complement strand
TAATAAATTATTGTGGTCTAAAACCAGGTGTTTCAGTTTCATTGTCTAACCCCTGTATATATATATATATATATACAAGGAATTATTTTATCTGAAAGCAAACCTTTTGGACCAAATGTGAAAGCATCATCAAACACTGTACTTTCTTATCCTTCTCATGACCCCTTATGGTATTTTAGTACTGGTCTTTCAGTGGTCTCAAACCAAACCACCACTATCTGTCATTTTTGTTCCAATTCCTTGTCTAAAAACTTTTTCTATCAACATTTTTCTAAATTTCCACCTGTTTCTTTTCTCTTCTTCTTCTTCTTTTACTGAACGTGAGAAAAGCACCGTATGATTTAAAATGATTTCTTAAAAAATTTAATTATCATTCCTCTTCGCACAGCCTCAGAAGATTTTCACACACTTGCTGACTCAGGTAAGAAACCAGCTGTTCATGACATGCCTCTTTCTCATTCCTCCTGTCATCATCCACTCTAGTCCAAAAGATCGCACTACAACTGAATCATCAGGAATAATCAATGGAACGACAAGCCACCCAGGAACCACCTCTATCATTTTCTTTTTTTCTTCATCTTCTTCTTTTTTTTTCTTCCTTTTTTTTTTTTTTTTACAAAGGTCACAGCTGAAAAAGATAACTCAATCATATAGCATAAGGCACCGGATAAAAGGTTGAAATTCTTTTTTATGCCTCATCATCATGAAGAACAGGAAGATGTAGTATTGCTCTTTGAGTAGGCTTTTTTTTTAGTTTTTTTTTTTTTTATGACAGAAAGTTTATTAGTCATTCCACATGTTTTGAACGACCAAATAAGGATGGATCATTTCACCAAAACAATTTTTCTCTAGATTTTAGATCTTTACGTCTTAATTTTTTTTAGATTTAGGTCCTTATTTTGGCAGATTACACACTAATTATATACATTTATTTATATTACTGTTCAAAAGTCAAAGTCTACAAGTTTATATTTTCATTTCGTCTTGTTTTCTTACAGAATCTACGTGCTAGTATGTGGATGGGATACGTTTTTAAAATAATGTTGTCACAGGATGTCTGCAATATTAATGACAACATGTGCATACATAATCTATGTTGCAGTGGTAGCCCAGTAGGTTAGGACTCCGGGTTGTCGGTCAGAAGCTTGCCACTGTAGGGCTCTTAACCTGCTGCTAAAACCTAGCCAATGAAGAAGGGTGTAATGCATGCACAGTGCTGGTCCCAAGCCCGGTTAATGAGATGATTGCGTCAGGAAGGGCATCCTGCATAAAAACCGGCACCACGAAGTGCCCCAAGAATGGGAGCAAGTACATATATGAGGCTATATGAGGAGCATTTCTGATTTAGCATGTCTGATTATTGTATAAAAAAATAGCATACTATAACAAGCTCTTTAATATGCTTGTGATTAATCGTATTATCGCCAGAACCACTGTTAAAACTGCTGGTATAGAAAATAACACAAATCAGAATGAAGAGTTTAACAGTGCTGTAGTATGAACACAGTAAACAAGATGGCCGACATCAAACAATACAAACGGGCTGAATTAAAAAAAAAAAAAAACACACTACCTTGTCTTTTACACGGTTTTAAATCTGCATAAGCGTATTGTAAATATTCAGTTCAGTACACTGAGTGTACTGACTGACACTGAGTCAGGTACCTGAATCCTTCCTCTGTTAATGACTATCAAATTGTCCAACGCTGGAGACTTTCGTCCATAAAACAAAAATTCGACTTTTTTTTTTCCCCTCCCACAGTATTCAAGCTAATTTTAATCCTGTGCTGGTCCGTTTCACTTATATAAACACATAAAGTACATCTTCCTACGTGTTCTGACTCTCTGAGCACAATGCAGCGTGCAGCTCTTTACCTGTCAAAGAAACATAAAGGAAAGCTTTAACATGAGCCTTTTGTATTCTGCAGCCGCTCTGGGTTTAGTGGGTTTTTACAAAGTGTTTCATTTTCAAAGAAACCTCTCTTGTTCTCTTTCTTTAAGGTCTCTCGCTTTCTCCCGCTCTATCCTGCATTCAAAACCCCACTAATGTCTTAAATCCACTCCTGATGGCACGCTCCAAAGCCCCTGCCACCCTCCCTTTAGATTAAGATGGAAGGATCGGGACGCCTCGGCTAGACTCCTTGCTCATTGCCGCATCGATTCGCAATCTGATTACAGATTCGTGCTTTTTTGCTGAGAGGTGCAGAACATAGTGGGGAAGGGAGGGTGACAAGATTGGGAAGGAGGGAACTGAGCGTGTGATTCAATTGAGGCTGACTGGTAGAGAGAGAAAGGAGGACGTTGAGCAGGAAAGCAGATGAGTAGTAGGTTAGAATAAAGCAATAGATATTATGTAGACCAGGGGTGTTCAGGTGAAGATCCAGTTACATACAGGTCCTTGTATTACATCTTAAATATTTTCTTCACTCTTGTATGATGGCTATAAACAAAACAATTGGAATTGGTTGATTGGCTTCATAGTGGCGTGTCACTGACCCTGAACAGATGAGATTCCTGTTTTACACTTTATACACAAAACTATCACATACTTCTCTGTCCAATCATTGTTACCTGAACAGAGTAGAGTAGAGTCCAGTTCAAGTCTCAAGTCTTTGAGGGGCAAGTCTAAGTCAGGTATCAAGTCTTTGAGGGGCAAGTCTAAGTCAGGTATCAAGTCTTTGAGGGGCAAGTCAAGTCTTACATCTCTTATGGTTGTGTCATCTGTTATGCATGATGATAATAAGGGAGGCAATGACATTCATCATCCTTGTCAGACATTTCCTTAATTATAATGTGCAAAAAAACTCATTTTCATGAGGCCGAAGTCTCGAATAAGAGTTGAGTGTCAGGTCTTTTGAGGTTGAGTCTTGAGTCAAGCCCGATATCACTACAGTGAATCAATACATGTGTATGGGATCCACTCCCTCATATGTCTTCCATTTCTTGGCCACTCTTGTGACGTAGCTAATGAGGAGAATTTGACAAAACTGTGCAGGATGGCAGAGCAATACTATACCATCTGTCAACACATATTGTAGATGAGATCCTTAAAGGCATACCACATAATTTGCTACCATGTATACATGGTCCAGTGGTTGCAGATAACTCACCAGAGACATCCAGAGAGCGTGGAGGCCACACAGGTGAAGGAATCATTTTACCGGTTTGTTTAGAGAGGCTGCCAGGTGGAAGGGGGAAGATGGATGGAGCCTCTTTCCCCCGGCTGTCTGCTTCTGATCTGCCAGCGCTCAAGGTCAGCCAACTTAGAGTAGGACAGGATGGGGAGGTGGGGGGTGGAGGAGGGGCGGCATGGTGTAGAGAGTGCACGATCAGAGGTGTGTGTTCAGACCGAGTCGAAAGATGAGAGTTACATGGAAATAGAGAGAGATGGGGGGAAAGAGGACCATGTTAAAGCGCTTATGTGCCTTTAATCTTCGCGTAGGTTACTTGCTAATGCTGTGTGTTAGGAAAGCAGGAGAGCGTGAAGCTTGAAGTGTGTCAAGTTTGCGGCAGAAGAGACTTCCGTGCGGTGGGAGGAGTGAACAGACTGTAGAACCATATAATATAATATGATATAATATAAGAGAAAAGAACCATCAAATATTTTGCATAATTTATTGTGCAAAGATTGTGCAAAGGTCAATTCCAGGTCAGTGTTATAGCCATGTATTGCTTCATGATATAGACTGCTTTCTTGTGCACTTTTCGCACACACAGTAGCATCAGAAATAGATCAAATACAACATAAAAGTCCAGATGCGGCACTTAACCCCCTGAACCGAGGGTAATTTAAATTAGGGGTGCACAATATATGATTTGATATTAGCTTTTGAAGCACTGATATCACAGAATGGAAATCAGCATGCGACATTTTTTTCTTGTTATGACTGAATTGTCGTATGCATAATAAACTAGATCATTCATACTAAATAGCAAAACAAAAAAAAAGCTAGCTATGCCTCGTTATGCTAGCTTAATTCCATTTGGACCGATGATAGAGATTTAGTTAAGAATAACGTAAGAACACAGTATAGCATATGTAATACAGTATTATTTCAAAAATATGTACAGTCTTGAATCAGTAACTTATTAAGAATCCAAACCATCAAACACACTCAGGGTCGGAAACACACAGGGGTCGAAGGTCAGGCAATGAGAACAATGCAGAGCTGAGTTAAATGAAAATTAAAGTGAACAGCAGAAACTGCAAAAAAAGTTTAGTTAAAAAAATGGGAATAATGAACTGAGAAAGCACTGTTCAGAAATGCAGATTGGAATGGCCAAACCTCACACAGATAGATGAAGTGGTATAAACACACAGATGTACAGTACTGTGCAAAGGTCGTAGGCACCCTATTGTTTTTAGGTACATTTGTTATTGGTGTTTTTTTTTGGTTTTTTTTAGTTCTGCATTACTACAAAAGTCAGTGCAAAAAGATTTTCTATTTCCAATCATTAACTTTCCAACAAAAAATGTAACGTTACACAAAACTTTTTGTAGGTCAGTAATGAAAGCAACACATTACATAACAGACCACTTTTCAGACAAAAACATAAAGAATGCTGCTGGGTTTTACATGTAAAAAAAAAAAAAAAAAAAAGAAGTAAGAGTGACAGCCAAAGTCTCTAGAAGAGCTGTGGTAGATTCTCGAAGATGCTCAGTAAAACTTACCAGCTAATTACTGTACAGTACGATGCAGAAGTCTTAGACACATGCAAAGATGCATTCGAAAATAATGAAATACTGCTTACTGTAAAGTGCAGTAAGCAGTAATAAACTAAAGGAAATCAATATTTGGTGCCTTTTTCTTAAACCGTGTTCCCAGGTGTTCACAATGTGTGCAGTTTTATAAGGAAATTAGCTTTTAAGTTTTACTGAGTGTCTTGGAGAATCTCCCACAGCTCTTCTGGAGACTTTGACTGTCACTGTCACACTTACTTCTTTTTTTGCATGCAAAACCCAGCAGCCTTCATTATGTTTTCATTATGTACAATCGGGTGCACAGTACTGTAAACAGGAAACAAGTGAGCTGAATTGGCAGTTGACTGAGGCTGAGCTAATGTCTGGGCTGGACTGTTGATTTGTGGTGTTGGACTGCCAATGGATTTGTGACTATTGTGAACCACTGGGCAGGTGTCTAAATCAAAAAGACAGAGCCTGAGTAATACAAGGGAACAAAGACCAGCGTGGCATCTGATAACTGGAAAAATGTTTGTTATAGGGGAGGGAAAAGAAGGTAATAATCAGGAACACAACATGAAGTCAGGAAGGATTTGCCCAGTAACATACAAGCAAAGAGATCTTGATCCATATAACCCAAGGCATATTTGACTGTAAATCAATATGGTAGAGCAAATCAGTCCAAATGAACATTATGAATTGTCTGCAACCCAAAGCCCTAAAGACTGTAGTTGTTTTTTTTTTTGGATCTTTGGATTTATAATGTCATATTCAGAAATGTTTCTAGTGTATTTTTGTGAGATTTTTTTCCTTTTTTTTTTTTTTTGATTGTTTGTGAAATGACTAAAAAAAGGTAAATGTGAAAATGCATACAAGACCTTACAAAGCATGGAGACAAACACAGGAGAGTATACTGTATTTACTGCTATCGAAAGGATTGGCCTTGGGTTCAATATGGGCACATTGGTTAATACGTTCAAATATACCAGCCAGTGGCGGATTTAGGATTTTTCTGAGTAAGGGGCCATCAAGGGGCCAGAATATTCATAGACGGGCCGAGTATTTGTCCAACATCCTTGCACACAATCCCCGGTTTTGGTAAGGTGTATACATTTCACCAGTCGCACCATGTTCAAACGTTCATCTGTAAGCTTTATTCACGCCGGACATTCCTATTTGGCTCATTAGCGCCACTAGTGTTTGGGCATGGAATTGCATCCACCTATAATCTGATCATCGCTCTCGGGCAAAGGAGAGATGAGTGACAGTACAGGGGCACTTCAGGGGGCCAATCAGGTTTCAGCTGGTGCCAATGCATCTGTGGCCCCACCCCTAGAACCGCCACTGATACCAGCTCATCTAGGCAAGGTATTTTAAAGCCTAGTACCTTCCATCCTGTGTTGGACAACTTTAAAGAACAGCTGACTGTTACCAAGCACTGACACTGGAGACTCCTTCAACAAACGCTAAATAAGTCTAAATAATCTCAAAGATGTTATAGAAAATGAATCAACATCTTCGGACCAATCAACGCTCTGTGGTATAAGAGTGAAATAAACAAAGCATCACGAAATTGAATCATCATTAGGCGGCATGACTACAGATTATTTTTTCTCCCCTCACTGTCTTTCTCGCTCGCTCTCTGTTCAGTACTTTCTCGCTTTCCAATTTTCTTTCTCCACCCCCACAACTCCCCACCCCCATCCCCGACTTCTTCCCCACCTCTGTTCAATCCCGATACTGTCTGTTTGCGGCTTGCTCCTCTCCCTCTCAGCCATTGATCACAGTGGCATCGGCGTGTGTATGCGTGTGGAAGTGTGTGTGTGTGTGTGTGTCTGCAGGGAGGGAGACAGATCAAACACTTTAATTACACACAAGCTTGTAGGTGGCACCGGTTGCAAGCGGCAGTAGTGTTTCAGGGACAGCGGCGTGGCAAGGAGAAGGCGAAATGCACTCACGGGTTTGGCAGATATACAAAGAGACATAAATACTAGTGTCTAATCACATGCGCTGGTACACACATGCTGATCAATATCTGTGTGGGTTTATCTGTGTGGGTTTATCACACACACCTACACACACAAAATGCAATCCCTTTCATCTAGTGCTCACAGGAGTGCATTTACCTAAGCATATGTTTACAGAGCTGAACAATATGCATGTTCACTCATGTTTACAATTTACCTACGTTTACAGATTGGTAATACCAGACGTGATCTTTCGTCCACAGATACACCCAGGTGCATCGTGAAGTCCAGGCGTGGTGCGAAATGAACATACTGAAATGACACAAAACATGATAATGGCGCGCAGGATATTAAATGCGAGAGAATTTGGTTACCTTTGGTACAATCCACAGTCATGTAGTCATGTTACGCTACACCCGTCCATCAAATTCACTCGTGGATGCGGTTTCCTCAGGATCACACCAGACTGCTCTTTCTTTCCCCCTGAATATTTTCAGTTACTTTTTTACATGTTAAGATCAGGTAAAAAAAGTTTACAGCTAACAAGATATTTATTGCTAAAATAGTTTCTGATTAGCATTAGTTTGTAGGGCTATTAGCAGGTAGACAAATAAGCTACGGTATACAGGATTTTGTAGATAAATGCGACATTTAGATGACAGTAATGGTTGGGATATATTAGGCAAGGGGATAGTAAGTTTTTGGGGGTTGAAAGCAGGAAAAACGGGCAGACATAAGGATCTGAGTGACTTTGACGAAGGCTAAATTCAGAAGAGTCAGAACATCTCCAAAACAGCAGGTGTTGTGGGGTGTTCCTGGCATGCAGTCATTAGTACCGACATAAAGTGGTCCAAGAAAGGAGAACCTGTGAACCAGTGACAGGGCCATGGGCACCCAAGGTTCACTGATGCACTGAGGAGCGAAGGCTAGCCTGTCTGGTCTGATCCTACAGAAGAGCTACTGTAGTAAAAGGTTCATGCAAGCTATGATAGAAAGGAGTCAGAACACACTTGCTGCATATGCTGGAAGAGATGGCACCAGGATGCATAATGGGAGGAAGGAAAGCCGGTAGAGGCAGTGTGATGCTCTGGACAAAGTTCTTCTGGGAAATCTTGGGTCCTGGCATTCATGTGGATGATACTTTGATACCTATCACCTACCTTAACACTGTTGCAAAGTATACCCCTTCATGGCAATGATATTTCCTAATGGTAGTGACCTCTTTTGGCAGGATAATGTGCCCTGCCTATAATGTATAATTGTTCAGGAATGATCTGAAGAACATGATAGAAAGTTAAAGGTGTTAAACTGGCCTCCAAATTCCCCAGATCTCAATCCGATCGAGCATCTGTGGGATGTGCTGGACCAATAAATATAGGCCTGACCTGGCAACTTACAGGACATAAAGGACCTGATGCTAATGTCTTATGTGTGTCAGATACCACAGCACACCTTCAGAGGTTTGTGGAGTCCATGTCTCCACAAGTCAGAGCTGTTTTGGCAGCACAAGAAGGATCTACACAATATTAGGCAGGTGGTTTTAATGTTATGGATGATTTACTATGACTAATTTTGTCTTATGGTTTGGCTGATCAATAAAGCTTAGCACAAACCACCATTATCTGTATTTTTGCTACATCTCCTGATGGACTGGGAATCATTTTTTATTTACACCACACCAAACTAATGGAGGCACATAACCATTATTTTAAAATATATCTTCCAAAATGTCTTTTAACTTGCCAAGGCCAAGGCCTCTTAACTTCCTTTTAGTGATCGTGATTGACGACAGCTGGTAGCTGTTTGACAGCCCTCATTGGATTGACCAACACACAGTACAGTGAGAGCCCCAGGAGCCCAATGATGTTGCCCAATATTGCCATTCATTTCCACGATGAGTGTATGGGTATAATAATAAACATCTAATACCGACACAGACAATCGATTTTACTGTACAAAGAGAGCTTTTTTCTCCCCTCACTTTTGATTTAAAATCTAGATCAGATTTTGGCCTGCACTTTTGATTAACATTCAGTCCTTCCTCATAAGTATATGCGTTCAAAGACTTTTCTAAAATCAGGTCGACATTAGCAGTTTCGGTCATTTTGTCCCAAAGATGCTCGCTGAAGAAGGAAGTGACAGCTAACTAGAATTATCTGAGAAACGGATGCAAATAATCAAACAGTTATAGTTATAGTAACAATATTTGCAAATTACACCACCACTGCGGCTCCAAGTCATGCCAATTGACAGATATGTTTCAGTCATATTTATTCAGGTTTGTGCAACTGGCACATGATTGCACTTGTTCTGCTGTTAGATACGGACCTTAATTACCCACAGGAGAGGTCAATCAACAAAGAGCAAGGTGTGTAATAGTCTGCAAGGTCACACAGGAACCCAAGGTAACAACTAAGCAACTAAAGGCCTTGCTCACATTGGCTCACGTTAATGTTCATGAGTCCACCATCAGGAGAACACTGAACAACAATTGTGAGCATGGAAGGGTTGCAAGGAGAAAGCTGCTGCTCTCCAAAAAGAACATTCTTGAATGTCTGCAGTTTGCTAAAGATCACAAAAGGGACAAGCCAGAAGGCCATTGGAACAATGTTTTGTGAATGGATGAGACATAAATCAAACTTTTTGTTTTGGTTTAAAAGGATAAGCATTATGTTTGGAGAAAGGAAAACACTGTAGTCTAGCATAAGAACCTCATCCCATCTGTGAAACACGGTGGTGGTAGTATCATGGTTTGGGCCTGTTTTGCTGCATGTGGGCCAGGACGGCTTGCCGTCATTGATGGGACAATGAATTCAGAATTATACCAGCAAATGCTAAAGGAAAATGTCAGTACATCTGTTTGTGAGCTGAATCTCAAGAGAAGGTGGGTCATGCAGCAAGACAACGACCCTAAGAACACAAGTCGTTAAGTTTTGGAATAGCCAAGTCAAAGTCCTGACCTCAATCCAACAGAAATGCTGTGGAAGGACCTGAAGCATCTGATGTTTTAGGTCAAAAAATGTATGCAGAAATATAAACAAATATATCCAAAGGGTCCACACACTTTCAAGCACCACTGTAATCTGATGACAGTTTGAAGATGACACTGACATTTATGTAACAGGAGTCTAATTAATCACTGCAAATATGCTTTAACATTATATAATAGTTTCTACTTTTATTATTTAGCAGCATATAAAATAGCACTTGATCCTGCACATCTTATTTTGCATTTCATTCTTTTTATACACACTCCAACATTTTCTGAGGAAAATGTTAATATTCTCAACTGAATTGTCGTTACTAAAGTTGCTGTACCCTTAACAGCAATAGTTTCAGGCGTTAGCTAGTCTGTCCTCGGCATCTAGTTGTGATTTTATCATTTTACACAGCGCGCACAGCAAGTGTCATGTGTCTGTGCACCAAAAGCGTACAACGGCACACAACAACATGATGGCCCGGGTCTGCATTTCCATAATCTGTGTTACGTCATGCTGCGGATGGACTCGGCCAGCCTGGGAACAGACGAGTCGGCCATGATTGATGTCTTCTCACTTTACCAGCCGGCTCAGCGAGCGCTGGCAGCCTGAGCTCCACTTGACTGGATCCACACTCACACACACACCCACGCCAGGGAGAACATCGCTGTCATTCAAACTAAGCGCTCGGCTGAGTGTGTGTGCTTGGACGCTTTGCTCTCAAATACTCCCTCCAGGCATGAGCTCCCTCTTACTATAGTGAAACAAAGGGAACTTGGATCTGTCACACAATGCATGATGTGGGTGTGAACATAATACATGCATTAAAGATTAAGCTACAGTACAGCACAATTGGAAAGTGTGACATTCCAACGGCTCATGAGCTTAACTTATGGGGTGTGAAAATATGCTCTCGGGGAGCCTAAAGAGAGTCTGTTTAAATAGTAGTTCAGAATAAATAAATAAAAAAAACACACAGTTTGCGCCTTTTTCCAAATGTAGGCAATCGGCTGAGACGTGTTTGTTGTTTGAGGCTTGTATCTTTACTTCTGAATGATGCAGAAAAGATACCAATTAGCTCAGTAGTACCACTTCATAAAAAACTGAGTACAATATTATGTACAGTATATAAATCAAAGGGCAACTATGCAATCATATGAATCACGTGTAACAAGTAACGGCTGATGGTGATATTAGATGTGAGGCTTAAAATCTATTAATAGCCTGACAGTGAAACCATTAGGGTTGAGCAATGCTTTATATCACAAGGTCTCATCTGAGGCATTATAAAAATGAACACACACACACACACACACACACACACACACACACACACACACACACACACACACACACACACACACACA
>JAOVVH010000033.1:15436333-15455337 GCA_028566435.1 Scorpiodoras heckelii | reverse complement strand
TATATTGAAACAGTTTCAGAGTGAGGCAGTATGGTCCTGCAGTGGGTAGCGCTGTTGCCTCACAGCAAGAAGCACCCAGGGTCCTTCCAGTATGTTTGCGTGTTCTGCCCGAGTCTGCACGTTTTTCTTCCAGGAGCTCCGGTTCAAGTCCAAAGACTGGAAGTACTAAATTCCCCCTAGGGCTGAATGAATATGTCTGTCTGTGTGACTGCCCTGCAATGGACTGGTGACCTGTCCAGGGTGTTTCCCTGCCTTCTGCCCAGTGAGGACTGGAATAGGTTCCAGTACCCCCCACAACCCAGTAGTAGGATAAGCAAATTAGAGAATTAATACATTTCAGAGTGGAGATTCTAGAGACTTTGAATCTCACAAAATCAAATGTGACTTTATAGCAAAACAAACCTGCAGATGCACTGTTGTCATCACCTGGTTGCACCTGTGTGTGCAAAATTTTGCACCAAAAATAAAATAATGAGAAAAGAAACTGTGATTGAATTCTTGGCTGAAAAGATGGGATCAGCATGTCTTATATACTGAAGTACTATAAAAAAAAATGGTATACCAGTTAATATTTGGTAGGTCCCCCATGGAATCTTGGAGGAAACATTGCACAGTCCTCACAATGATGTTTGCTAAGGTGCCAGCATTGAATTCTGATGTTACTTGAGGAAGTGTGCAACACCTATCACGTGAAATGATTCTTGCCAGCCGACACTGGTCACGTTCACCCAGAGTCTTTTTACAGCCACACTGCTGTCGTAAGTTTGAGGTTTTGCCGAACTTTTTTTAGTTACGGTACACCCTTGCAATGCTCATATGTAAAAATCCTAACTTTGCTTCTACCTCTGAAATATGACCCATCTCATGAGCTCCAACTATTAAAATGTGTTGAAAATCGCAAAGTCATGATAACTTGCTATTTTCATGGTGGAAACTGCTCTAGAAGTTTCCACAGATGTCTATTGCTTTATATATGCACTATTGCTTTATATACACATCCATCACCGAAAGAAGCCATGGATTTCAGACAGATGCCTTGACCTGGTTGAAAAACAAAAGAAGGTAAAATTGGTCGACTACAACTGATACCGGCAGCTCAGTCAAGAAGTTCACCTGAGGATGAAAGTGAAGAGAGAAACGCATTGGAACCAGGTGGCAGCTGATCTGGAAGAAGCTGCATCCAAACTTGAGGACCGCGTCTTCCATACAACCATAAGAAGGCTAAGTGGGAAAACAAAATCGAGCAACGACAACATCAGGAATGTGGACGGGACCTATGCGCGATCGGCAGCCAAACGTCTACAACGGTGGAGAGAATTTTTCGAAGAACTGTACAATCACAACCCTCCCCAAGGACTACCAACACTGCTGACTCCAATCGATCCCCCTGAAGCTCCAATGGTCAATGATGAGCCAACCATCAAGGACGTAAAAGCAGCCACATGATTACTGAAGAACAGCAAGGCACCTGGAGTGAACCAGGTCACTGCCGAAGTGATCAAGGCTGGCGGAGACAACCTGCTCCACCAACTACACTCACTCATTTGAACCATCTGGTGAATGGAACATGTACCACTTGTGTGGAGGAAAGTCATCATCATACCAGTGCACAAGAAAGGCGACAACCAGGAATGCAAGAACTACCGTGGCATCAACTCCCTCTCCATTGTTGGCAAAGCCTTCATGAAGATCATCCAGTCAAAACTACAAAATAATCGTGAACAAACAAGCCGAAAAGAACAAGCGGGATTCTGACCTGGCCGAGGCTGCTGCGATCAGATCTTCATGATCAGGCAGCTGATGGAAGAGCGAATCCAATGTGGACAGTGAACCATCATCATTTTCCTTGACTTCAAGTCCACATTTGACTGTGTTCACTGGTCTGCACTCTGGAGAGCATTGGAGGTAAAGCATGTGCCTGGGAAAGGCATCACATTCATCAAAGCAGTGTATAATGGTTCAACCAGCCAGGTCCGGATCCGGACCGAACTGTCTGAAGGGTTTCTCATTTAGACTGGAGTCCATCAAGGGGACATGGCCTTGCCACTACTCTTCAACATTGTCATTGATGCCATTATGCGGAAAGCATTCTGAGGCAGAAGGGGAGTACTGTATGATGAGAAAAGCTTTGTCACTGATCTAATGTTTGCTGATGACAGTGCCATCTTCGCAAATACTGACGCTGAGGCCACAGACATCCTGTACGGCATCACTCGCACTGCCCAGTCGTATGGCCTGAAGATCACCCGTGGACAAGATGAAAGTGCTAGTGACTGATGGGTCACGGGCCACAGTCCACCTCGAGGGTGTTCAGATTGAGCAAATGCAGAAATTCAAATACCTGGAATTGCTGGTCCAGGAGTGAAAGTGGCATCCTCACCTGAGATACACAGGAAATTGGACAAGTGGCTGCAACGTTCGGCTTGCTCAAGTGATGCCTGTGGAAGAAGAACAGCATCTCCTCAAAGACCAAGATCCACCTCTTTCGGGCCCTGGTACTGCCAAGTCTCCTCTATGGATCTGAAATCTGGACCTTGCTCAAATCAGACAACAAACTTAAGGTGTTCCAGATGCACTGCCTGCGGCAGATTCTATGGATCTTGCTTTGCGTCGGGTCACCAACGAAACCATCCAGGCGAGATGTCAACACCAACCAGCGATTGATGAACAAATCCAACAAAAATGGTTGAGGTGGTTTGGTCATGTGAGTAGAATTGTGGCCGAAATCCTGCGGCACCCACAGCGGCATACTGGTAGCATGGCCAACATCCACCAGACACCAGCTAGGGGCTAGAGAGAGAGAGAGATATGTATGCACTGGCAGACGAAACCAATGGCGTGTATAGGTGCAATTGCTATGTATTTTGCATAGGCTCCAGTACCAGATTTTCTGGTACTTCAGTGTATATTTGTGAGCTGGAAATAAAGTTTTATTGTTACCCTTAAATGGGGCTAGTGCAAGCTACTGCTACAAACTAACATCATTATTTATTCATACTGTTCTACACAAGCATGCGACATCCAGTTGGTGATGCTTCTTGGTCATCTTGCTCACATCGGGTATTGCGGGTTTCTGTTTAATACTCCATCACTATTCCTTTCACACTATAGGCTTTCAAGACATAAAAATCTAACTTTTGATATTTACAATTCGAAATCGGGAAGACTCTGATCTAGTCAGTAACATTAAGATTACGTCTGTAAACTCCTCACACTACAGAATCTTTTATGGAGTTTGCATGTTCTCCCCGTGCTTGCGTGGGTTTCTTCCGGGTACTCCGGTTTCCTCCCACAGTCCAAAGACATGCATGTTAGGTTGATCGGTCACCCTAAATCGCCCGTAGGTGTGAATGTGTGCGTGAGTGTGTGTTGGCCATGCGATGGACTGGTGACCTGTCCATGGTGTACCCCGCCTTTGCCCAATGACGCTGGGATTGGCTCCAGCTCCCCTGTGACCCCGACTAGCGGGATAAAGCGGAAGATAATGAATGAATGAATGAATGAAAGTGAAGGATGGACAGATTGAGAGAGAGCAAGACATATAGGAAAGATAAAAGACAAATGGAGAAGGGGCTTTGGAGAGGAATGTTGTAATTAAGAAATAACCAAATAGAGATGGATGAAGAGAGTAAAAGGGAAAGAAGGGCAGGCAGAGAAAAAGAAAAAGGGTGGAGAGAGAGGGGGGGCAGAGACAGGCAGAGAGCAAGAAACAGATGGAGAGAGAGAGTGAACGATGAAGTGAGATGGATAGAAAGTAAATCAGATAGAGAGGCAAGCAAGACTTAAAGACATAGAGAGGGATAAAGGTATATGATGATAATCAGAATGATGTTGGAGTGAAGAGAGTGTGTGAGAGAGAGAAAGAGAGGCAGAGAGAAAAAGAGAGAGAGAAAGCAAAAATAATGATAGAGAATGAGCGAGAAAGACACTTGAGCAGAGAAACATACATAGACAGGTATAGAGTGGGAATGTTTAAGAGATGTTTGAGAGGTGAAGAAAGACACATGGTAAAGAGAGGGGTGAAGAGAGATAAATAGAGAGAGGTGTGTGAGAATGAATGGATGGGTGTGTGAGAGGCATGAAATGTGGAAGCTGGAGTTGACCGAGCGTGTCGGAGGTTGTGGGGCGGGATGGGGCAGGGGGGATTACAGGAGGGAGAGGAGGAGAGGAGGAGGACGAGGTGATGGAGGGATGCTGTGAGTGAAACTGCAGAGGAGGACAAGGTCCATTAACCCTGAGAGCAGCAGAGATACAGAGAGACACTGGGACAAATTTCACCATAAAAAGGCAATCTTCTTTAATAAAACACCAAACAAAATCCCAAACAATTAAACGTGCTATCAGCGATTTTTACGTCAACGTGCTTTTTTGTTATGTATGGACAATTCTTCTCTTATGTTCTAACAGATTTAATAAAACAGGAGAAAATCTGATGTCTCCAGCATCCTGGGATCTGTCAGGGTTCTTTAGATGGCTACAGGTTCTGTTTGGAACCTTTTTCCAATCATGTGGACCACCAACAAATCCAAGAAGTCAATTCTGCAAACTTGAATTTCAGTCAAGTTCCCCAGAGGTTCAGTTAATAATGGATAGTTTTATCTTTCTACAGAAATGAGAGAAATCCTGTTATACACAGAACTTCAAGGGTTTCCTGAGAGACAAACCAGAGGTTGTAAACTTTGCAACAGACCACCAACATCCAACCAAACAGAACAAGGACACATGTCTGCAAACTTGCCTGTCAATCATGTTCCTCAAAGGTTCCAGTTTTATTGTTTTTAAAAATTTCATTAAAAAAAAAATTTCTCATAGGAGTGAATGGGGACCACCTGCAGTCCCATTAATGCTTTCCCCACTTTTCAAGAACTATGTATTCCTTCAGGAAATGCAAATTAATTTTACTAATGCTAACTACTTTTCATATATTAAAGGTTGACACCTCGTACATTTGATCCATTTATAATTATATTTAATGCTGTGGCATAAAATAATAGCATAATAACATAATGGTACCTTGTCATGTTTATCAGAAGTCTTCTGTAACAAAGTTACAGCTTTACCGCTGACCCTGGGGACACTTTCCAAAAATGTTAAATAAACATCAACGCACAGAAAACTTCACTGTATCAACAATTACATGCATATTGTAATCTGTTTATGTTGAATGTCTACATACATGTCTCTGTGTAAGTTGTTACCTCAGAAACAAGACTGCGTTAAATCAAGCGCATTGATATAAAATGAGATTTGTCTTCCAGCTGTTATTATAAAAAATTACTCAGAATCTTCTGACCAGTCAGAATCGAGCCTTCAACCAGCTAAAAATCTTTGAGGGGGGGACAAACAAAGTTAAAATCACACCATCAGAACATAATGCAGGACTTAATGTAATTGTTAAATAGTCAGGTGACAGGTGATTATAACCATGTATCACTGCTACGTAGCAGCAAAATGGAAAATGAAACTGTTAAAATGTGTAATAAGGTACCACTAATCAGTGAAATTTAATGTAATGTGGGTTTGTTATCAATAATATTAATGCTTAAACACAATCAAACCCACACAAAGCAATATATAACTAATTTCAAAGCACCAACTATACAGTATATGAAACATTAAAAAAATAATAATAGCATTAAATGTATTAAACTGAATTAAATGTAAACCAATGAATAAAATTACCAGTTGGACTGCATGTTTTGAAGACTCACAGGAAAATAGTTGATGCTAGTGCAGTGCAACAAATTTAAGACCTTTTAATGCCAAAAGTTTTAATTAATTTTTGCAAAATCAATTTAATGTATATTAGGATATTTTAGTTTTGTGTTATAGCAAACAAAACAAACCATACACATGCAGTAAGCTCATGTTAGATCCCATGCCTGCTGCTGAATTTGGAAATCGGGTTGTCCTTTTCCTTGAGTTGAACACCTTACGAAAGGGCTTTTTTTTTTTGTAATGATAAAACTGAATTGTTTTTGATTTAGAAGAAATGCTGTGCCAACCTAAAACTTTGTGTTCCATCGTCTCAGTACGTCAAATAACCAGCTGACTAATGATTTGTCAAAAATTGTCAAATGAGGTCAAAATAAATAAAAAAAATTAAAACAATTCGGACAAGCTACCCGCGAGTGTGGGAGTGTCCGGGGTGCATGTATTCACACAGAAAAAAAAAACAAAGAACAAATGCAAGTACAATATTTAAAAGCATTTTTAATAAATGCTAACATGCCTACCAGGTGCATTATATGACTAAATCATTTTTATTTTATAATTATTTTGCAGTATATAATTAACTTATGTTGAACATGTTTAAGCAGCCTGACAGCGTGAAGGAGAGGTGGCGCCCTTTATTGAGCAGCCACTACTGCATTTAATAGTGCTGTTATTTCAAGTCATATAAATTTGTAAGATTCTGTATATTTCATATTTTGTATCTATTTTTTATTAGAATTATATTGTAATATACAGTAATATCACCCACTGTATTTAATAATTGTAAAAGTTAAAGAACTTCTATAGAGTGGAAATGAAGATGCTGATGATTGCAGGAAAAAATGTAATAAGACATTCATGAGACCAAATTAAATATTGATCACAAAAATTAATGGCCGTATAGTGAAAAGAGCAAAGAGAGATGGAGGCAATGAAGAGCATTAAAGGGGCTGTACTACACTAGACCTCCTGATTTGATTTATTAAAAATGCTCTCTGGCTTCCGAAACACGTGTTTACTGTATGTGCGTGTCTGTGTGTGTTTGCAGAAGAATGCTCCACACTGTATTTCTATGGACATAAAGCAATGCACATGCTGCTCGCTTTTTACAGCGATACATGCATGGAAGATAAGGATGACAGAGAACCAAACTCACTCCCATAGACCGCTTCCACCTGACGAAGTTGGACAAGGGTGGATGTCAGACATCTGCTTGTTCATGTAGAACATGTCCAGGAAACAATGTCGCTGGAGGAAGTGAGAAAGGTCTGAATTGCTGAGAGTTTTCATGACATTAAGAAGAGGACAGAACATAGGAGTGGACATATGCCAAGCTGCAGGAGGTTAGCGCCGAGACTCCGGACACCTGCTTTGAGTGTCATCTGCCATTAGGGGGAGGGGTGGATGATGTGGGAAGGGAGGACAGAGGACAGGAGATAGAAAACACAGGGAAAACCAAACAGCCGTGCCATGTTTCAATGTAAGTAGAGTTGTTAGTATGCTACTTGAGTATAATATTGTATTGTGATATGGGGGTGTTACGATGGGGATGGGAAAAACAGACCCAAGTGCAGGAAGTCTGGGCTGTTATCTCTCAGCCCAGCCAAAAAAAGTGAGGAGAGGGAAAATAAAGACGGAAAATGGGAAAAACGGGGTATAAAGAAATACATATTTTTATATATTGACAGCTAATAGAGGGAGAAAATAAATATATAAATGTAATCTCAGATGAAAGAATGAGGGAAACAATAATAATTAGAAATATAATTTTATTGTTTGTTTTAATTATTAATATTTAATTTAATGTGCTTCACACAGAAGGGCCAGGGTCTCGAACCCGGGTTGTTGATTCAATAAGCAGACACATTACCGCTGCGCTACTTAAACACATGCAGAAAAGAGAGGGAAAAGAAAAAACAGGAGCCTTGATCCTGTGGCCTCAAACGAAAGAGAATTTTGTAACAATAGGAATGGAAAAGAACCTGCCGACAGAAAGAGACGGGTGCATCTGCGAAGCCCCTTGTCCTGAAATAACGTCACTTACAAACAATGAGCGTGGGCTGCACGACAAGAAATAATGCCAGTTAACCCAGAAGTAATACCCAAGCGCTTTCGGGTGCAAAACGGCTAGCAAAGGCAAATCCTACAAAGCGATCTTTCTCTGAAGGAGGAGGAAAAATTAACAATAGCCCGCAACAGTGGAAAAGCTCAGAGAGAAATGCAATCGGTCGAGGCAATGAACCCACCACGAGCTGAGAACAGGCAATTGCCCTAGGCAACCAGGGGTTGGGAGGAGAATCGCGCCAGAGTGCAAAATACTAGCCCTGAAGTTAGAATTATTCTCTTGGGGATGACCCCTACCACCGACCCTCTATGAGGCCCGATGTTACCAAAACTGTCCCTAGATTACTTTATGCCGTAGTGCTACAAAACCCATACAAAGGTGTAACAATTGGCACCGCTCTAAACCTCCTTTAAGTAGGCTTGCTAGCAGGTGTCTCTTGTCGATGTTGATTGGCACTAGGGGAACTGGGAATTGTAAATCTCCTAGCACAAGCACCACGTTTGTGCCCCCTTACAGGAGACAATGGAATAGGAAACCATTCACACATAATGTCACTGGAGGTGAAACACAACAGCACTCCCTTGTGGAAAATTTCCAGGTGCTAAATGTGAGTGAGTGAATTTGTGAGTGAGTGAATTTGTGAGTGAGCAAGTTAGTGAATTTGTGAGTTAGTGAATTTGTGAGTGAGTGAATTTGTGAGTGAATTTGTGAGTGGGTGAATTTGTGAGTTAGTGAATTTGTGAGTGAATTTGTGAGTGGGTGAATTTATGAGTGAGTGAGTGAATCTGTGAGTGAGTGAATTTGTGAGTGAGTGAATTTGTAAGTGAGTGAATTTGTGAGTGAGTGAATTTGTGTGAGTGAGTGAATTTGTGAGTGAATTTGTGACTGAGCAAGTTAATGAATTTGTGAGTAAATTTATGAGCGAGTGAGTGAATTTATGAGTGAATGAATTTGTGAGTGAGTGAGTGAGTGAGTGAATGAGTAATTGAGTGAGTTACCAGCCAGACCCAAACTGTTTCCCTCATTCTGATATTTGCTGTTTGAACATCACTTGACGTTTGAACTTCCGCATAATTGGATGATTGGATAACTACATGAATGAACGAGGATCTAGCTGATCCTACTAAAACAGTCGGCAAGTGTGTATAGCCAATAAATTATTTAAAAAAAATACTTGTATACATGGCTTCCCTATGCATGCCACAACACCTGCTAATCAGCAGTTATTTTATAAATATCCAACTAAATTATATCTTGATTTTACTAGTCCATAGAATACAATGATAAAATGTACTGTGTATAAACTGTGAGCTTTTTACAGGAATTACACTGAGGTTTTAATAGACATTATTGTCTGCTATTAAAGATGTACTTTTCTTGCTTTTAGGGGTTATTTTCCATCACTGAGTTGTTTTGGCAGGTGGAGGGACAAAGTGTATCTTGGCAAGAGTACCTAACATTTGCTAATGAAGTGACTATGTGTGTGTGTGTGTGTGTGTGTGTGTGTGTGTATGTGTGTGTGTGTGTGTGTGTTTGTACGTGTGTGTTCAGTATTCTTGTCAAGGCCCTGATCCCTTTATTTACACATAACTTCCTTCTACGGCAATGGCACACATTTGTCTCCTGTGGCAAAGAGGGAAAAAAATCACACACAACAGAGCAGTCGAGAAAAACGAGCTATGAAAATTCACAACATTCACCTAAGTAACAGGAGTGTGCCTCACATTTTGAGAGCCTTGAGGACTCTAGGAAAACATACCTCAATCTGGGTCAAACACACTCTCACTGTGGATCAACTAATAGAGTTTGCAGCAGCGTAAATAAGATAAGATAATGTTCAGAGTGGTTGCTGAAAAGGTGGCCCAGATTTCATGAACTGCCGCCAACGTTTTTGTGTTATTAAAGCTAGGGCGTGTTCGAACCCGCTGCTTCGCACAGCACATCTCACTTGTAAATTTGTCAATTATGAAAGGGTTCATCAGTGCTAATAAGATGCTTTATTTCCCCAGTGCAATACAAAAAAAAAAATCTCCCAACTCTAAGGATGTCTCAGCACTCACAGGCTGTTAGGAATTTCCAACCAGCAGGATGCTCATTTGCCATAAAGGCCAAGGCTAAACATATTCTCAAGACATTTATCTAATCTCTCACTGATTTGGCTCATTTTGCGTTATTAGGAATACATCTTTTATGTAACTAGTTGCACAGCTGCACGACGTTGGTAGATAAAGGTGTTCTGTTCTCAGCAGATCTCATATTATATTGAATCATTTTGTGTCATATTAATCATGTCTTAATTTAATGTTGTAAAACAACCATGTTGATCAGGGCAGTGGTAGCCTAGTAGGTTAGGTCTTCGAGTTGTCGATCGGAAGGTCGAGAGTTCAATCCCTGACATCGGGGCTGCTGCCGTTGGGCCCCTGTGTGGGGCCCTCAACCCTCTGCTCAACCCAGCCAACGAGGGGTGCAATGCACATACAGTACCAGGCCCAAGCAAGGTCAATGGGAGGGCTGTGTCAGGAAGGGCATCTGGCATAAAAACCTGCACAGATTAAGACACGGTGACCCCAGGAATGAGAGCAAGCCGTTAAAAGGGAAAAAAACATGTCGCTACGTCAAATGTCCCAGCAGATAGGAGCCACAATCCAGGATGACAAACAGGATAGTATATATAGCACATGACCAATAGATTTCAGGTCTGGGCTTTACATGTTTTATTTGTAGTTGTCCACTTGTAGTACTTGTCCAAGTTGGTTTAATGCTGCATTCCATTTATCTCAGAAGTCGAAAGTCGGAGCTGGGAATGATGCCACACCCGACTTGACTGCATTCCAGGATAGCAAGTTGAAATATTATTTTTAAACAGGTTAGCCATTATTAGCCATTATCAGACATTGTTCGCCATTGCTAGCTGTCACAAACAAACCTCATAGCGACATGTCCATAGATAGAAGTTGGATAGTACTAGACAGAAATAAGACAGAAGTGCTAATGAATAGTACATTACTACAGCCATGGAGTGGCCATCTTGGATTATGAAGTTGGAGTTGGTGAGGGTCCCCCAAGTTAGAAATCCTATTTTAGGGATCATACCGATGAAAATTTCTGACCTGGAGCTCTGACATTATATGTTATATGTTATAACATTATATGTTATTATATTGGCTAGTCTCTGGGTGACCAGAAAAAAGAAACTGGGTTAGCTTATGATTTTTTTTTAATTTGTCTACCCCTGCTATAATAAAGGTAAATCTATTTTGCCCTAAAGCAGATCCAAAACTGGATATGGCTGCCCGACATGTATTAATCAAATCAATCAGCTATCCGAACATGAATCTGGCTAATAGCATACCAAGGTAAGTAATTGTTTGTCATTTTGTTCTCTGATCTTTAAGTCAGCATGACTTTCCAGTTTTTGAAACCCCAAGCAGTATGTATCTATAAAAATTTCATTTCTCACTAATAGGAGCCTATAAAAGTCTATTGTTATTGGCTGGAAACAATATTGATTGTACTAATTGGGTTAATTTTAATTGCTGCTTATTAAGAGACAAAAGCAATATTCTTACTACATATAAAAAATCCATTTCTCAAAGTTAATATTCTTGTATGAAATTTTAATAAGAACAGTTCTTTGTTGTGGTATCAGACTTTTGCATAAGGGTTTGGAGGACATCTGCAGATGTGTCTCACTGGGATTTAACCAGTGCTGGAGAGTCTGAAACAGCATGACGTTGTTGTTTTTTTTTTGGCACACCAGCATGCCAGACCTCCTGTTTCACCAGCTGGATGCCAGAAGAGGCTTACACCATGCTGTACATCATGTGGGCCTTAATTGGGTTTGAGTGGACAGGTCTTGCCTAGCAGGAGAAGTCTTTGGAAGATAGAGCCAGGTAAGCGCATGTTAGCTACAGGTGCAGATGATATAAACACGCTAAAGCTGGACAGCTTCGCATCTATACTTAGGCTCTGAGTTTCAGAATACATGAAGGTAAGTGGAAGTGTGGAACCTGATAAAGAGAGAAGCCAATGGAACGGAAGTAACAAGAGAAGATGGGAAAAGAGTTTCTTCCATTTCCATTCTTACATTTCTAATTATTAATTTAGTAGCGACTTCAAAATATAAAATCAGACCGAATTCAGAGCAAACATAGAGTTGTTGAAGGAGCAGATACATGAGTGCTGCAAGACCAGGTTTCTACCAAAGCACCCAAAAATATTCGGAGAGTCTTATTTTCTTTTGGCCTTATTTCATAGGCAGTGGGCAACACAAAGGTGCTTTCACTTGCAAATAAATGTATAATTTGTCAAATTCAATGGACTCATTTACATGTACAGAGCTCTGTGATTCAGTAAGGAGGTCACTACACTAGCTAGCTGCATTTGGATTGGTCCATTATTAGTCCAGCAGAAATGAACCTGATCAAAGCGATGGAAATGGTGAAGGGGGTGTTGATTTGATGAAAAGGACAAATAATCATGATAATGAAGAAAGGATGTTCAGCGCCACTATTATCATTGACTAGCCTTGGGTCACATGGTGTTTTTACACTTTCACGCTCTTTTTTACACCTCCCAGTGAACAATAAGACGCTTAAAAGACATCTTTGCTAGGTGAGCCAATGTAGTCAATGTAGATTACAGCCTTGATATAAGGAGGAAAAGAAGCTGACTTTTTGTGAGCATTGAAATTAAGATAACCTTTGGTGGGTTTGCTAGTTTAGTTCATACCGAATATAATAAAAGCAAGTCATTGGCTGAGGATGTGTAGGGATGAAAATGTACTCCAAAAAACTTCTTTTATTTATTAGTCAGCAATATAGTGACAGAAACAAGAAATCATTTGGCAAGACATCGCAGAAAACACCTGTCTATTGAGAGCATAAAGAATGCTTTACTGATTTACATAAATAACTAGTTAAAAACTGTGTATCCCATTCAGCGTTTGTTTTCTCTTTTTGTTAACTGGTTCAAATCTTCAGAACATATGGCATTTCTGTAGTACTACAGTACTGTCCTTTGGCTCAATTTGATGCGTAGGGCACATTTACAAAACAACTGCTCGAACCCGAAGCACATGTCACGTTCAGTTCACAGGTGATTCAGGGTTGAACTGCTTTAACTAACAGCTTGCAGCAATTAGTAAGAAAGCACCTTGCTCAGATGGTCTCGGATGGGTTGTTTTTTGTAAACAATTGAGTGTGATTGCCGAGTGCGATTGCCTGCCTAAACAAACTGAAATTAAGTGTTCGATTCAAGTTGATTAAGATAGACATGTAACAGCCTAAAGGTTCAATTATAATTGCTTTTAACTACACGTGCAGTGTGGCTACTGCATGTATCCTGCATTTGTTTAGAGCATCGGTTTGTGCAGGGATTCACAAATTAACATGATATACAGTGCAAGTTCAATGTAAATGTGGGGTCATAGCCTCACGTGACACTGTGTCTAGAACTAAATAAACAAACTGACGCATCTTAAATTATATACTTTACTATACTGCTATAGTATTAAAGTCTGGTCCTGGTCTTGAGACTTGGTTCTCAAGAACACCTTTTTACTAAAAGCAAATCTACTTGATTTTGAATCAGTCTCAGACTAAAGCGGTATGGATGGGACTCATAATTTTAGAGAGACACCTGGAGACCTTTTTTCCACACCACAGTGATAATGATAAACTTTTCCATTTTTCATACTCTCAGAATAATTATACACACTAATATAAAAAAAATCGATACAATTAATCAATTTATTCACATTGTATTGACTGGCACTAAGTATGTGATATATAATGTTGTGATATAGTAAAAAAAAAAATTTTTTACGTGTCTGTCTCGACGTGTCTGTCTCACCACCATGAAAGACTCGGTCTTGACCAAGTGTCGACTGCCCCACAATCCAAAAGATTAAGTCTTGCCTCACACTTGACCCTTTTAGGCCTTGGTCTTGACTCGATATAGGGGGTCTCGTCCCCATCAGTACATACACTCACAGAGCACTTTCATGCACTTATCTAATCAGCCAATCATTTTGCAGCAGTGCAATGCATAAGATCATGCAGATACAGGCTTCGGGTATTCATATCAACCATCATAATGGGGCAAAAAATGTTATCTCAGTGATTTTGATTGTGGAATAATTCTCAGTGCCAGAATGGCTGGTGTAAGTATTTCTATAACTGCTGATCTCCTGGGATTTTCACAGACATCAGTCTCTATAGTGTACTCAGAATGGTCCAATAAAGAAAAAAAAAACATCCAGTAAGTGGCAGTTCTGTGGACAGAAATGCCTTGTTGATGAGAGAGGTCAATGGACAATGGCCAGACTGGTTGAGGCACACAGAAAGTTTACAGTAGCTCAGATTACCACTCTGTACCTTTGGGGTGAGCAGAAAAACATCTTAAAACCCATTAAACCTCGTTAAAACCCATTAAACCAACATTAAACCATGTTGGGTTCCACAACTGTCCACTGAGAACAGAAAGATGAGGCTGCAGTGGGCACAACCTCACCGAAATTGAACAGTTGAATACTGAAAACACATAGCCTGGTCTGATGAATCTGGATTTCTGCTGAGGCACACAGATGTCAGCATCAGAATTTGGCACCAACAGCATGAATCCATGGAGCTAACCTGCCTTGTATCAACAGTCCAGACTGGTGAAGGTGGTGTAATAGTGTGTGGATTTTTTCTTGGCACACTTTGCGTCCTTAATAACAAATAATCATTGCTTGAATGAGACAGCCTATTTGGGTGTTGCTGCTGACCATGTGCATCCCTCCATGGCCACAGTTTACTTAATTATATACAAAGACTTTCTAATGGCTAATAATTGGATTGGATTGATAATTCACCAAGGAAAAGGTGTTTCAAACCGGTTTCATGAACATGACAATGAGATCGGTGTTCTTTAGTGGTGTTCATTGGAAGTGAATCCAGTCGAACACTTTTGGGATGTGGTAGAACGGGAGATTTACAGCATGAAAGCATGAATTGAATGATGGAATCATGGCAACATGCACCAGAATCTCAAAGGATGCCACTGTCATGGAGACTTGAGGCTGATTGGTTAGCAAAGGGAGCCCCTATGCAGTATTAGTACAGTGTCCCTAATAAACTGTTCGGTGCGTGTATACATATGTACCATTCTAGACCAGGTTTTCCTATTAGGCTACAGTTAATGTTTAATTTTAAAAGCCTTCACACCTAAGAAAATGTCCATTTTATGTACCAGCCTTCGGCATTTTCTAGATTCGTAAATACTTATGGTGAGTGTTTTTAATTTGAGATGCAGCTCATGACAGAAATCATGACAACAGCAGAAAGTTTTAAGGAGAAATACAGTTTGAGTTGTTTGACTTGGAAACCTGATGCTGATGCCGTCTAGCCAGGCTGTCCCAGTAAGGGCATCTTGGATTGTTGGTTCTTACTGGGACAGAGAGCCACAATTCACTCCTTCAACTGACCTACCTGATGTATTTCCACTCACAGATAATTGTGCCTGCACATTTCCATTTACACCATAATTAGACAACTCCGATCTCTGTTTTAGTGTTACTGTTTGTATCAAATCTAATGACTGAAAGATGCGAGACAAAACACATACCAGACACTGCTGTGTCCCAGACACAACATTACATTTGACCCTGCACTTAAACAATAACAGGCAGTGCTTCAATACTGACTGAGCTGTTGGACCCAAAACCCACAGAAGTGAGAAACCTTGTGAAAAGGCGCTACGCTGTTACTACTTGAGTGGAATAATCGGTCTGTACAGAGCTCAGAGTCAGACATAATGACTAAGTTAATGGCCTGCAATGTAGGTCAGGATCATGATTACCTTGCTGTGTCAGAAGCTGTTTGACTGGACATGGCACCGCAAGAAGAATGTGTGCTAAAAGAAGAAAACAGAGCAACCCAGGAACTGCAAAAATAGTCTTGCTTATGCCTTACAGAGTTAGCCCAGGCTAATATTAAGCTAATCATATAATCCCTGATTATACCCAGTTAACAAAAGTCCTTTTGTTATCTCCATCATATTCTCAGGATTATGCTACAAAGTGCTGGAGTGAGAAAAAGTGCACGCAATGCAGCTGAAAAAAACATGAACAAGTAGGAAATAGTATTACATAAGTTAAGTAAGAAGGAAACATTTCAGGTGTGCTGCTCTGGGAAAATAATCAACGACAGTGTGATTACCATCTTCAAGTTTTCCAATAACAGCACCTTTCATAGAGTTTTATTCCTTTACTCCACATCAGTTTAACAATGATTACAATTTCTTTATTCTTTGAAGAACGTCTTGTTGTCATTTTTATTTCTTCATAGCTACTGTTAATGTTGTAAAACGTCAGGTTCCTTCTAGTTGATACTAACATTATAGAAGATATAAACAGCTAATCCCTCATCAGCTTATCTGGTTTTCCTCTATTGATGTTAATTAGACAAAAAGCTTGTCACTGACACTGGAGACTCCTTCCAAAAATGCTAAATAAATGTGAATAATTGGAAACAGTAACCTATTTGAAAAAGCAGATTGAAATAAATCGTGAAGGAAATGAACAAGGTTTATAAATCTGATTGAGATTTTTTCAAGTAGTCCTTCAGTAAAGCTTAAAATTGCAAATTCTTGGTATTAGGATTAACATTGAGCCTAATTTAAAAATAATGATCAGTCATTAACACAGCTCTGTACCTGTTTTTTTTAATTCACTGTTCCATTACCACGCTAATGATGTTCTAGCACACTGGCCATTTTAACATGAAATTTCAATTTGCATGTACGCCTCTTTGAAGTCTGAAAGATTTCTTCAAATTGCTGTGCTGTTTGTTGGAACAGAAAATTTCTTTCAAGTGCATTTGTCAGGAACATCTGCCTGTAGATGTTGTCCATTGTATACAGTATAATTAAATATATTTTTTCACTTCTACTTAATCTATATTTCAATATTTGGTACTGGTGGTATACTTATAATACATATAAAATTAGTAAATGTGCTTTATCATAAATCTATACTGTCTTAGGAGTCATTGTTATTTCAGTTATAAAACTGTACTTCAGTAAAGTGTGCTCGCAAAACATATTATCTTTTTGTTGAAACATTGCTTTTAAAAAAATACTTCTAACGCCCATATTCAACAGGTTTTTATGAGGATTGTTTATTTCTGTGCTAAAACTGTGCTTCAGTGAAGTATAACTGAAAATCTTATACTAATTTTGTGATGTGTTTCAAGTTATTCTTACAGTACACTGTGCCATGATAAAGAAATGTACTGTATATTGGAAAGATGTACACTGAAGTACCAGAAAAACTGGTACTGGAGCCTATGCAAAATACATAGCAATGCCACCTGTACACGTCGTTGGTTGCATCCACCAGTGCATATATAAAGCGATAGACATCTATGGAAGCTTCTAGTGTTTTTTCCACCGTGAGAAGACTAAGTTATTATAATTGTGCAATTTTTAATGCAGTTTAATAGTAGGAGTTTTTCAATTGTGTCACAGTGTTTTGGAGGTAGGCGCAAAGTTTGGATTTTCATGTATGAGTATTTCAAGTGTTTACCATGAGTACAAGAATTCCTGCAAAACTTGTGGCCATAAAAAGATTCTGGGTGAACGTGACCTGTGTCATTGTGTTTAAGACGTGAAATATTTTACTTATCTTCAAAACTTTTCTCTTCTGTCAAAGGCCCTCATGGGCACCTTGTCAGGTGCCTAGGGCTGGATGCTCAGAGACACCATTGTCCCTTTCTGTACAGGACATGTAGATATTTAAGCCTATACATCCTGTGTGAGTCAGAATGACCTATTTTTCTACTCAAATTCTTCTAAAAATGTGGAGTAATACATTAAGAAAAGTGTTGGATTTGCAGTGTGGATCATGTGCATGCTCGAGTCGAACAATAGTTCAAGCTGTGGACTTTATATTAATGCATTCCTTCTTTCTCCAGTAACAACTTACACAGGGACTTGTATGTTGGATGCTCTGTATAAACTGATGCTCCAGGGTCAGAGCTTTGTAACAATCAGAGGTAAAGCTGTAATGTTTCTGCCTCGGGAAAGTCTTTCACTCACTGTAACATGACAAGCTGGATTTTTAACATTGAATTCAACATATAGGAAAAGAGAGGTTAGTTAGGGAAGGAGTGTTATAGCTTTTATAATGTAAGTTATAACAGGAACTAACTTTTGTGGATGTCCCACAACATTATGTATAACTGTAAATGGATAAAAACCATTTTAGTAAGAAATTGTTGTGGTATAAGAGGAACAGAACATGGGGTTTGGGATGTGATGTGATTGGAAAATAATCGGCTACACAATGGTAATGCAGTGTTTTATGCCTTACATACAGTATATGATGTTGAGTATGTTGATGTCATTTCGATATAAAAGTAATAAGATGGAATGAAATCACTGGGATTAATATTTTTGTCATTTTAATGTACATACCATAAAGTTGTGTGCTTAAATCCCAGGTTGCACAGAATGTCTATTTATAAACTTAAGCCCTTGAGCAAAAATCCTTAAGCCTCAAATGGTCAGCTTAATGTTTGAATGGTTGGATTCTGCCTTGTAGTACATGTCGTAAAAAAAAAAAAGAGTCAGGAAGAGAAGTAAATGCAAATGTAATTTTATTGCTGTAGTATCTAAAGTGATGGTCTGGGTCAATGGGGCATTCATTGCTAAGTACTGAATAGCTCGAGAGTTAATCTAGCTCTGTGGAGGGAAACTTTTTCAAGAGAATAGACTCAATTGAGTTCATTTGAGCACTTTAGGTGCGGTAAATTGACTGTACTCTCTTTTTTCATTGCATGGGCGCTAACCGGGACTGATCAGGTTCACTGATGCAAAAATTGGCCGCAGCGGAGTGTTTGTGGAAACCAACATCAAGGTGACGTTAAACTACTCCTTTCAGGACATCCAGAGGTCGGTGAGCCCATTCACTCACCAATTTACATTGATCAGCTCCCTCAAGTGCGGCTTATGTTGTTTATAGGTAGGTTTATAGAATATAAATCACCCGACAACTTATTCTTGATTAAATAAAACTGCTCTCCTGGGGTAATGCAGGAAATGCAATATATATGAATGCTAGCCATAAATAAGCTGTCCATAAATAAATATTGCTTTACAAGGCATATATACAGGGGTTAGACAATGAAACTGAAACACCTGTCATTTTAGTGTGGGAGGTTTCATGGCTAAATTGGACCAG
>JAOVVH010000033.1:15368251-15379703 GCA_028566435.1 Scorpiodoras heckelii | reverse complement strand
AGATAGATAGATAGATAGATAGATAGATAGATAGATAGATAGATAGATAGATAGATAGATAGATAGATTTTATATAGAGTTAATATTAAACAGATAGATAGATAGATAGATAGATAGATAGATAGATAGATAGATAGATAGATAGATAGATAGATAGATGATAGATTTTATATAGAGAGTTAATATTAAACAGACAGACAGACAGATAGATAGATATATGGACAGGAAGACAGATTTTATTTAGAGAGTTAATATTAATTAGACAGACAGACAGACGGATGGATGGATGGGTGGATGGATGGATGGATAGAGGTTAGACAGATAGATAGATTTTATATAGAGTTTTTATTAAACAGACAGACAGACAGACATAGATTTTATATAGAGAGTTAATACTAAACAGACAGAAAGATAGATAGATAGATAGATAGACAGGTAGACAGATTTTATATAGAGAGTTAATATTAATCAGATGGACAGACAGACAGACAGACAGACAGACAGACAGACAGATAGATAGATAGATAGATAGATAGATAGATTTTATATAGAGAGTTAATATTAAACAGACAGAAAGAAAGATAGATACATAGACAGGTAGACAGGTTTTATATAGAGTTAATATTAATTAGACAGACAGACAGACGGATGGATGGATGGATGGATGGATGGATGGATGGATGGATGGATGGATGGATGGATAGATAGATAGATAGACTTTATTAATCCCAGAGGGAAATTGGTGAAATGAATGAGACATTATGCCTGTACACAAACTGGATTCTTAATCCTTTGTTTTTAATACTGCATGTTTTGATGTTAAATCAATTTGATTCCTGTTGCCAAAACTAAACCTACTGATTTATGCAAATGTGGAAAGAATACACAGAAGTAATAAATCATCAAACGATAAAGGGAAGCATAACTTTCAGCCTATTGAGTGTAGTCATATGCAGTACTACTTAGTAATGAATTCTTTCCAACTATGCTTTTAAGTGAATCAAATGATGAACACTTTGATTCATTTGATTCAGCCGCATGCTTTGAAGGTTCCTGGAAGCTTTGGAAGGCGCTGTGTTTATGACACACTTCACTGTTTTTTAAATTTGTAAGAAATCATCCACTTGGTGCTGATATAGGAAAATAATCAATGGCAAAGATGCTGTGATGGTGCAATTGCTGTTTCTAAGTTGACCATTTTCCTGTAATGACTCATCCTGAAGTGTTTTATTTCTTTTATAGCAAAGCAATTTGCCAACGCGAACAATTCTCATCACTTACATTATATCAGCGCTAAACATTTGTTCCCTCAGCATATGACTTATTTGAAGTCATGATATCAAAACAAAGCATGTCATGCTAGCAGGAAACTGCAAACTCCTAAACATACAGCTGTTTACTAAGCACTAACACTAGAGACTCCTTCCACAAACTGTAAATATTCCTCTTGTTGCAAAGTCTTTACCATATAAACAATTATCTAACAAATGTCAAATTGTGTCTGATTATAGAAATGAAAACTTATTAGAATCAACACATTAAAATAAACCCGTGGCTTAGAAAATAAACGTGTGACTTGCTTTGTAGCTGGAACTACTGTCAAAAATTAATCAACATCTTCTGACCAATCAGATTCAAGCACTCAGCGGTGCCGTTTATTATCGCTGTGGCAAATAAATGTCTTGTTAAATGTACATGAAGTTGCTCTACTAATAACACCATTCGGTTTTGCTATGTCTTTTATGAACTTGCAATTTAAATGGACCATAAATCCAAAAGAAGAAGAAGAAGAAGAAGAATGTTGCTATGGTGGATTTAATCATTTCAATTACGCTGCTCGATTCCATTTCCAGTCCTAATACATGAACTGCAGACAAATATATTCTGTAGTCTTGCAAAAGAAAGTAGCGGGAAGACCAAGTCAGACGAGTGCACAATACAACCCGTCTTCCAGACTCTTTTGTGCTTGTGTTCTCGCTGCACTGTTCAACAAACAGTTTCAGATGTAGTGTAGCCAGACAACACAATGCTATAATAATGTTTGGAAACAAAGTGCAGCCTTCTCCGCAATTACTGTTGACTTCCATTGAAATTCAAATGCTCCTAAACCTGCATTTACAGCCTTTCCCCCCCTCTGAGAGTATTATGTTCTTATATCAGCATGACAGCTTCGCGTTGCCATTGCGAGCCAGGAATGCACTTATTGTATTGCCAAATAATAGCGAAAGACAGACCACTTAGCACAAATGTAGTCGGTCATCCTAGACAAGTTTGGCGTCAAATATGAAGTTTAGCTTTTTTTGCTTTTTTTCTTAAACAGTTTCCGATGCTGTCTATATGAATGGACCACCTACAGGACTATACAAAAGTCTTAGGCACTGGGTTTAGTAGGCAAAAAAAGTATGACAGTCAAAGTCTCCAGAAGAGCTGAGGCAGATTCTGCAAAACTTAAAAGCTAATTTCCTTATAAAACTGTACACATTGTAAGTGGGAACACCGTTTAAGAAAAAGACACACCAAATATCGACTTCCTTTAGTTTATTACTGTTTACTGCACTTTATAGTGTTTTCTTTTATATAGAAACATCGTCATTATTTTCGGAGGCATCTTTGCTTCACAGCGAGTCTTTGCATGTGTCCAAGACTTCTGCATCGTACTTTACAGTAATTAGCTGCTAAGTTTTACTGAGCATCTTCGAGAATCTGCCACAGCTCTTCTGGAGACTTTGACTGTCACTCTTACTTCTTTTTTTTTGTATGCAAAACTCAGCAGCCTTTGATATGTTTTGTGTCTGAAAAGTGCTCTGTTATGTCATGTGCTGCTTTTGTTACTGACGTACAAACAATTTTGTGTAGCATTTAATTTTTTGTTGGAAAAGTAAAGTTTGGAAACAAAAAATCTCTTTGCACTGACTCAATAATGCAGAAATAAAAACAATAGGGTGCTGTAAAAAATGGCAGCAGGGATGCCAGAAAATGTCTGTAAAAATAGTAATTATCTTTAACATAGTTAACATCTCAAAAAAAATTTTTTAAAAATGACCCAAAAAAGTGAAACCATTAGAATCAGTTGGGGTTGAGTACCTTGCTCAATGACTTGAGCAACTTGAACCAGCTTGAACCAGCAATCATATTATCAATCTTACTGAAATACAAGCCCGCAACTTATCTATTATTGGTGTTGCAAAAAAATACCATAAATCTTACATATAAAACAAATAAAATGAAGATGTAATCTTACATTGCAAAAGCCCAAGTTAAAATTATCATATATATTGCAAAAGAAAATGTATATTTTTTAAATTTTATTTAAATGCATTAATAAACTGTCAAAATAAAAGCATTTTCTTTCTTTACATGTAGGTTAACTGTACTATTACTTCATGTAAATTACAGAAAATGCTGATACTTTTCTCAGTAAAGATTACTGTGATTTTATGGGTAGTTTTCTTAAAAGTGTCATCTAAACACTGTTATTTATTTAATTTAATTTATATTTAATTTATTCTATTTATAACATTTTTTTTTGTTAAATCACATGGCACATTTTAACAATTAGTATTCTTGTCATTTTAATTCAATTTTACTGTCATTTTGATATAAAAGGAAATTTTACTGTCGAAAACCGTAAAAAAAAAAAAGAACATTGTTTTTTAGAGTGTGGCATGTTCAACAAGGACAAACGGCTGTGATGGTAAGGTATCCACAAACATCTGGTCATATAGTGTAGTTATAATCTGTTAGTGAGTTAAATATGGAGTGCTAGATTAAGAAACATGATGTGCTGAAGGTATTATAGAGACAAATGAGATGTTCTGGTGGCACGCTGGTACGGCAGGTTGCGTTGCTATCTCACAGTACCGCCAGACTAAGGAACAGTTTTTTCCCCCAGGGTCATCACTGTGCTGAATCAGTCTTTCATAAACCACTCAGCCCCTCCCTGAACTGGAACTACATTACATTAGTCTTTTGCACTACATAAAACGCACAGTAAAAGACTAGCACAAACATTTGTCTGTTACTGCTCCCGTCAGCTGCCATAACACTACAGACATTTGTGCTGCTAGATTACATCACTCTATTATCTGTTAGTGAGTTAGAGTGCTGCTACTATTGTAATACACGACTGCATTATTTTTGCATTTTAACTTGGAACTGGGACTTGCATTGCAGATCCACATTGCAGGGTTGGGTGATACGACAAAAATATCACATCACGATACTTAATGACATTTCTTACGTACATATAATGCGCATCATGATATACAATGTGCTAGCAAACTGCCCACAAAACAGAATTAAATAAAGAAAAATCAGCTGTTCGACTGATTTTGACTATAATACTCTTTAATGTTTACAAAGAAGAAGAAGAAAATATATTTATATTTAATTTGTAGCTATTAATAGCATAAGAAATATATCCCAATGGCATCAATACCTTAGAAAAGTGTATTGCAATGATGAAATTGATATTACATCGATATATCACCGAGCCTTAGTCCACAATGCAAAACATGACATCTTAGCAAGTGAAAATATATTGAATGTACAGTACTGTGCAAAACTCTTATTGTTTTTAGGTACAACTTTTGTTATTGATTCTTTTTTTTTTATTGAGTCAGTACACGAAAGCAACACATTACATAATAGATGACTTTTCAGACAAATAACATAATGAAGGCTGCTGGGTTTTGCATGCAAAAAAAGAAGTAAGTGTGACAGGCGAAGTCTCCAGAAGAGCTGTGGCAGATTCTCCAAGACGCTCAGTAAAACTTAAAAGCTAATTTCCTTACAAAACTGCACACATTGCACCTTAGTAAAAGACACAGCAAATACTGTCTTCCGTTAGTTTATTACTGTTTACTGCACTTTATAGTGTTTGCTTTTTTACGTAGAAACATCATTATTTTCAAAGGCGTCTTTGCTTTACAGCGAGTCTTTGCATGTGCCTAAGACATCTGCATCGTACTGTACAGTAATTTGCTGGTAAGTTTTACTGAGCGTCTTGGAGAATCTACCACAGCTCTTCTGGAGACTTTGACTGTCACACTTACGTCTTCAATTTTGTTTTTGTCTGAAAAGTGGTCTGTTATGTAATATGTTGCTTTTGTTACTGACATACAAACATTTTTGTATAACAATTAATTTCTTTGGAAAAGTAACATTTGGAAATATAAAATCTTTTTGTACTGATTCAGTAATGCAGAACATCAATAACAAAAGTTGTACCTAAGACCAATAGGGTGCCTAAGACTTTTGCATAGTACTATAGTCATATTTTTTCAAACGCATAGGAAACTTTTTTGTCTCTCACAGAAAAAAAATGATTCCAGCCCATAAACATTTTTTTTTTAAGTCTTCTGCTCCCTTCTCACTCAGCCATAACACTAGTCACATAAATGTCTCTAAATGTAAAATCTAGCTTCTGTGTGTCAATATGAAGATCTATGCTGCACGCTGCTTGTATCTTTTATATAAGCAGGTTGAAATACACACTTGATGGGTTTATTTAAATACAGCGCAGAAGTGACAAGCACGCTTATTCCATCCACTTAATGTCAGCAGCGTACTGTGATGGTGTCAGCTCTCGCTCGAGTGGCAGGTTTAATCACAGCAGAAGAAGAGTCTCGCGCTCGCAATAATATCACTCTCTCATTACACCCGAGTCAAAGCATGTTCACACCCCAATTAGTGTCACACTCCACCCATCTGCAACACTCATGTACACCCAGTACTGTACAGAGTCCCAGCAGATGGTGAGGTGTAAACGACTTGTAAACATTTGCTTGATTTTTAAAAAAAATGTCTTTCATTTTCCGACGTATTTCTTATATCATTAATACGTTTCATCTTTACCTTCTGTATAAAACAACAAAAGAAATTCAAACGCTGACAGTATTTTGAATCATAGTTACGAAATTTTACTGCAAATGCTAGTTAACCAACATGACGTAGCCTCAAGTCTTCCTGAAATGTCCTTTTTTTTTAAAAACATTCATAAATATTCACTTTCATATATTTTCACTTTCATTAACACAAGTGAACCTGACTACTGAAATTCTGCTGATACTTTTTTTTTTGTCAAATTCATAGATTTTCTTAATTGTCACTGCTAACACTAGCCAGCTACTGAACATGTATAAATTCAATTAACTAAAAGTTAGCTAACATGAGTAAATGAACTGATATTTAACCGCATTTCCGAGTCGTCCTCATCACTAAACTTCTAACACTAAAACTAGCTGCTTCACTGCTAACACTAGCTAGCTAGCAAGCATGAGTACATTAACGGAAATGTATTTTGAAATGAATTTTGACTCATAGTCAATGAATTTCAATGAATGTTCATATTTCTCAGTGCTAACACTAGACTTAAATTAACCAAATTATGTTTTGACAGTATTTTAAACTCATATTCATGAAAGGTCATTGTTTTTTCTGCTAAGACTAGCCAGCTAGGCAACAGATGCTAGCCTGACAGGATTTCTGACCTAAATGACTAGCATAAGCTGTTTTGCCAGGATATCTGTGGTAACGTTTGAAAAGAAGTCAGAAGATATTTAGAGGACTAGGATTCGTTTTGCAATCATTTAAACAGACACATGATATCTCTAACTTAGCAAGACTAAAAGGAAGAAGCGATCAGAAAATGCTCACTGCATTTTTTAATCATATTTATGAACACTCAAACATTTCACTGCTGACACTTGCCAACAATAAATGAAAAGTCTTATCAAATCTTATTAAAAGATATCTTATTTTTCTATCTGAAAGCATGTTGATATTGAGCCAAAGATTATTTTTCTGACTTCTTTCGACACGTTATCAGAGATACCCTGGTAAATTAGTTTATGCTAAAATTTCTAACAAATTTTCAGTTAATATACTCTTGCTTGCTAGCTAGTGTTAGCAGTAGAAATGATGAACATTTGATCGGTCACTCTAAATTACCCGTAGGTGTGAATGTGTGCGTGAGTGTGTGTTGGCCATGTGATGGACTGGGTGACCAGTCCATGGTGTACCCCGCCTTCGCCCGATGACGCTGGGATTGACTCCAAACCCCCACCCCCCACCACCCCCGGTGACCCTGAATAGTGGGATAAAGTGGAAGATAATGGATGGATGGATGATGAACATTTATGAATATGACTCAAAAATACTATCTAAATGTCATTTAATTTAATCAGTTAATGTTCACTTCTTTTGACACCTTACCAGAGATACCCTGGAAAATTGGCTTATGCTAGTCAGCTAAGTCAGCTAGCTAGTGTATACTTAATACTGATCTAAAAGTCTTCTCAGAAATCCTGTCAGGCTACATGGCTTGTCATAGCAGTGAAAACGATGGCCTTTCATAAATACGACTTTAAAACACTCTCGTGACGTCAGTTCATATAAATCTAGTGTTCGCAGTGAACATTATGAACCGTGGTGAATATGAGTCAAAGTTTCAGTTAATGCATTCATGTTTGCTAGCTAGCTAGTGTTAGCAGTGGAAATGATGGACATTTATGAATATGACTCAAAAATACTATCTAAATGTCAGTTAATTTACTCATGTTCACTTCTTTTGACACTTTACCAGAGATACCCTGGTAAATTGGCTTGTGCTAGTCAGCTAAGTCAGCTAGCTAGTGCATACTTAATACTGATCTAAAAGTCTTCTCAGAAATCCTGCCAGGCTACATGGCTAGTCAAAGCAGTAAAAACTTTGGCCTTTCTTAAATACGACTTTAAAACACTCTCGTAACGTCAGTTCATATAAATCTAGTGTTCGCAGTGAACATTATGAACCGTGGCGATACAGTTACGGTTAATGCATTCATATTTGCTAACTAGCTAGTGTTAGCAGTGGAAATGATGAGCATTCATAAATATGACTCAAAAATACTGTCAAAAATAAGTGTCAGTTAATTTACTCGTGTTCACTAGTGTTACCATTGACAAGTTTGAACAAGTTTTAATCATATTTGCATGTTTAGAATTTTCACTGCTAACACTAGCCAATTAGCGAACAATAAATTAAAGTTTTTTAAAAAAGGTAAAGGTGTCTGCTTAATATTATTGCATGTATTTTTGTTACATTATCTTGACTGATAGAGGATTTGTCTTAAAATGAATTGTGATTAAACTGGATTATGGATTCCTACAGTTGTAGCCTAGCATGCTAGTACGTTCATGGATAAAAACAAGACTAGGTGACGACAGACTTACAATCCTGCAGTTGGCATTTAAGAAATAGCATTTAATCCAACATTAATTCCAACGTTTGTGAGTTACACGAAGGAAGACGTTCAAATCATTTACTTAGCAACCATAGCAACCATGGCGAAACAGTGCAACGTATGTTACTTTTTTTCCTTGACGGTGAGAAACCTTAGACGTGATGTACTGTAAGTCTTTTTAGCCTGCGAACGAATCAAACTTGCGTTGTTGAGCTTGCTTGATGAGGTCTGCTGAAGAGAATCAAATCAGTGGCAATCAGTGAGTCATAATGTTCATCATTAGACAACACAAGCACACTTTTCACTGTGTTCAGACCACAAATCAGCACACCACCTACTCAAAATACATGCAGCCATTTGCCAAGATGTTGAGTGGGCACATATACACACAAGCACACACACACACACACACACACAGAGACACACTGTTGAGTCAGAACCATCTGTTGGCCTCTTGTGGGCAGACTGAGGTGTTAATGTCAGATGTTGTTGAGTAGGCGAGACCCCACACGTTCCCTCCATCTCTTGGCCTAATCAGAATCGTCTAGCTCCCTGACACTCTCCTGGCTTCCGGCGGAGGTTAATAGAAATGACACGCATATTAATAACAGCATTATTACCGCAGAGACGTGCCTGCGTATGAATTTCCTAATGCTGCGGATCTCTCAAAGGCGACGGCAGGTCAAAGGTCACCTCGCCCGTCTCTTTCTGCTGCCGACCTCTGCCAAAGAGATGCGAAGCACACGTCACACTCGCAAATTGTCCATGACAAAGCCAGGGAGAAATGACTAGATCCTTTGACCTGTCGGCTAATTAGCGCTGATTAGCAGAAAGCTCTCTTAAAGGAGTGGGTGGACATGCCTCCATCACTGGAACTGATGGCTATAGAAGTTACTGAGATACACTGAGATACTGGGATTGGTTTGCTACCAAGAGCATGTCAGGGATGAGATTAGAGATGAACGACATGGAGGATTGTACAGGGTTTCTCATACAGCTCCTGCAGAGAAACACTTGAAACCCCCCAAAGGAGTTACGCTACTCTTCCATTCCTTCATCGTTAACCCACTCACCCAGATCACATGCATACTACTTACTTAAAAATACATGCTGTGTTGTTTTAGCTCATTAAAAAGTCATCAGTCAGGAGTTTTTTAATGAAATGTAATATTCGTGATTTTTTTTTCTGTCTTCGGCATCCCCTGGTGATTCCTGCTCCATCCCTCCCACCTCAGCCTTGTTGTGACTGTGTGTTTGTGTGCATTGGCTGGGTTGTTGGAGAACTGCGTAGGTTAATGGAATGGTATATTGTGGGGCCAATTATTAAGTAAAGAGCTGACGGTGGTGCACTCTAATGAGCTAAAGGCTAGCCATAAGAGACCCAACGAGAGAGGTATGTGGGCGTGATGTTGGACAGTAGAGCAAAAATCAGTAAGCTCAGATGAGATGTTACCACACACTTACATCACCTCCGCGTCCTCTTCTCGTTCAATAATGTATTACAGGGATCTGAAGGCATTTTAGTACTTAAAATAACCCCGGCCATTCCGTAGCCTCAGATTTCATTTCTCCGAAATTTCATCCAGGCTAATTGCAAAGTCGATTAAATCGAATCAGACCCAGATCAACCCAGATCTAGATTGACTGTAAATTTGAACCAGAGTTGTTGCAGAGCCAAAATTAGAGACAAATGGAATTAAATGCAGTATTTGACCCAGGTTATATGTAGACTCAAAATTATACCTCACTAGTAACAGATCAACTGTGCATTTGTCTCAGGTTAGATACAGAATCAAAATTAGACCCAGATTACAATTAGAACAACTCAGAACTTCTCCCAGGTGAAATGCAGGTTCAGACCTAGTCAGACCTAGATTAGAAAACCAACAACCCAGAATCTGACCCAGGTTAAATACATTCTCAAAGTCAGACCCATATTAGAATAAGATGGACACAGATTTTGACCCAGGATAGATACAGACTTAAAATTAGACCCAGATTAGTAACAGACCAACCCGTATTTCGACGCAGGTTAGATGCAGACTCAAAATTAGACCCAGATTAGAATCATACAAATGAGGAATTTGACCCTGGTTAGATACAGAATCAAAATCAAAACCCAGAACTTCTCCCAGGTTAAATGAAGGCTGAAAGTCAGGCCTAGATTAGAATCCCACCAACCCAGAATTTGACCCAGGTTAAATGCAGACTCAAATTCAGACCCAGATTACAATTAAACCAACCCAGAAGTTGACCCAATTTAGATACAGAATAAAATTTGGACCCAGATTAATATCAGTCCAACCCATATTTCAACCCAGCTTTGATGCCAACTCAAAATTAGACTCAGATTAATATCAAACCAGCCCAGATCGTAACCCAGGTTAGATGCAGACTCAAAATTAGACCCTGATTAGTATCAGTCCAACCCATATTTCAACCCAGATCAGATGCCGACTCAAAATTAGACCCAGATTAATATCAGACCAGCACAAATCATAACCCAGGTTAAATGCAAACTTAATATTAGACCCAGAATAAAATCAGACCAATGAAGAATTTGACCCAGGATAGATACAGAATCAGAATTAGACCCAGATTAGAATTAGACCAACCCAGAATCTGACCCAGGGTAGATGCAAACTCAAAATTAGACTCAGATTAGTATCAAACCAACCCATAATTTGACCCTGGTTACATGCAGACTCTAAACCAGACCCAGAATAGAATCAGACCAACTTGGATTTTGACCCAGGTTGAACACAGAGTAAAAATCAAACCTGAAAAAAAAAACAGTATTAGACCCAGATCACATCCAGACCTAGACCAAAGAAAGAATAGATATAGATCAGACTAAGGCAGACTCATACTGTAGAGACTAGCCCATAACAGCCTGATTAAAAAAGTGCACTATCCATAAATCACTTAGGTAATTAAAACTCCTGCATCTTTTATCAATCTGCTGTCACCTCTCTTCCAGCTCTCACCATCAGTCATAGTTGTAATGACGTCTAAATGCGATCTAATTGTAATTTATACTGTTCTTCTTTTCCCGCCTCTGTGGAAGCTTTGTGTGGTGTCGCAGTGCTGGCTGAGGTTTTCCTTACTCCAATTACATTCTCCAGTGGAGCAGGATGGGTAATCCCCACTCTCAGTGTCTCTCATTTTATTTTATTCGAGCTGTTTTTCAATCCTTATTTTTTCTTCTCTCTAGGTAGCTCTTAAAT
>JAOVVH010000033.1:15338544-15351059 GCA_028566435.1 Scorpiodoras heckelii | reverse complement strand
CATCCCAGGGAAAGAGGCATGTCCTGTACCTGTCCATCCCAGGGAAAGAGGTGTGGCCTATAAAGCTCCATCAGAGGGAAAGAAGCATAGCCTCTACCTGCCTATCCCATGGAAAGAATTGTAGCCTATACCTGTCTATCCCAGGGAAAGAAGCATGGCCTATACCTGTCCATCCCAAGGAAAAACATGTGGCCTATACCTCTCCATCGCCGGAAAAGAGGTGTGGCCTATACCTGTCCATCCTACGGAAATAATCATGGCCTTTACCTGTCCAGCCCAGGGAAAGAGGCATGGCCTATACCTCTCTATTGCAGGAAAAGAGGTGTGGTCTGTACCTATCCTTCTCAGGGAAAGACATGTGGTCTATATCTGTCCATCCCAGGGAAAGAGGAATGGACTCTGTCTTTATCAGTCCCAAGAGAAGAGGCACGGCTTCTGTACATGTCAGGCTTTGTGAAAATGATGAAGTGTCTCCTCTTGTGAATCCTAGTGAAAATGGTACAGCCTGCTATTCAAAGTGAGGAGGTATGGTCTCTATACCTGTCAATCCTAGTGAAAGAGGTGTGGTCTGGATATAATGTGTCTTTTAAACACTGGTTTGTGCTGCAGTAGCTCACAGCAGATTTGATTGCACATGACATACTTTCCAGTTCTGTCTGAAAGCTGCTTTTTTTTTTTTTTTTTAATTGAGCTGTTTTTTTCTGCTTCTTGATTCAATAGTCAGAATTTATGAAACGGATGTTTGCCCTTGAGATATCCAAGCTCGCTATTTAAAACTATTTTAATCTGCACAAACAAGGGAAAAAAGATATCCTGAATGACCTTGGGCGTTGTTTCAAATCTTCCAGAGCGGTGGTTTGGCGAACAGAGGCTTTTAAGACCAAATCTGATGTTCTGTGAGTTATACATTGCTCCCAAAGGACAAGTTAAATGCCTTGAAAATGTGCTGCACTGTCATTACAAAGTCATTTAGGTTGTAACTTCCACTCCCTAACATCTGTATCACCTGGACAATTTTCTCAACCCATAAAGAAAAACTTCTCGACAACATAAAAACCAGAGATGGGGAGCAAGGATTACTTTGATCATGTACTTAAATTGGGATTTTAAGTACCTGTGCTTTACTTAAGTTTTATTTTGGCTTTTACTGCCTACATTTTAAAAGAAAAACTACATTTTCAAACATCAGCATACGTATTTCTCTGCCTTCACATATCTGTAAAAGCATAAGGTAAGTTTTTAGACCTAAATTTCGAACAAATCTAAAACTAGAGCTAAAATCCATTATCAAGGCAGTTGGTATTGTAACAGATAACTATTAGCATTCAGCTAGTTTGCATAATCTGTCATGCTAGCTTGAGAGATTAGGAATAAATGCTGCGTTGGAACTGGGAAATTTCCGACTTTCCAGTAAAGATCAGTTTGAATGGGTCAACGACTTGCAATTTCTACTTGGAGAGTTGGACATTTCTGAGAACTCAACTTCTCCGAATTGCGTTTCCGTGATGACGGATCTTTTAACATAATTTTTAAAGTGCCTCTTTAATGTAATGTTCTGTGCTATTAACAGTCAATTATCACATCTACTTTAAAGATAAATCACATACTAGTAAACTAGTACTCATCAGTTCCTGCTTTTGTAGACATTACAGTGAGTATTCATTTTATTTCTGGCTTCAGATGACAGAATTCACAGGAACGCTGTAACCTTGGCAGTATGAGGTTAGAATTGCTGGGCTCCCAAGCGATGCAATAGCAAAGCGTTCGCCCTATCATCCGGAGATGGCTAGTTCTAGTCTGGGTGATACTATAGCTGCTCATATCCGAGAGTCAAGAAAGCTAAATTGGCCGTGCTCTCACGGTGGGAGGGGCAGCACACATTCTATACAATGTCAATCAGAATGACACTCGCCAATCACAGGTGTCTGTGGGTTAATGTATACAGAAGATGGGAGCAGGACCGCTTTCCAAGACAGTTCAAAAACAGAGGTGGAGGAACCACATGATAGCCTCGCCCTCCCTGACTGGCAGCCATCGCATGACATGGGAGAAATCCCGATGACTGGGAACTGGACATGACTAAATTAGGTTGTCATGATTGCCCAGTTGTCGTGAAAGCAGCAAAAGCTGTTCTTAAATTGGTTCCTTGGTTCCTTGGTGAAAGGAATTTACTACCAGGAACTAAAATCATTGTGCGATTGAGGCAGACATCTTTTTTTTTTTGTATTTTAAATTGCTGTAAGTAAAATTTTCTGCTTTAAATTGAGCACAAATTATGAAGATATTATGAAGCTTCAACTTTTATCAGAGGATTTATTTTGATGAGTAATTTTGCTTGGGTAAAGGACTATAGTAGCTTTACTATATGTCTGGAAAAAAGTCGAAACAAAAAAGCACTACAGAGACACTAATTAACTCTTAATTGACTCAACGCTCAGCTCAATAAACAGAAGAAAAAATTACATGAAAAGGACAGTATGTGTAATTGTTGATATACTGGAGCTTTCTGTAAGGATGCAAAATATGATGTTATGTGATACAATTCATAAAAAAGTGTAACTGGGAAATTGCTGTAGTATACAATGAATAAAACACTTTCTTTATGCACTGTTAGGGGAAAAAAGCTCAACTTCAGGGTGGAAGAGTAGCTGATTATTTTCCGCATCATGTTTTATTCCTTACAATGATTTCTGTGGAAGGCTTTATCATGTGCAAGAGCTGAGATGTCCTTACACAGCATAGAAAAGGGGCAAAAAATGAGCCGCCTTGCTTATCAGTCCAAATTTTGTTTCTGCCTAGTATCAATTAAATCACTTGTCACTTTAAAATAAAACGAGTTCCCTTTTTTTTGTCAACTCACAACAAAAAGAATCTGGCGTTTTAATGCTTAGTCCTGGCGGATAATCACTTTATAAAAAGGTATTATCATTGTGAAATTAATCCCCTTATATGAGTCTGATTTATCTGGTCCGTCAGAGGACGTGAGGGGCGCCAGAAGTTGCGCCAGACATCCCTAAGGATCGCAGTTTCTACTACTGTTCCTTGTCATCCCAGAAGACCTCATTAGCATTAACTAGGGTTGGTGAATCCCACAGAGAAATCCTAGCTGAGATTCTTCTGGAAGAACCTAAAGACTTCCATACTCCATTACATCGCTGCTTAGCAAAAAATGCATGCAAAGATAGGTACATGCTCGCATTTCTAGCACTCAAGCGCTTGAGTGTGCCAAAATATTTATGGTACCAAGCTACCAAGGCTGCAATTTTAAAGAAAATTTCAATTTGGTGATGAAAGTGTGATGAAAATGTTACATCGTGATACTTGGAGTTATTTTCTCAATATACTTTATTAAATAAGATTCTCCATGTTCTATAAGGTTGACTCTGATTGGCCAGATGGTCTTTCGAAGCTGATTCATTGTTTTTTAACATCAGCTTCAACAAAATATGAAGAAGAAGATGATGAAGAAGAAGACTTTATTTGTCAGATATACGGTACATTACAGCACAATAAAATTCTTTTCTTCACATATGCTAGGTTGTTAGGAAGTTGGGGTCAGAGCGCCTGGAGAAGATACGGTTAAGGGCTTTGCTCAAGGGCCCAACACTTGCAGCTTGGCAGTGCTTGGTGGGCTTTAATCCCTGACCATCTTTCAGTAACCTACATTTGCAAAATGTACAGGAAGAAAAAAACAGGAAGGAGAAGGGATTTGTTTCTATCTTATGTTTCTATGTAGATGTTTTTTTACTTGTTTTTTTTTTTTACAGTTTTGTACTGTTTACTTGTGTCAAAGTACTTGCTGATACTCACGTGATAATTTCACAAAAACTAAAAAGGTCCGTACTCATGCTCATGACCTGAAATACCATAAATATTGGATTTATTTGGCATAGAGGCACATTTTAAATTATATCTTGATTAAAAACAGAAAAGGTGCTCACCCTGTCATGCGACCACGAGTTTGAATAGAGATGATTCAATAGCCATCATGCCATGCCAGGGAGTCCAGGAAAGCAGAACTGGCCGTGCTCTCAGGGAAGGAGGGGTGGCATACTCTCTTTTGTCTATCAATCACAATGACACTGGCTAATCTTGGGTGTCATGTGGAAATGGGCTGGAGCGCTTTGCTCGGAGTGCGATACCATGGCCCCGTGAGCAAGCAGAATGTGGTTGGCTGGCTTGACATGCCTCGGCAAAAATGGGTTGTTTCCCTGGTTGGAAAGCTGATGTGTAATAGTGCATAGATACCTGATGGGTAGGAAAGGGGGCTAAGACTGCATTAGGGAAAACAATCAAAGTATAAAGCCCCAGAAAGGTGATCATAAACCTTGTAGTTTCAGAGTATACACTGAAGTACAAGAAAAACTGGTACTATGCAAAATACACAGCAACACCACATATGCACATCATTGCTTGTGTCCAGCAGTGTGTATATAAAGTGATAGACATCTATGGAAGCTTCTAGAGCTGTATCTGCCATGAGAATGGCAAGTTATCACGATTTTGCGATTTTCAACGCGGTTTAACAGTTGGAGCTCGTGAGATGTGTCATAGCATTTCAGAAGTAGAAATAAAGTTTGGATTTTCCCATATGAGCATTTCAAGGGTGTACCATGACTATAAGAATTCTCAAAACCTCGGACGTATGACAGCAGTGTGACCGTAAAAAAAACGGATGACTCTGGGTGAACGTGACCAGCATCGGCTGGCAAGAATCGTTTCACGTCATAGGCGTGCAAAACTGTCTCAAGTAACATCAGAATTCAATGCCTCAACAAGCATCAGCGTGAAGACGCTCGCTCTATATGTTCGCTCCATATCCTGCAGGGGACCTACCAAGTATTAACTGGTATACCAGTTTTTTCTGGTACTTCAGTGTACATGTATATATTTATCTGAATTATTAAAGTATAAGTAACTCATTACTAGCATTTATGCATTGTTTAGTTTTTAAAATGGAAGTACTGTAAAGAGCAGGATTTCTCCTTTTTTATTTTTATTAACGGGATTTTACTGTTATTATACAATGTTACAATTGTAGCTACAACTCAAGCTCTAATTGTGGCCTGTGAGCAAAAGCGTCACCTATCTGCAGGGGACCTACCAAGTATTAACTGGTATACCAGTTTTTTCTGGTACTTCAGTGTACATGTATATATTTATCTGAATTATTAAAGTATAAGTAACTCATTACTAGCATTTATGCATTGTTTAGTTTTTAAAATGGAAGTACTGTAAAGAGCAGGATTTCTCCTTTTTTATTTTTATTAACGGGATTTTACTGTTATTATACAATGTTACAATTGTAGCTACAACTCAAGCTCTAATTGTGGCCTGTGAGCAAAAGCGTCACCTATCTGTATGAAATGAGGGCATTTTTGTTTCCTGTTACATGTGAATACGAACAATGTATAGTAACTGTAATCTGGTCGGTCTGGAGAACATTCGTGAAAGAATATGCCAGTAAATGATTTTGCTTTCCTAGCAACTTGTGTTTCTGTTAAAAGAAAAGATTCTGAAGGGGAGCAAAAAGATGACGTAATTAACTGAGCGCCAGCCAAACACACAAGCTGTGTCCAAAACAGACGTCAGTTGCCATGATACCTTGCAGTCTAGGCTGTATGATAAGTCACACTGGCAGGCAGAGCTTCAGTATCAGTAAGAAAACAGTCTGAAACGAGGACACGATGCTGTCAAGATACCAACATATGCTGATGAGTACTAACCTCCAATGATCCATTAGGGCTAGAGGGAATAAAGTGTGTTTGTGGGTAAGAAAATGGATTTTCTATGCCTACACCAGCTATTACTCATCATAAAGAAATTTCCAAGTCAAAGCTATTACAGTTTACAAACTGCCTTTCGCTCGCGAGTTCAAAGAAAAGGGATATACATGGCAGTCCGAAGGTAGCACTGTACACAAACACTCAACTGGGACGTGACTCACAACCTTCCTGTTTCCAAATACAGCCTCAGCAGAGAGTATTTCTGAACACACCCACACGGTCATGTATAGTTTCAAACACACACATGCACTTAATCCTAAAGCAGTTCGTTTCTCTGATGCTTTAGTCACATCTTCTGTTTATTGCTACAAAAGCCTTTCCTCTCCTTTTCGGTTATGATATTTAGGGTGTCGTAACGAACAGGTGGATGTAATCCCTGCTTCTGTGATGCACGTGCAAAGCTCAGAGCTCAAAGCTCAAAGCTGACGTCCTTGTGACACGACTCTTCTCCTCCAGCGACTCTGGGCTGGACTCCTGGCCACGAGCCTAGCTTGCTGCCCATCATTCATCTTCCACCACCTGCCTGAGCGTCACGCTTCAGATCACCTGCTTGCCTCATGCCCACGCATCTCTCTCCTGGGGAAGAACTCGCGCAACTCTCACCTGTCCCTCCTCCCCTCGTACTTTTTTTTTTCCATTTCCTCCCACTACTTGCCGGTGCCATGCCGCGTTCTGTAAATATCCATGCACGATAGGGACTCACGTGTCCTGCTGTGCAGTGATGCAGATGATGCCGCTGAGGCAAGTAGGACACCAACACACTGATGTGCAATATAAAAAGATTCCCACTTTTTTTAAAAAAAGAACTGGAGGTTCTTGGGTTTTACTGAGTTTAATCCAGGCCAAACAAAATGATCCATCTAACATGATAGCCATAATGTCTTATTTTGCTTAGTAATAATAGTAACTCGTTCATAGCAACACTCCTCAAAGGTTAACAATGAACAGGTTCGACACATGAACGTGTTGTTTTTTCACAAAGATGTTTATTCAACATTTTTGGGATTAGTTTTTGAATGTGCTGTTTTCCGCCACAGGAAAGTCTTCGAAAAGACACGTCTAGACTTTGCAGTTCCTTGATAACGTAACAACTTGCTTTTATGTTTTTCTTACTGCGAGGGTGAAAATGATCCGCAGTCCGGTTTTATTAAAGCTTCTGTTGTGAACGCACTGTCTTATCCGTGCTTTCCGTACGAGGTCACTGTCTACCCAGTCACTGCTGTACAGGTTTGTACGTGTTACGTCAGTTTATTTGTGACTGCGGTGCGAGAAACAATGGCTGCCCCACTTGTGATTTACACGAAAGAAGAGCAGCGTGCAGTGATTCGTGTTTTATGGTCTGAGGGTGTGTCTGGTACCGATATTTATAGAAGTATGGAAGTGTCCTCCCTGTAGTCCTGCTCTCGCCCTATAGGACTATCACCTGTTTGGTCCTCTGAAAGAAGCCCTACGGGACGAATATTCCCGTCTGATGAAGAGGTGACGACAGCGGTGCATTCGTAGTTCGCAGCTCATCCTGAAACACTTTTTAACAAAGGAATACGAAAGCCTGTTGACAGATGGACAAAGTCTATTGAAAAGCAGGGAGATTATGTCGAAAAATGATGTATTTGTCTTTTCTGAAAGACGGAGAGCGGATAATTTTTGACTCACCCTTGTAATTTCAAGCAAGGAGAACAGAAAGGTTGGGAGGCAAAAAGTGTTCATAGCTGCTATAGAATAACATAAGGAACTATCTTGGTCCCAGGACGTTGCGAAGTCTTGCTTACCTTTCACGATGAGATATAATCACCTGCATAATTTTATTGCTGTTCCTATGTTTTTGGGATTTGCTTCCGTTCCTTCTTGCATTGCTATCTCTATGTCCTTGGGGTATGGATTGTGCTCTGGATTTGCCAGTAGACCTCCTGCACATGGAGTCTAAACCATCCCCAATCCCCTTTATGCAGTTTACTGCATAAAGTAACTCTCTTCTCAATTATCTTTTAGCCAGCATGTGAATACTTGAAGGGGGAAGAGACCAAACCAAAGCGATGAAGAAATCTGCTAGAAGAAACGGGCATTTTTTGCACTTCTGTTAACTAGACGTGACTGCTAACCATGGAGACACAGCCTCAGAAGTGCTGGTGCCTGGTAGGCGAGTGCAAACTTCAGATTTTTGCGAGCGCCATGATCTTGACAGTTTCAGCATGTTCCCAGAAACACGGCACTTTGCAGAAAAGCAGAGACACAAGCCGCGTTTTTGTGCTCTTGTGCATATCCAATAATATTAATTTAATTTCCAAAACGGTCTTGACAGAAAAAAAAAAACGTTGCCGCACAAATCAGTAAAGGAGGGGGATAATGCTGGGGCTACAGATGCACAGATGCTTTAATTGTGCAGATTTGCTTCTGAGGTCTCCACTCGGCGATTATTTCCCACGAATCGAGGGCCATGCCAAGTGTTTCTTAATGAACATGTTTATTTTGCTCGGTGGTGCACTCTTCCCAGGCCACCACAACTTAACCATACACATGCACGCACACACACACACACACACACACACACACACACACAAACACACCAGCAATGAAGATAAGCTCATAAAACATTAATAGGATGACATTTCCACAGACAAACAAATGGCCTCTGTCGCACTGCGCTTCTCCGGGGAAACAGACACAGACCGGAACCGTGCACGCACACTCCTATTATTTTGCATTTCGGTTTCAGTAAATATGTGTCATTCAAGGGCGGACTTCTTTAGTATGGGTTAATTTGCATGAACAGTTTCAGTTTGGAGCAGAGACCAAAGCGAAAGAAGTTTCCAGACAGCTGTTAAAGTAAATGATGCGCTGCACATCTGCATTGTTATTTTTCCCCCAGGAATGATCTTAAGCCTTAAAAGTATACTATTAAGCTAATGTGTCTTTCGGCTAATGAAAGGATCACATACGAACCACAATTCGTTCATTATTAGCAGCGTTAGCATTCCTGTATTGATAAAAAAAAAGGCTTTCCTGTATAATACAGAAGCTTATGCTTATTTGTAGTAGTGTTGCCTTCTTCTTCTTTGTCGTCTTCTTCTTCTTCTTCTTCTTCTTCTTCTTCTTCACTAATAAGCTTTGCAAGTAATATTTTGTGCTGGAATATTCAATAGCAATGTTATTCAACACTTCTTTTTTCTTCTCTCTCTCTCATACAATTCATATGGGCTTCCATGCGAAAAGATAATAAGAAAGAAAGGGGAAACGTGGCTGTGAATTTCAACACGAGTCTGATTCCTCCTCTCCACTCCATTATCATAATCTTCAAAGATGCTTGTCTTGCTCGTTTCGCTCATGACCCCGCCAAGCAGGTCGTTGAGTATTTCCAATATGACTACAAATAAGAGAGGCGTCATTAGGGCTCTCGAAGGAACGAGAGGACTGCAGACATATCCAACTGTAAGGCACAACAGCGGTTCCTTTTAATGTGTTTGATCCCGTTCCAAGTAATAAGCCTCCATGTAGGACTCTTTTCTGCCTGTCTGCTTCAGCAACAGATACGACGTGCTAGCTCAGTCAAGCCTTTCGGATCGAAATAAGCAAACAATTTTGTTTTGTTTTGTTTTGTTTTTTAAATAGGACATACATGCTGTGCGTTTTTTACTTAAATAAGCCATTTTCAGTGAGGCATGGTAACAGTTTCAGAGATGTAACCTAATATGAATACATTAATGACCTGATAATGTGTTCTGAAGAGATACAAATATAGATACGAAGAGAAGGCACACTATTCAGGTTTCGTTTTGTTTTTTGCTCCAGTGGCCAAACGTACTCACTGCTTTACTGAGCTTCAAAGTAAAGCCACCAATATTTCCACTATATTTTTTAACACACTGGCCAGAAATTTACAAAAAAGGAAACACACTGCTGCTTCATGTTGCTCGTTCTTAAACGAGCTTTCTTTCCCAAAAAAAAAAATGCACATTATAATGAAATGCCACTTAAAGGATGCCATTTTGACTAGCAGCATCACTGTCTCCCAGCTTTGTAGCCAATTATAATAAATCTCCCAGTGAAATTTTCTGAATTTCTGGGATGTAACAAATCTAAGAATTGAAGTAAATCAGATAAATCATTATTAAGTTTCTGTTGTTGTTGACTACAAGCAAGATTTGGGAATGCCAGCTGCTGCTTATAAGATACTTCTGTAGCTTACTCAGTCACATTAGATAAAAAGCTTTCCACAGGGTGAGTTATGAACTCAAGTGATTCCATTTAGTAATAATAATAATAATAATAATGATAATAATAATAATAATAATAATAATAATAATTTTTAGGTAAAACCACACCCACTTCCAGTCTAAATTTTCATACAGATGCAAATATTTTGAGGACTAGATAGCGGCACTCCATTGAACCCCTACAGGAAGCCTCACGTTAGTGCCTTGTAACTCTTTAATACCGTTATGCTTGAGTGTGCTAGTTAGAAAGCTGCAGGTCCAAAAGGACAAAGAGAAAGAACAGACATGACTTAGTCTGGCTTATGCTGCCAGTATCAGAGGTCAAAAAGCACAATGACCACTTGAAATTTCACCGACAGACCACTGATATATAATTCAAGTCAAAAGGCAGTCAGATGTAATTGCAAAGTCTTTTCATTTTGTAACGCAACCCATCACAGGGGTCAAAGCTCAAACAGACATATATAAGCAGGTCCATATTCAAGGTCAAACACAAGCAGCACAGGCAGAGCATGATTCTGGGCCAAATATGGTTGAGTTTAGACACATAAGGGTCAGGTATGTCAGTGGCATTTTTACTGTGGGCTAAAAGTAATCCAAGCAGTCATGCGTAAGGTTTTCAAGGCATTTGGAATCTGGGTCAATATATATATATAATATATAAAGACTCAGCTGTAAGCTCTGCTCTGAGATGTGGTCTCAGCTGTTGTGGCTGCCAGAAAGAAACTTTTCCTTGTTGCTGGGTAGTAACTTCAAGGGTGAATCTTTTGTACCTGCATGTAGTGTTGCTTTTAACAACAGGCATTGCAACAAAGCTGCTTCACGAAAAATGTAGATTTAGTTTCGTAATGAGTAAACCAGAGGTAACAGTGGCAAAGAAGGAATGATGAGAAGAACCAGACTACTGGAAACCATCTACTTCTGGGTGACAGTTGGTAGTGGGATTACAAATTGGCACATTATACAGGTGTAGAGGAGTGAAGACAGTACTGTTGAAAGGATGCTTAGAGAATGACTAATGGGATGACAGTGTTTATGATTACAAGAGTACTTCTAAGTGCAACATTACTGTATTTTATAGAAGCAAGGATGAGGCATGGGCATAAAATGGTTTTGGGAAATGCAAATCTTTAGAGTATCCATGCAGGGCCATCCACCAGAGATGCTCACAAGTCATCTTTTTTTTGGAAGTCAAAGTCAAGTCTCAAGGTTTTAAGCTACAATCCAAGTAAGGACTTTGAGGGGCAAGTCCAAGTCAAGTCTCAAGGCTTTAAATTACAGTCCAAGTCAAGTCTTTGATTCGCAAGTCCAGGTCAAGTCCCAAGACTTTAAGCTACAGTCCAAGTCAAGTCTGCCCCTCAAAGTCTAAGTCAAGTCTCAAAACTTTAAGCGACAGTCAAAGTCAAGTCTTTGAGGGGTAAGTCCAAGTCAAGTCACAAGATGTTCAGTCAAGTCCTTGAGGGGCAAGTCCAGATCAAGTCTCAAAGATTTAAGCTACAGTCCAAGTCAAGTCTTTAAGGGGCAAGTCCAGGTCAATTCTCAAGACTTTAAGCTATATTGCAAGACATGTCTTTGAAAGGCAAGTCCAAGTCAATTCTCAAGAATTTAAGCTACAGTCAAGTCAAGTCTTTGAAGGGCAAGTCCAAGTCGAGTCCCAAGATTTTAAGCTACAATCCAAGTCAAGTCCTTGATGGGCAAGTCCAGGTCAAGTCTCAAAGATTTAAGCTACAGTCCAAGTGAAGTCTTTGAGGGGCAAGACTAGGTCAAGTCTCATGACTTTAAGCTACAGTCCAAGACAAGTCTTTGAAGGGCAAGTCCAAGTCAAGTCTCAAGACTTTATGCTACAGTCCAAGTCAAGTCTTTGTGGGGCAAGTCCAAGTCAAGTCTCAAGACTTTAAGTTACAGTCCAAGTCAAGTCTTTGAGGGGCAAATCTAAGTCACGTGTCAAGTCTTTGATCACAAGTCCAAGTCAAGTCTCAAGGCTTGTATGGTTGTGTCATCTGTGGCTGTGCAGTTACGCATCATAATGAGGGAGGGAATGACATTCAACTCATCATTTCCTTGTGAAAAAAAATTAAAAGCATAAAAGTTGTTCACAAGTCACAAATCTTGATTCTCAGTCGAGTCTCAAGTCTTTTCGGGACAAGTCTCAAGTCAAGCCTCAAGTTGTTGTGTGGGTGAGTTAAGTATGACTTCATGATTCCAAGTCACAACGTCAAGTATCCATCTCTGCCATCCACAAGAGGAAAACTGTATAAACGCTCATCAGAATGAAAGTTAAGATCTGCTTTTTTATACTATATGCATGTTTTGAAGTTACAACATGCCTTGGTGGTACCACCCCAGTGACAAGTAAAGCTATCTTTGTTTCTGACAGTGTAGGACCACTGTAGCAGTGTAGGATTGTAGGAATAAAGAGTCCATTACAGTCTTTCCACAGCAAGATGAAAATGTGTCAATACTTTTCTATCATATGTTTGCTCATTTAAAATTACATGATTTAACACTAAACTAGTAA
>JAOVVH010000033.1:15302330-15320855 GCA_028566435.1 Scorpiodoras heckelii | reverse complement strand
CACACATTAACCTCCTCATACATATTCATATTAGGCTATCTAGAAAATGCTGACGTTGTGACAGACAGTGAATTTTGTTTCACTAAGTGCAGTGTGTCTGATATCACGTCATTCTACCTGTTGAGTGTTGACTCTTCTTCTAAAATCCTGCAGGACAGGAGGATGTCCCTATACTTTGCTCATTCACACACCTCGTTCACTCATTGTGAAATCTGTAGCTCTCGTACCCTTGTCACTGATGCTAACTGATGTATCCCCCCCAGTTGCTATGTTCCTGTGAGTTACAACAGCGTTTCTTCATAGACATAGAGTGTGTGTACTTGACGGGCCTGCCTACAGTCCAGATCTGTTGAAAATGTCTGGTGCATCATGAAGAAAGAAATCGAACAACAGTGACCACGGACTGTTGAGCAGCTCAAGTGTTGTACACAGCAAGTATGGGCAAAAATTTCACTTGCAAAACTGCAACAATTATTATCTTCAATTCCCAAAGTTTAAAAAAGTATAATTAAAATAAAAGATGATGTGACCCAGTGGTAAATACGCCTCTGTCACATGCATTAATTTCTAAATTTGTTTATATTTCACAAATATAATTAAGTTTTTTGTTGCAAACACTGAAAATCTTTTCTTTGTCCTTTTTTTTCTGATAAGTAAAGTTTCAGGTGATTTAAAATATTACAGATTTCATTTTTATTTCATTTTTAGAAAGTGTCTCAACTTTTTGGGAAATGGGGTTTGACCTTAGACATTACCTATTTTCCATAACATCCTCATTTCCAAATGTCCAGAAGAGCACTTCAGACAAAAAAGCTGTAGTTTTACAAAAAAAATTAAAAATACCAACATCTTTCTTATCAAATTAATATGCCTTTCAGGGTGTATTCCCAGCTCACCTACAGTGGTCACAGGATAGGCTCTGAGATACTAACATGATCTAGGTCATTCAAGGACAAATAAGTCTAAGAAAACAGAAAAGAAGTTGTTTTTTCCCCTTAACCTTGTATTATGCTTATCCTATTTTTAATATAGTCCCTTCCAACTTAAACTAGCTGCAAAAAAACTTCAGACAAAACCAAAATTCCATCTTACCCCCAAAAACCAATATCGTTCTTTCTTTTAGAGTCCAGTAATTTCACCCCAGAATCTCTATCTAACAATATGAAACTTAGCAAGGGCATAGATGATACCTTGGTTCTTGCTATGAGTCTTTACTTCTCACTATGGCTTTTAGTTTCTAATCTTTCTAGTGTTTTTCCTTCCATCCCACTGTTACGTTCTCCATCTTTTTTGCCAGCTGTGATCAGGGGCAGAGGGTGATGAGAGCTCTCTTGTGCCTCTCCAGATGGTTCACTGAGCAACAGCTGCCACCAGGGGGGAAGAGAGGGAAGTCTAGGGGGTCTGTGAAGAATGATTACAGCTCTCTGAAGCAGCCAGGTGAAAAGTGTGAGGGAGGAAAAAAGAGTGGAGGAAGAAAATAATCAATAAGGAAACATGGTTGGACTCTGCATCTCGCTCCAAGGCCTTGTGGAACTCGATGTAATGGTGCGGGTGTTGACCTTGTTAGGTGAGTGCCAGAGGTGGCGTGTACAGAGGGTGCAGGTGAGAGTAGCTATTAGCGGGGCAGTACACACAAATTAATTAGAGCTATGCACAATGCCATCGATGATAAATGCACCAGAATATGCGTGTGCAAGCCTGGTGTGGGTGTGTTACTATGAATAAGAAGATTTGATACGCACCTGAATTATAAATGAAGAGCACAAAGCTCTAGACTGATGACCTTGTTTTGTAATAGGCACTGTAGGGAGTTGTCTTTGAGTAAGAAGTAGTGCAAGCTTTGTTCTTCCCCTAGGTGTCATCTGGCTAAGCCTACTCTTGTCACCTTATGTTGACCTGGTGGTATTACCCTCGCTCGCACCGAATTAGCTCCTCTTTACATTAATGTGAAGGCAGAAAGGTCTGCTGACATCTTTCTAGACCTTTTGGAAGCAGATGAAATGAGCGTGTGAGGAGCCTGGCAGGAACAGAATCAACTCGAACTGTGTCAGTGATGAACTCGGAATCTAAAAAAACCCTCCTTCACCTCCTCCTACAGCTTGACCTCCTTTTCCACCAGATTCCCTGAGCAAAAGTAGCTGCTCTGAACAAGGCCTGCTTTCTTCCTCTATCTGTGGGAAAAAAAATGACGTTGGAAGGCTTGAGATAGGCGAAGAGAAGCAGAGCTGAGCTGAAGAGGCCGGCGCGAGGAGAGCCATACAAGGAGGCTGCATGCCATCGTGCATGACAATGAGGAGAGCATTCAATTAGCGGCAGTTTACGGCCCCTGATGGTGATTACCTTAGACAAGCCGGTGGACCTCGGCCCCTTGCTGATTAAAATGAGCTTGGGCAGGAGAGGGACAGGCTCATCCTTACAGAAGTTTTTCAATGTGAAAAGTTCTCATGGACTTCACTGCTTTTTTTTTGTTGTTGTTGCTCTTTGTAGTTGGGCTAACTGTCACAAATAGGGTAATAACATCTCAAAGACTGACTGAAAATTTCATTAAAATGTGCATCGCTCAACTGAAATCTCAATTGAAAATTATAATGGCATATAATTATTATAGCAACTAAAATAAATTTAGCTGTGCATGGAGATGATAATTAAAGAAAAAGCTACTATATACTATATACTATAAACTAATTTGAAGAGCTAAGAAAGCTAAGTGTAGCCAACGGACGCCAGAAAATCTCGTAGCTAGCTTGCAAACAAAAAAAGAAAAAAATATATAGCAAGCCTTATCTATATTTTTTCTTGATTTCCAAATAATCCTAGCAATGAATAAATCTCTAACACATGCTAGTGCACGGAGTAAGCTTAGCTAGCTTGCTAGCTACTAAGTGTTACCTCAGATATGTGGCATGATGTGACAGTGGATACATCTTGGCATTTGATTTGATTATTGTTGTCTATTTTATCTAGTTTTTAACTTGTTATACAGCATTTTAGCCAAAAAGACACAACATATCTGTCAGAGCTTGAATGTAGACACACTGCATGTACTTAATGTGGAAATGCACGTTGTTTTAAATGTGTTTTTAACATCACATATTTTTGAGACTGTACTCACACATTGCTTCTTCTGAAAATGACAGATTCCCAGAAGAAGTCCGTGTTATTTTTTTCTTTCTTTCTTTCTTTCTTTCTTTTTTTTTTTTTTTTTTTACAGAAGTCTTTGCTAGTGCCAGATTCCAGAAATGCTGGCACATTAATGATAATGATTCACTTCCTGAGTTTACAGTGCCCTCAATAGCAGTGTACAGTGTCGTTCCATCTAATATCAGTGGTCAATTCTAATTTACCCTCTGTGTAATGCCAAACATTGGGATCTGTAGGTCTAAGGGATGTTTCCAATCTGATTTCGCTCCCTAGCGGAAAACTTGCATAGATACCTAGTCGGTTGTGTACACTCAATATCCAAATTGCAGCAGCGATCTATCTGATCCAACATCCAGTGATTGGCAGAAATGCCTTGTTGCTGAGAGATGCAAGAGGAGAATGGCCAGATTGACAGGTCTGAGCTGTCAGGACGGTTATGCTAACTCAAATGACCACTCTTTACAACCGTGGTGAGCAGAAAAGCATTTCAAAGCATAGCAGGTAGCACATCAAACCGTGAGGCAGATGGATTAGATCAGTGAAAGACCTCATCAAGCTCGACTCCGGTCAATCAAGAACAGGAAATGTGAGAAAACTCGACAGTTGAAGATGGGGGAAAAACTGGTGGGAGATCAGATGTACTCAAATCATCCCAGTCAAAGTCACTGAAGTCACACAGTGTATGTGTATATGAGCTATGGTTGTGATTAAAATGTAGGTAACTCGTGAAATGTTGCCATTCAAGTCAAATCTTTGTGGTGCCTTTTGTATTGAAATGCACCTTTTACTCAATTAAAAGACTTTTAAAAGAGCTTTTACTCAATTAAATTAATTAGCTGATAAAGATCTGTGACTGTGCCTCTGAGTCACGTTTACAAATGGGCTTTGACACTAAACCAAACTCATTATGATCATTTCACTTGTAGTTTGAGGTGTCTGCATGCATAACTCTAATTACTAGCATTTTTGGGCAGTCGTGGTCTTGTGGTTAGGGTGTCTGCCCTGTGATCGGAAGGTCCTGGGTTTGATTCCCATAGCCGACAGGACTCGGCTGAAGTGTCCTTGAGCAAGACACCTAGTCCCCACTGGCTAGGGCTGCCCACCACTCCGGGCATGTGTGTTCACTGCCCCCTAGTGTGTCTTCACTAGTGTGTCTCACTGCACAGATGGGTTAAAATGCGGAGGTTCAATTTCGCTGTGTGCAAGCACAGTGACAAAAATGTGCGACTTTCACTTTCTTTATTATTGTTGTTGTTGTTGTTGTTGTTAATCATAGACTCTTTACTTTGCTATCCATGCTATAATTCTGTGATGATACAGATAATGATTTTGCTCATTTAGCCACACATCAAGCATTTTTCATATTTGTTTAAATGATAAGCTCACATGTGCAGATATTATATTGTAGCACTGTCAGACTACAATATTAAATAGCTATTATAAAAAGATTTTTTTTAATGATTATACACAGATTTGATGAATAGCTTGAAAGCTTGTAACATTTAAGCCTTTCTTGTTATTCAGATCTCCAGCAAAGTGGTGCAGCTTTATTTATTTATTTATTTATTTATTTTTATTTATTTTACTTATTTTATTTATTTATTTCATTTATTTGATTGCAAGCCAACATTAAGATCCACGTCTCTCTCTGTCTTGAAAGACATGAGTTGTTTGTGTCTGATGGTTTAGGCAATTGCTGTGGGTTATACTGTATATATAGCTGTGCATCATATTAGACATAAAGAACATCCTTTGGATCAGTCACAGCTTGGCTAATTATCACATGGTCATCTCTTCGTCATCACATCAGGTGGACTAGACCATAGCAGAAAGCATAGAGGCAGGTAAACAAAAACACCACATGAAGTTGCTTTTCGGAAATTTATGGAAAAACAAAAACTTGATTATTGTGTCGTTACAATGAGTCCTGAATTTTCAAATCTGATTGGTTAAAAGATTTTTTTATTTTTTGTATAACAGCAGCTCTGGTTTATATTAATGTGTTCATTACAGGTAACTGTGTGTCAGACCCTGCATAAGCTAATCTTAATAATAAACAGTTTAGAAACATGTAATTTGATAAACACATAAAATCTTTGGTATTTATTGTGTTTTCTGTAAGGAGATGTTTATTTAACATTTACGGAAGGCGTCTCCGGTGCTAAGCTCGTATTTACCTTGAGAGACAGACAGCGGGAAAAAAAAAAGCAGACTGGTGAACTACAGATTCATTTTCCAGAAAAGTTGGGACAGTTTCTAAACACAATTAAAACTGAAATCTATAATTTGTTAATTCATGTGAAGCTGTATTTAACAGATAAAACGACAAAGAAAAGATTTTCAGTGTTTTCAATGGCAAACATAATACTATTTGTTAAACATAAACAAATTTAGAAAGTGATACCTGTAACACACTCCAAAAAACTTGGGACTCCAGTTGGGATTTCAGCAGGAAAACGTCAGACCTCTTTCTGCATGAGTTATAACAGCGTGGCTTGACAGGAATGCCTGCAGTCCAGATCTGTCTCTTATTGAAAATATATAGAGCATCATGAAGACGAGAATCAGGCAACAGTTACCACGGACTGTCGAGCCGTTCAAATCTTGTACAGAGCAAGAATTCCACTTGCAAACTGAAACAATTACGGTAGTATCTTCAATTTCCAAACGATTAAAAAGTATTATTAAAAGAAAAGGTGATGTGACAAAGTGGTAAACACGCCTCTGTTACAGCTTTTTTTGAGTGTGTTGCAGTCATCAAGTTCTAAATTTGTTTATATTTAACAAATAGTATTGTTTGTCATTGAAAAATCTTTTCTTTGTCCTTTTGTCTGTTGAATAAAGCTTTAGGTGATTTAACAAATTACAGATTTCAGTTCTTATTGCATTTTTTAGAATGAAAAATTGTCCCAACTTTTCTCAAAATGGGGTTTTATAAAAACGACTGTTATAACATAGCAATGACTATGAACGACTGTTATAATGCATAGCTGCTATAACCTGAGCGGTAATAGGAACTAACTTGTCTTGTGGATGTTCAACAATGTTATACATATACTGTATGTAACTATAAACCAAAAAAAGTAAGTAAGATGTTTCATTCTTTAATGAATTAAAATGCTGACAAACTGCTGTGTCATGAGAGGAATAATTTCCTCTAGCAGCCTGCTTATGAGTGTTTTATTCCTTACAAAATAATCAGATGAACATTTGTTGACGGATTTCTATATTCAAATGTAAACCATGGAATTCGCCACAGATGATATTCGCAAATGATCGTCTACGTTCGCAGACAGCACGTTTAATGATTTCCAGCACGAGAAGCACAATGCCTGCAGCATCGGGACAGCTATTCATCATACTGACACTTACATTATTTATCATCATAATAGGTCAGCTATTAATTTGTTAACTCGCAGCAATCGGCACACGGGAACAGCGGACAACGTCTCATTGCTGCAGACTTGTGTGCTTTTGAGGGCCTTTTTTAAATTGAGGGCTTTCATTAAGGCTGTGGCTGTGATGCTGCCAATGGTCTGCCATAAAATCTATTAACAGTGATGTAAATATAGGTATGTCATTTAAAGTTTGCAAGCATGGCAAAAGGACAAACAGAGCAAATAAATTCACTCAAACATGAACGACACGGTAGAGTGCTGTGTCTCTGTGTCTGCGTGTGTATGTGTGTTTCTACTGGAAACTCCAGGTTTTATAATTGTGCACACACAAATAAACAGTGACATTAACGTTGCAAAGGCCAGATAGTGCCGAGTCTGCATCTGTGCATCTCGTCTGCACATAAAAAAGGCCTCTCTGATGGACAGGTTTGACATCTAGCGAAGGAAAGGAGAGAAAGAGTGAGCGAGCGCAACATGCGCACAGCCCACTTTAATCACGCTACTCACCTTCTTGCCGCTTTGCCTTGAGACATTTTTTTTTTCATTTTTATCTTGATTTTTTTCACTTCCCCTGACCCATTCAATTAAACTCCAGACTTTCCTCTCTGTTTGTGAATAGTTGAAGCGTCGACAGCAAATTACATATCACAAATTGCTAGCTCTGTGTTGTGGTAATATTTTTTTTGCCTAATAAGCCCGGGAATTGTGTGTGGGGGGGGTATATGATTGGCATGGTAATTAAGACAAAAAAGGCGAGTAGGAGGGAGAGCGAAGGAGAGGAAGAATGAGGAAAAGGGTTAGTCATGTTGGCGATGCGTTTGTGACAAGATTACAGAGAGAAAAACAGAAGAGGATGACAGGAGGGAGGAAGGAGGTGGAGCTGAGTGATGTGGCAGGGATGCTGGCTGAAGCGTGTCTCGGCTGCCAGGCTGCGACGGCAGACAATGTTTGTTTGTCCAAGACAGGCTGCTTGTCCTTTATAAGGAGCGTTTACATATGTGGGTTTCGAAACACCTTGAGCGTTTTTGATTTAGTCACAAGCTAGGTAGATGTGTGAAGATTTCCGTAAAGACTTTGTCAACTGCTGTATGAAAGGGTGTTGAGAGCAAACCAGTGTCATGTCATATGTAAAGATGATGATGGTCCAGAAAGGATTCCCCAACGAGACCAGGGTTCGGTTGTACAACACAATGATATTGTTTGTCATAATAATAATATTATGTTGCGTTTTACTTATTGAGTATTTTTTTAGCTTCTTTTAGCCCCAGTACCCTTCCAGTGAAGGTCACACAAATTCATTTTGTTCTCCTTGTGTGTATGTGTAGCTTTATGGAAATCCCATGAGCCTTCTTAAATGCCACTGTAACAGATGACAATAAACAGTTCTAACCCTTGTGATGAAGGCACTTTACACTATTCACGATATCTTTGGCTGTGTGTTTTTGTCATCGCACACCATCACTATAGTAGAAAACGTGACGACTGGGCATGACGTTACCTCTCTGTCACCGAGGCGTCCTTCCTACTTTCAGCCAGTCCGCTAGAGCAGGTGTCTCTGGTCTCACCCGGGCCCTTGTTTGCTAACTGAGGGCACTGTAGACTTTAGGGGCAGCCTGAGGCAGGCCATTTTGGCATGGCCGGAAGTAGGAGTCGAGAGGGACGATCCAGGATCAGCACTGCGGTGACGCGCTGGAAATTGCATCTACAAGGAAACATGCTTGATGAGATTGTGGGATCAATGTAGCCGAGGACAAGCCGTGGCATGGTGGCAGAATGGAAATGGGTCTGCGTCATGCTCCCTAACTCTCAGCGACTCTCACCGACTCGCTAATAAAACACTTCTGGTCGGACCTGAGCCACGGGTGTGACCTCTGCGCATCTTGCTAGCAGATGGTAAATTGAACGTTTGTTAGAAAGAGGAAGTTCTTCAACAGCATCTATTTTGGCCTCCATGGGGACTAACTAAACTTTTTTTTATTTTTATTTTTTGCATTCTGCATTTATTACTTAGCGCAGTTTGGAAAACAGGATGAGCAATATATGTAAAATGGGAGTCATATGTCAGCTCTCGTGCGCCTACGCATAATCTGGCCGTGCTTACATAAACAGAGCTTATTCAGATTCAACCACATGGACAACGTGGCCACTTCTTTTTCATTCACACACACACACACACACACACACACACACACACACACACACACACACGCCGGAACATACATACGCAAGTCCAGCAATGCGGCAGTCCCCCTCACCCCCACCCTCCCGTTACCCTGGCTGTTTCCATGGCAACAAGCTACAGTTTTCTGGCACTGATAAGTGGAAACTGACAGGAAGTGTGAGCAATCCGCCTCCAGGGGGGGCGTAGGACCTGGGAGGGGTAGGAGGGAGTGATGGCAAGTGATGGGGAGGGTTCGATGGGGTGATGAAGGAGCAGGTGTGGGCTGGAATAATGATGGACCTACCGTCGTCGCCCCCCCCCCCCCCCCTTGTTGAATAGCTCCTGTGGGGAGCGATGTTGATTGGCACCAAAACATTTACTCCCATTTAAATAGCTCTTGGCTGCACGGCTGCGGCGCAGGTCGAAAGTTCAGAGACGCTCTTGTTGATTTCTTCTCATTCCCCTGGCATTTCCACTGGCCCCCACTGTTGAATATTATGAGTCAGGATATTTCAGCCTTGAGTCACGAACAACTCTGTGGATCTACGTGATATGTTATTGATCTATTTATACATGTTTCTTTTTGGAAAGATTGTTGCGTTTCAGGGCTGATTATTTTTAAATCAGTAAAGGCTCTTCTTACATCCGAATTATGCAACAAGACGTGTTCATTGTGGTTTATATAGTCTGGTCTCCACAGACCCGAAGGTTAAGTCTGGCCTTCAGACACGAAAACCTTGAGAACTGATCCGAGCAACATAAGTTTTTTCCTTAAAATTTTTCTTGACAAATACACACACAGACTCAGCTAATCATTTATTCATCACTCCTCTTCAGGAAGTGGTTTATCCTGTTCAGGGTCACTGTGGATCCAGAGTTTATCCCAGCAACACTGCACAATACAAGAATACATTCTAGCTGGGACTCCATTCAGTCATTATGTTGCAAGACAGTTAATTATTATTTGTCAGTTATATGTAAAATGATGCTTTGTAGCATTGCCGGCCTCACAGCTCCAAGGTCTCCATGTCAATCCTGTGCTTAGGTTACTGTCTGTGTGAAGCTTTTCATGTTCTGCCCATGTCTGAATGGGGTTCATCCAGGATCTCACAGCATGATGCTGCTAGCACAGTGCATCACTGTAGGGATAGTATTGGCAGGTGATGGACAGTGCCTGGTTTCCTCCAGACTTGACACATAGAATTGAGGACAAAAAGTTCAATCTTGGTTTCATCAATCCAGAGAATCTTGTTTCTCACAGTCTGAGAGTCCTAACCCTTAGGTGCTTTCATGTGTCTCTTGGCCACTCTGCCATAAAGCTCAGTTTGGTGGAGTGCTGTAGTGATGGTTGACCTTCTGGAAGTTTCTCCCATCTGCACAGATGATCTTTGGAGCTCTGTCAGAGTGACCATTGGGTTCTTGGTCACCTCTTTTACCAAGGTCGGTTTCCCCAGATTACTTAGTTTGGTGGGGCGGCCAACTCTATGAAGAGTCCTGGTGTTCCAAAATTCTTCCATTTAAGAATTATGGAGGCCGCAGTTCTCTTGGGAACTTTCAGTGCTGCAGGTTTTTTTTGTCCTTCTCCAGATCTGTGCCTCCACACAATCCTGTCTCTGAGCTCTACAGGCAGTTCTTTCCTCCTCATGACTTGGTTTTTGCTCTGATATTCATTGTCAGCTGTGAGACTTTATATAGACAGGGGTGTGTCTTTCCAAATCATGTCCAATCAACTGAATTTATGACAGGTGGACCCCAGTCAAGGTGTAGAAACATCTCAAAGATGATTAAGAGAAACTGTAGACCCCTAGAGCTAAATTTCAAGTGTCATAGCTAAGGGTCCGAATACTCAAGGGTCTGAATACCCACTTACCATATAGCTGCACTTCTACAGTTACAGACTGTAGTTCATCTGTTTCTCTCTATACTTTGTTAGTCCCCTTTACTCTGTTCTCTAATGGTCAGGACCTCCACAGGACCAGCACAGATCAGGTACTGCTTGGTGGATCATTCTCAGCACTGCAGTGACACTGATGTGGTGATGGTGTGTGTTGTACTGGTGTGAGTGGATCAAACAAGCAGTGCTGCTGGAGCTAGCTAGGTAGTTAACTCATAATTTGAAAGATTACTAGCCAACTACAACACTCACCCATTCTCATAGGAAAAAGACTTAAATCTTTTCACTCTGTATAAGTTCATGCATTTATGTCATTGTTGAAAATTCCTGAATGAGGTGTGTATTGTTCACCCAGGCACATATGAACACGTAAAATTCAGAATTTCATCAATTCTGAATACTGTATTATTCAGAAGATATTGAAGTGTCAGAAGTAAAAGTGAGCGTGTGAATACTAGGCCTTATCATTTCAGTAAGTAATACATAAAGTCGTTGATGAATTCAGCCTGCCGTCTGGGTAGCACATGATGGATGTACTGCTAGCTGAAGCTGACAGAAGTTGGGGTGAATTTCTCATGGTTTCAGCACGCGCTGACGACTAGCATTTATTATGTACCTTACCAAATTACTGCAACCTGATTTACCTCGATCCCTGATGCTTTTTACCTTTTCCACTGCTCTGCAAAATGACGAACAGATCCACCAATTATGTCAATTTCTTTCAGAGGTCTGGTAGACCGGCCCGTGTCACATGAGTGATCGATAGCTTCAGCCATTCTGATTAGTTCAGTGCGCCATCACAGCTGGCAGAGAGACTGAAGTGAATAAATATGCACTTTTGCAATCTGAGAGCTCGTTTCTCGTGTACTGTAAAAGAATATGTAATGGAGCAGAAAGTGAAAATTATCTCAGAAGGTAGAGTTGTCAAAAGCAGGGAATTGCAGAAACATTGTACAGATGGTCTGTATTAAAAAAATAGGCTTCGAAACCATGTGTCGGGTTTAAAAACAGCTTTTCTTAAATCATTTTTATTGAATATGACAGCTTTGTCTATACGGCTGAGAACAGCAAGTTCAACCTTAATATGTTTGTAGCATTAAAGATAAATCAAGGGTTTGGGTAACCTGATGGTTCTAAAAACCCACGTCAGTAACCGATTTATCCTGATCAGGGTTATGATGGATCCAACCACACAGGCACTGAGAGAAAATCCAGTTATCCAGTTATCCAGTCAGTAGCAACATGTGGTATTGTAAGTGCCAGACAGGCTGGTTTGTGTATTTAAAAAACTCGTCTCGTCTCTTGGGATTTTCAGACATAACACTCCGTAGAGTTTATACAGAATGGTCTGAAGGCAAAAAAACATCTCGTGATCGGCAGTTCTGTTGGTAGAAACATCTTGAAGATGAGAAAGGTCAGAGGAAAATAGCTAGACTGCTTTGAGCTGACAAGGCTACGGTCCCTAAAATACCCACTCTTTAAATCTGTGGTGAGCAAAAAAGCATCTCAGAATGATGCCAGACTGTGAAGATAAATAAAACGTGTAACAATTGGCAAATTGTTGCGGTGTAAGAACTTCAGTGGGGTAGCAGGAACTCCGTTTTGCATCATGCGACCTGACTGTTGGTTAATTATTTTCTATAACAGCCCGGGCACAGGTGTTTAATCGATACGCTTTGTTAGATCTGATGAAAACAAAAAACTGGATTACATGTAATCTTATGGCTTACGGAACTCTTTATAGCTTCGGGCCAGTACTTTAGTGCTCCGGGCTAGCGTGGGTAATGATTCTGCAGAATTGTGGATCGTCGAATCGTTATTTCCTGAAAAGTGCGTACATAATTATTGCCCGCAAACTATAAACATTAGAACTATAAAATTTAATGCGGTTAGAATACAAACTATGAAGGTTCATTCATAATTTACATGATAGCCCGAGGATGTGATGCAATTATTCTTCAGACGGTTATTTTCCTTAGGTTTATGTTCTGGTTAATGATGGCTCTGACTAATCTTCAACTGGGAAAAAAGCAATAAATGATAAAGAAAGTGGATCTTTGGGATCTCGAGTGGTGCAACAGAAAAGCATTCGCCCAGGGAAGGAGGAGTGGCACGTGCTGTCTCAAATATCAATCACAGTGACCCTAGCCAATCGTGGGCATCCGTGAGCTCACGTATGCGTATATAAGTGGGCGGGAGCACCCTCCTCCGGGTGTATTATACCGCCCTTGATGTTGCATATGCAGCAGTGCAGAAGGATGCAGTGCCTCAGGGGAAGGCTTTGCACTTCCTGGTTGGTATCTGTCATACGATATGGGAGAAATCCTGATGGGTGCGAATTGGCCTTGAACAAATTAGGAAGAAAATCAAAGAATAACTCAAAAAAGGAGTTTAGTTTTTTCTTCATGGTGTTTTGTGACTTTGGCATTATAAGGTTCTGAATGAAATATGAACAGAAGAGAGAATTCTGTAATAGAAAGGTCTTGTTTTACATAAAAATCACCAGAAATTTCGATTCCTTAAAGTACTCAGCCAAATAAACTGGCTTCCAGGTGTAAATAAAGAGCATTAAAACCGTTTCGCTGAATTAATCACGATACCATGATGCAAATATCTAGAAGTGTTTGCCGATCCAGAGAGCGCTCTTGTCATCTCATTTCATCCTTTCAACCCCTTCTTTCTTCCTTCCACCATCATTTCATCACTTCCCCTCCTGCTTTCCTGTACTGTACTCCAACCTGGATTGGATTGACACATCAAGCGTAATCCCCAGCCACTTGCCTAAAAAAAGCCACATTGTAACCTTAAGCAAAACATACAAATTTAAAGAGAAGCAACACGTCGTGTGCCACGGCTTTGCTACTTTCCTTCGACCAATTTACGTGTTCACTATCTTATCAGTCAGTTCAGGAGGAAAGAACGTAGCGAGGTGAAGTAATTCTGGCTTTTTAATGCAACACATCGCTCACTGCGTCTCGTGCTAATTCCTTCTAACGGATTTACATGTTTATGCTCTTATCAGTCATTTCCGGAGGTAAGAGAATAGTGCTTTTGAGAAGTGCTTCTGAGTTGTAACAAAAAAGCACATTATTGTGAATAATGGGGCTAACAGGCTAAACGTGTGACAGATCCTAGAGTACTACACTGAGTAACCAATTGGTGTCATTAGTTAATAGTGGTAGTTAGCTTTTAAGATGTAAAGACTTTGCACCACAGGTCTTTACTCATTATCCAATTTAGTTTGGTGAAAGTATCCATTGAAAGGGCCAAAAAATCCATTTAAAGGGCTATCCAAGGCTTGAAAGGATTTGAACACTGTAAAGTGGAGCTTTTTTTTTTTTTACCAGAAAGGCTCAAACCAACATAAAAGCTAGTTTCTTTTTTTTTTTTCTCCAAATCCCAAGCGCATTCCATTACCTGAACACATCACAACAAATGCACGCAATGACAAGGTCGAGAAGGTCATGAAGCTCTGCTCTAAGAAGAGAACCCTCCTAGATATCCCACACTCATCGCTTCAGTCCTATCCACCCACTTTTCCTGACCCACTTCTTCGTAATTGAACTCCCTTCTTCACTGCATCTCATTACTAATCCCTGGTGAATCAGGTGTTCTCATGCGTTCCTGCTTTTCCATTCACTTGCTCTCTACTGCTATGTTCTTCCTTGACCCAACCCTGTTCTGATTATTGCCTTCCTCTGTCTCTTTATGTCACTGCCTGTTCCCTGACCAAAGTCGAGCTCAATCGCACTGACACTTTGTCTCATTCCTCCTCTAGTACATGCCCCCCAATCTATTTGTCTCTCTTTCCTCTTGAACAGAGATGCACACCGTTTCAATTTGGCACCTCCGTTTTTTTGGGACCTTCCGCAGCCCTGAACAAATCTGATGATCGATCTCGCCTCTCCTGACCTTAACCCGGAGAGTACCATGCCAACCAATGGTCTGCTGACCAATTACCACATGTACACATTTCTGTACTACCGTCTCTGTTTTCCAGCCAGCTCCCTTTTCTTTTGACACTAAATAACCCCAATGCCATCACCTCCAATTACCCAGCTCGACCAAGACTGCCCTCTAGATGGGTCTGTCCTGATTGTCTTAGCCATCTAGCCGGCTTTCCTTCCTTGTTCTCTCGCTCAGTGCTCCACTCTCACACAGTCGCCCAATTACAATTATCACTGTACCCCTCTAGCACCTTTCCTCTCCTCCACCCCCACATTCCTGGACTACTTCTCTGGCTCTCTATCATAATTCCCAGAAGCACATGTTCCCTGGTTGTCCACTGGCTACTTTCTGATTTAATTAAGACCTTTTCTAGTTCCCATCGGCTCCTTTGAACACTTCTTATTGCTCTTATTAGGGTTGCCTTACCGCATACCAGTTCACCAGACTCCCCTTTATGTGTTATGTCTTGAGGAATATGTTACTCTCTTGAAGACTAATAGGTACTGCTGTTTGCCTTTCACCTTCTGGCCTTGGCCTGTTTGTGCTCCACTAATTAACACCAACATCACATGTGCATTTGCATGTGTTGTCCATTGTGGTTTGTGTTTTGTGTATAGCTGCTTGTATTGCTTGCTTTATTTTCTATATGCCTCTGTACGGTATAAGCCTTTTTTACTTTTAGCAAGCCTGTCATAATATCCGACTGGAGACTACAAATGAATATCAGCCTTTTGGCTAACTTCGGCTATTTACAGAAATGTTCATGTCCGTGTTAATGTGCACTGTCAATTATTCAAATGAATGAATAAATACAAATACAAAATAGCAAAGATAAATTACACCTTTTCTGGAGTCCTTCTTATTTTCCCACATCTGGTTTCTTTGTATCTTAAAGGTTGTATCTTGAGCATTGTTACTTTGTTTACTACTACTAGTTTGGTTTCAATACTAATCTAACACCTGTGATCCATCTCCTTTGGTTATCTAACACCTTTGATCCAGCCCCTTTGGGTTTTTCAGAAGGATGAAGGATGTGAGATGATGATGATGGTGGGTGATATGAGGCTTGGACCAAAATTATAAGTGTTAACCATTTAGTGTAGACCAGGCGGTAGGATCACATGCTGCATTTGCATGCTGGTGTTTACTGCATGGCATCAAGACTCGGGTTTTGACATGACTTTTCCTTCCTGACTATCAGTGAGGCAAGGCTAAAAGGGTGGTCGGAGCAGCAAAGCAGTAGGCAAAGGTAACCTGAGCCTCCACTTACCCTCCCATTTCATCAGTTTATTACATAATATGTTTATTTTTGCCAGTGCGGAAACAACACGGGACTCCCATGCCTTTGGTAACAGGTCTTGTTCGGTCCATTTGTGGTCCATTTCTATTTGTTTGCTTGCATATTGAATGGCAGACAGCATTGGGCCGAGTCAGGTACAGATTCCATAGGTGCAGGGTCATATATCGTCTCCTCTATGATAACCTCTCAGTTCCTTCTGGAAAGCCCTTCTAGTGCCTGTGGGATTTGAAGCCCAGTAAATATTGATCATACACCCTGAGAATAGGCCTGAAATAATAACACCATTAGGAGGGCTAGGCTTCAAATCATGGCTGCTATTATGTATCTTTAAGAAGGATACCCATGCCAGTTGTGCACTCTTCCTGCAGGCATGGTGGAATAGCACAAGCGAAGGTGCCCGCTACGTACCCCATGCAGATACCCCTGGGCAGATTGAAATAACAGCGCGTGGCTGACTTATAATAATCCATCAGTAGTGCTGGTGTTTGGTGTTTTAGACCCTTAATCATGCAGCAGTATCTTGGCATCCTACTCCTGACTCCTTCACCCCGGTCTCACCTTTGCTGTCCTAGAGTCTAGGTTTCAAAGCTGGTGTCAAAAAGAAATCAAAGTCTTCCTTTCTCTTCATTTCTGAAGTTCTTTTGAAGTAAAAGTTCACTGAGTAACATTTTGCGAGCAGCTTATTCTCTATCTGTTTGCTTGATTTCTTATCGATTTCCCAGCTCCTTGGTCTGCCAGAAATGACGAGGGAAGAAGAAAAAAAAGAACAATAGAGAGAAAGACGGATCAATGTAAGTGTGACCTCCCACAGGGATGCGCTTCTCAGCGATCATTAACCAATTCCACGCTGCCAGTTCAAGCAGAAATACTTACCAACCAACCCATTACTAACAGCTTTTCATATTTTTTTTAAATATATCTCCCAGGTTTTGTTCAATAGATAGCCCGATAGTCTGATTTCCATGCTGGGCCTTTTACCATATTGAATTCACAAAAGCAGCGTGCAGAAGATGTCCAAGAGTTATTTCAAATCGTTAGAAAGCATCAATATTCAAGCCTGGAGGATTGGAGATGGAGGAAAGAGCGACAGGTGCTGCTGCCAGCGTGGAGCTCTGACCCTGACAGAGAAGTAATATGATACATGTCCTGTGCTCACATACTCTTCATTCAAGCAGTTCCCAGACAAAAATAAAGGGAGTACTGGTGAAGCTTGATCTAATGAGGATCTTGAATGGTCGAACTGTTTACATACCCTACAGATCATTCGTACATTAGCTGGGGTCATCTGCTGGTGAAAATGGGCTCAGAAGTGTAAAGAATAATAATAAGAATAAAATCTGGTGGATCACACGAGACCTAAAACAACAGGACAGGGAATGATGAAGTGGAGTTATCATGACCACCCCAAAGATGATTATTAATTAATAAAATCTTTATTAATAAAGAACAGCACATGCTTTTTATCTATTTGTAGTTAAATTCAATGTACGTTCAACAATAACATAATAGCAACCATTCGCTCACATTCTTTTTAAGTTAGAACATCAAATAAAATATGTTTGGCAACCAGAAACTGTCCTGAAGACTTCTGCTGTGGAGTAAAATGTATGTAGTGTTACAAAACTGACACTGGAGACTCCTTCCAAAGCATTTTATGAACATACCCTCACAGAAAAACTCAGCATATCTATGATCTTACATTTTTTTTATGAAATAACCTGTTTAATCGTATATTATGTTGAGCATTTGACACACACAGGATAAACGCTGTTGCTATAGAAACAACAGTGTAGTGGAACAAGTGAATTAAGATACACTGAAGTACCAGAAGTACCTATGCAAAATATATAGCAACGCCACCTATACGTGTCGTTGGGTGCGTGTGCCAGTGTGTATATAAAGTGATAGACATCTATGGAAGCTTCTAGAGTTGTCATGATTTTGCGATTTTCAGCATGGTTTAATAGTTGTAGCTCATGAGATGGGTCATAGCATTTCAGAGGTAGAAGCAAAGTTTGGATTTTCACATTTGAGCATTTCAAGGGTGTATCGTGAATACAAGAATTCTGGCAAAAGCTCGAACTTACAACAGCAGCGTGGCTGTAAAAAGTTAGACTTCAATGCTGGGGCCTCAACAAAGATCCAAGATCCCATGGCGGATCTACTACGTATTAACAGGTATACCAGGTTTTCTGGTACTTCTGTGTATATTGACAATGTACTAGACTCCTAATCACATTCTTTTATATATCATCATATTAATCTTAATAGCATTAGTAGTATTTTTTTACTATTTAATTTTTTTAAATGGCCTCTTGCTTTTATGTTACATTTAATAGGAGAAAAACACTTACATATATATATATATAGTATATATACTCACTGTAGCTCGTTTTAGGCCGCATTCCAATCACAACTGTCTCTAATCTGTAACCCTGCTCCCTACACACAACACAGGGTACAGAATCCCAAGGGCACTTCATAGGGAACTCGGTCACTAAAACGCCCTGCAACGTCATCAATAGCAGACAGCTGATTGGTTGTGTTCTACAAGACAGCACTCAACTGTATTTAGCATGATAAACAACACTGTTCGGACTCATTTCATATGCTGTAGGCACTTTTGAAATAAATGTGATGAAACGTCTATGAACTGTGGGTGATGTATTTTAACTTTTTAATG
>JAOVVH010000033.1:15220834-15232821 GCA_028566435.1 Scorpiodoras heckelii | reverse complement strand
ATAGATAGATAGATAGATAGATAGATAGATAGATAGATAGATAGATAGATAGATAGATAGATAGATAGATAGACTATATTAAAGTAAAAGTTTGGTCAGCAATGAAAAATACCCACTAACACAGATAGATTCAATCAGCCAAGACATCTTTGTTGTCCGTTGTTTACATCTTAGGCTAATGTAGCTAACAAGTAATGAAACTGGAACCCGTTCATCAGTGATGTCACACAGATGTATCAGTGTGGGTTAAGACATAGAAGATTTCTATAATCTACACCAAGCTTTTTTTTAACTGGCAGAAAAAAGTCTGAATGGAGATCCAGCTAAGTTTTTCTGTGGCTCAAACTGAGAACTCAAAAACACTGTAGCAGAGCCAATCAGTGTACTGAAAAAAAAAACCTGGCTGCAGTTCAGTGGAAAAAAAATGTTGTGGCTTACTGCAGCCAATCACATGCTTTCATGTAAACGGTTTAGCCGAAGACTGTTCATCAAGATAAGAAAATGTTTTGACAGACTTTCATAGATTTGTCATTTCATTTATCCTGTCCCGTCTGATTACTGAATTGTCAGCATGGATTTTGTTAGAAGAAAAAAAACACACACACAAAAGATGAGAAGTATGCATTTATTCAGCGTTCAACACACATCTCAGTTGTTAGTCAGATGTTGCGTTAGTCAAAACATGCACGTCCTCTGTGTAACAAAACATAAGCACTTCAGTGTGTTTTAAATATAACCATGAACTAATTCTGAAAGATGTTACATAATGTTACATAAGCAAGGAAAGAATTTCACTGTTTACCCAAACAATGTAACATTATGAAAGCTTGTACTAAACAACATTAATGCATGGAAAGATACAGTGACACATAGGGTATACGCAGAGAAACTAATCAAGGACTAACACAAAACAGGTGATCACACATAGGTAACAAATCAAAGACAGGGCAGGGGTGGAGTCAGGAATGAAACATTCATGACATGAAGGGGAAACTATAACAGCTGCTTCCTGGGTCCTGCCACCCGAAGGTGGAATTGAACCAGAAAGCTGGGGTAATTAGTATGCAGAGGGTAAAATACTATACATAAGATTAGGGTCAGAATGTTGTATGAACACAAGCAGCATTATTTCCGCACCTGTTTCTGAAAAAGTGATTCATCAACCTTACTATAATATTTGCAGCTGACAGTAAAGAAGCGAAATGCTGGGCAGCAAACATGTCTCGGATGAATTGGGTTGTGGGTACAAACGTGTAAATTTCATTTTATGCTAAACTGTCCCTCTTCATCTGATGTTTAATTACCCTGCTAATTATGAAGGCTTTGTGTGCATAAGGTTTTAATGCAACAGGTGCTGCCTGTCAGTCACATCCAGCTGTATCGATAATACTCCGCTAATTATCTGAGCGTAATCCAGTAGGTGTATTAAACAAGACGTAGCTGAGGCTGTGTGCTTTCCTCAAAGCAGGAGGTGTAAGAAGCAACACTGCTGTGCAAAAACAAGGCCATCACTCTGAACGTCAGCAGAGCGTGTCGCTCGCCGACTGAAATTTCCGTCAGTCAAACGGGCGAATACCGGCTGTGGTGTAGAACTTGATGCAATGTCAGGCGTTCTCAGGTTAACAGGGACCAGGTCGGTCAAGCCCATCTCCCTCTCTCTGTGCACTTTGCCTCGTCCTCTTCTCCTCCACTCCTCGTCCTCCTCCTCTCCTTTGGAAATGAGATGAAACTCTGCAAGCACCTCCGGCTCTCCATTCTGGTCTTTCTGTCGTACTAGTGTGCGTGTTTGGATATGTGTGTGTGTGCGTGTGTGTGTGTTTGTGTGTATGATTGTGAGCATACATGCATGTGAGGGTGTGCATTCTCTGATCTTGACTGATCATAACCCACTTCACATTCCAGTTCTCCACGCAATTCAATGTTTTCTCAAGAAAAAAATGGAAAATCCAGAGCATTGTCTTCCATCTTCGACGAATCCTGTGTCGTGTTCCAAGTCATGTTTTCAGATTTTGTCTGTTTTTGTCATTTTTATTGTGTCTGGTTGTTTCTTTTTTTTGTTCAGTTTTTTTTTTTTTTCAAAATCCATAAGTTAGAGAACTAAGTGACGGAATTAAACAGAAGGGGAGAAAAATAAAAACTGAATTTTGTTTTTAACATAATCTGATGCTTGCCTTGTTGTTTTCCTTCACACTCATCTGTCATGGTTACTTATAGACAGGAAAGGAGCGCTGCTTAGGCAAGAGGCTGTTGCTTCACAAAAGATTTCACAGTTGCAGACAGTCGCTGGTTTGCTTTGACAATGAAGTGCATCATTTTGTGCAGCACAAATACAGAGTGAGAGGAATACAGGCCAAGGACAGTGAGAGACTGGGGCTTCAGATCACGTACAAAATAGCCCTCACGACTCTCCAGAGTGATGTAATGGCCATGGCCAGGATGGAGCTTACTTTAGACTAATGTAAACCCATGTTTAAAACTGAAACACCGAAAACACTGAAATCAGTGTGGGTTAAGACACAGAAGACTTCTATAATATATGCCAAGTTTTTGTACCTGACATACAAAAGTCAGAATGGAGATCCAGTTTTTCTGTGGCTCAAACTGAGAACTCAGAAACACTGTAGCAGAGCCAATCAGTGTTCTGAAAAAAAAATAAACCTGGCTGCAGTTCAGTGAAAGAAAATATAAATATAAGATTTATACATTTAGAAGGCTGACCTTGGACAAGCCCAGGAATTGAGGGAGTTAGTTTGAAATTTTATTATCTGTCTTAGAAGATTTGGTTTCTAGAACTCCTAAAGATTCTTTGGTTCTCCATCTAAAGAAACTCTCAAATGTACTCTAAAACAATTTTTCCTATCAAAGGGTTACAAGCAGAACCTTTTGGTTCCCACCCAACCGTCCACCCAATCCAACCATCAAACCATTATTCATTAGTTCATCTTCATTAACCCTCTTCATTCTGGTCAGGGTTGAGGTAGATCAAGTCTATACCAGGAACGCTACGCCCGATGCCAGAATATATCCTGGATGGGACACCAGTCCATCACAGCATTCATTCATTCATTCATTCATACCTAGGGGCAGTTTAATGTAGCAAGTCCACCTATCAGCATGTTTATGAGATGTGAAGGAAAACTAAAGAACCCAGAGGAAACCCATATATCGATGAGGAGAACATGTCAAACTCCACACAGCTCAGGATCTCCATCAAAATATTATTGTTAGCAGGGACATTCACAGGCACAACATGGTGTTTCTAAGACTTGCAACCACATTCGTGCAGAAACCTAACCAGTGAGCTTCCTCCATGATTAACTGATATTAGAGTGAGTATGCCTTTCTGTCACGTACCAGATGACTTCCTGACTTCAGAGTGTCATGCAATACTCAAGATGAACCTTGCCAAATGTTACTTTCTGTTAGTATTACCGTCTGAACTTGTACCGAATTTCACTTGTACAGAAACCTAGCCAAGGAGCTACCACTTCCTCCGTGACTAATGGACATTAGAGTGACTTCCTGGGTGACTAGAGACTCTTCGTATCATGTACCAAATAGTTTCATGACTTCAGAGTGTTGTACAATGCTCAAAATGAACCTTGTTAAAGCAAACCAAGAAAAAAACAGAGTCTTTATCCATTGGTAACCTTTGGTTCCCCTTTGTTGTTGTTTTTTTGGGGAGGTTGTAGGTTTGGGAGCAACCATTACATTACATTCTGAAAATGTCTATCCTGGTTTGTCTGAATACAGTATCAGATTTGTACAAGATGAACAACTTCTGAACAATCCCAGGATGGTGCAAGGTTCCCAAGTAGTACAAATTAACTAATGGTTAACAAAATGTTTGTTGAACCATCATGGGTTACTATGAGGGATGGGAACTTTAGGGTTTCTTGAATCACAATGAATTTTTCGTGGATAACCAAGCAGGAGCTTAAAAAACATCATTTCTGGCTTATAATGTTATAAAGCTTCAATACTATAATAAAATGCAATCATATTAGTATGCAAGCTACTAGGAGTCCAGTATTCACTTTATTAATATAACCTCAGCTAACAATGATCCTAGAAGCCAAAACTACTACTACAAAAAAAAATACCACAGGTTCAAATGGTGTGATCCCATTACCATTTATGTTGCTATTTACCAACAGTATGAACCACACATTTGGAGAGGTTAAAATGTGGTTTTTTGATTATGTTTTGTCACTGTGCCATCCAAGTTTCCAGATAGTGTCACAAATTGTGTCAACTTGCCAGCGCATTCGGTTGGAAATGAAAGGGCAGACTGCCAGCTGTAATTACAAATGATCACGCGGAATGAATTATGTAGGAATTACAGTCATTTTTACAGACATTTCAGAGGACCAAAAGTAATTGGCTGCTTCATTGTTTCTTGGGCAGCTGGTCGTGGGTGTGGTGATGCTAACAAAAGGTCTCTGGCTGATTGTGGATGGATCTGGAGACTGTTGCTAAACAACACAAGGAGCAAAGAAGTGCGGAGAAAGATCAGAGCATTGTGAGACCGAGAGACGAGAGAAACAAAGCAGAAACATATTGAACGTAGTAACAAATGGACTAAAACACGACAAGTTTTAACCGGGCATTGGCTCAGCAATCATGCTATGGCATTCACATACATGGTAGTAATAGTAATAATGAACAAAATGGTGGTTATTTCGAAGAGCATTGGCTTTTAATCTGTTTTACCGACGTACAGCATGTTCATTTTCTGTTCCGAGCTTCCATGCTGAATGTCAAGCAAACATGACGCGCTAAGCAAACTTTAGTGCAGTCACACATTCTGAAGTCTAACATGATGAAATGAAACTCTGACTGGATAGGCATGCTGTTCTTTATTTATGGCTTTATGGCCACTCCTTGCATGTCTAACTTCGGATTAGATTTTCAACAGAGTGCCGATTTTATGTGCATTCAGAATCAATTTATGTCTCTTGATAACCCACAGCCATTGTTTTGACCAGTGGCGTAGCCAGGAATTATGCTTAATGGTGAGGAGATAAAAATAAATACATAAACAACTGCATGATCTGTACAATTAAACTGACAAATGTGAAGCATTAATGGATTGTGGGAATGGGGATGGCATTGGGAATGTGTTATTTAATCATTTAGAGCATGTTTTACCATCAATCTTGCCATATTGATAATGTTGCCACTAGTAATTGGAGGAAATGCTGTTTTATCTTTTTAACCAGAGCTACTCTTCTATTTTTCCATCTGCACTGAAACACCAATGGCTGTCATCTTGATATCCCTAGCCCTAGTTGTAAGAGAAACATAAGAGAAAAGAAACCCATGCATGATCCTGATTAGTTCATCCTGTTCATAGCAGCTGGGAAACAATGGCATATGAATAAAACAAAGTAAGATCTGTGTTTGTTTAACCTAGCTAGTTAGATTAAATTTGCTAATCGCGTTCTTTCTAATCGGGGCAAGGACTCAAAACCTGTTGACCAAACAAATGTCAGTATTAACAGAGAGGTAAGATCATCAACTGTCCTGTTGGCTGCTCTTTCACCACTCATAAACAAAACTTTCATAGATCGAGCATGGGGGCAGCGTGACACCTGCCCCAATGTGCCTCTATATTAACTCTGTATTAATTTCTGACTACTAGGTGCAATAATACCTCTACGGACCTACATTTCGTAGCAAGCATGCTGCCTCACGATTGTGGAGCATCTAGAAAGTCAAGCAAATGAATGGAACATCGGTTAAATCTGTCAAATAGCAACATTTTTAAATGATTGGCCACTCAAAAGCGATGGTATTTTTGGTAATTATCCCTAGCTATGCCTCTAGTACTGATGTGACGGTTATACAAGCTCATAAGCACATTGTTCAGCCACAAACACAATCCAGAGTTCATTCATTCTTAGCAAGTAGAACTAGCACACTAAATTTTACTGACAACTTACCTTGGACTTACCTCGATAAAGCCCCATCCCAGTAACTTATCCAAGAAAATGGTTGTAGAGTTCATCCCTGCTGCCTTAGATAATCACTTTCCTTCTCGGTTGTACAAACCATGAGTAAAGCGGACGGCCTTGTGTCTAATGAGGTAGTCTGTAAGAGGAATAAAGTGCAGTCGCACATATCCTCTCTCAGGAAGCCGCTCATCCCGCCAGTAATACCTCTGGACAGAGGAGAAGCGGTGACATTTCAGGTAGCGCTGCTCCATGATGTAGCTAGGAAACATCCAGAAACAAGATCCTGAGATCATATTTTGAAAAAGTCAGTGGCAATGGCAGACATTTTGAGACATTTGCTAATCTCTGAGGATACTCAAGCACAAGGATGAGCTTCAGCAGCAATAAGTGGGACATGATGGCAGACATGCATGACCTATTCAAAAATCTTGCCCCTGTGTCTATTATACGGTAAAAAGGTACGTGTCAACTATCTGTATTGTATCAGTGTTGTACAAGGAGATAAACGTGTTTCCATTAAGAGGGTGAGGATTAGCTGATGAATATCTTTTTTAGACATGTTACTATTGAAAATGTGCATATACTGTATGTCATGATGATTTATTCATTTATCCTGGTCAGGGTCATGGTGGATCTGGAGTCTATCCCAGGAAGATAGGACACTTTAAATCTGTGTTACTAAAGCTTTAAAATACTATCTAAAGTATATAACACTCAAAGACATATAGTTAAAGGACACAAAATACCCAGAAGTACTTATATTTGTCCTGAAGTGTTTTATTCCTCTTATACTATAGCAATTCAAAAACAAAATGAATAATTTGTAATTACAGTTGCATATTCAGTACTGTGCAAAAGTCTTAGGGACCCTGTTGTTTTTAGGTACAACCTTTGTTATTGATGGGGATTTTTTTAGTTCTGAATTATTGAGTCAGTACAAAAAGATTTTACATTTCCAAACGTTACTTTTCCAACAAAAAAAATCAATGTTACACAAAAAAATCATTGTATGTCAGTAACGAAAACAACACATTACATAACAGACAACTTTTCAGACAAAAAACGTAATGAAGGCTGCTGGGATTTGCATGTAAAAAAAAGAAGTATGTGTGACAGTCAACGTCTCCGGAAGAGCTATGGCAGATTCTCCAAGATGCTCAGTAAAACCTTAAAAGTTATTTTCCTTATAAACATTTATATTTATGGCTTTTAGCAGATGCTCTTATCCAGAGCTTAGTTGTTAACTTGGAATATCCAAAGCTAGGGCTGGTAGACCTGAATTCAAGCTACGGTGAACACTGTAGCTTGAATACTGCTAGGATTTAGCTGTATACTACCTAATAAAAATTACAAGTAAAAAAAAGTCCAAAACCCAAAGTATTTCTAAACTACACAAAACTAGTGAAGAACAAGACATAGTCATGGTGCTCATTCTAGTGCTCTCAAAAGAGGTGGTCTTCAGTTGGTGTTTGAAGACAGCAAGGAACTCCACTGTTCGGACACTCAGGGGGAGTTCATTTCTCCATTTTTGTGCCAGGACAGAGAAAAGTCTGGATGCTTGCCTCCTATGCTTCCTGGATGAAGGTGGGTCAAGTCGAGCCGTACTTGAGGCCCAAAGGGCTCTGGCTACGCATTGGGCTTTGACCATTGTCATCAGGTAGAGAAGGGCATTTTTGGCCAGCATCAGGGTTTTATATCTGATGCAAGCTGATACAGGAAGCCAGTGAAGGGTGCGCAGCAACAGAGTGACATGGCTGAACTTGGGAAGGTTCAATACTAGTCGGGATTCAGCATTCTGGATCAGGTGCAGGGGCCTGGTCACAAGCATAGCAAGACCATCCAGGAGGGAGTTGCAGTAGTCATGAGTCTTGAAATGGCAAGTGACTGAACAAGTACCTGGGTGGCCTCCCTTGAGAGAAATGGTCAAACTGTCTGAATGTTGTAAAGGAGAGGACCAGGTGGGGTTAGCAACATGAACCATGAAAGAGAGCTGATCATCTACAACTACTTCAAAGTAGATCACTGTGTTCTCAAAGGAAATTGAGAGATCCCAACAACTCCCGGGAAGTAAAGTAGCTCCATCTTGCTTGGATTAATGCACACATTGTACCTGGGAACACTGTTTAAGAAAAAGGCACATCAAATATTGACTTCCTTTAGTTTATTACTGTTTACTGCTCTTAATGGTGTTTTCTTTCATGTAGAAACATCTTCATTAGTTTCAAAGGCATCTTTGCTATATAACAAGTCTTTGCACGTGCCTAAGACTTCTGCATCGTACTGTACAATAATTAGCTGGTAATGAAATGAAATGAAAGGAAAACTTTATTTGTCAAATATACATTACTGCACAGTGAAATTCTTTCTTTACATATCCCAGCTTTTTGTTAGGAAGTTGGGGTTAGAGCGGAGGGTCAGCCATGATGCAGTGACCCTGGAGCAGGGAGCGTTAAGGGCCTTGCTCAAGGGCCCAACAGCGGCAGCTTGGTGGTGTGATATACCAAATAATGGTAAGTTATATTGAGTGACTTGAAGAATCTTCCACAGCTCTTCTGGAGACTTTGACTGTCACACTTACTTCTTTTTTTGAATGCAAAACACAGCAGCCGTCCTTATGTTTTTTTGTGCAAAAAGTGGTTTGTTATGTAACGTGTTGCTTTCATTACTGATATTTAAACATTGTTGTAACAAACATTGTTGGAAAAGTAATATTTGGAAAAATAGAATCCTTTTGTACTGACTCAATAATGCAGAAGTAAAAAAAAAAAATCAATAACAAAAGTTGTACCTAAAAACAATTGGGTGTAAGACTTTTGCACAGTAATGTATGATGTTGTTGACACATACGATGCATAAATATAGTTACATTTATTGTTGTGAAATGGCAGCAAGACAAGCTGGTTTCTGTTTTCACATGCATTATAGTAGCTCTAGACAGTTGTTCTCTTAACAGCCTTCTGTATTTTCTCTTTCTTAAATTTTATTTTTTTAAATGAATGCAGTTTGTAATGTTGCCAAGAAACAACAAGAAGTGAAAACCTGTCCTGAAGCCAGTCTTGTGTTGGAAATATTAGATCAATTCCTTACAGAAAAGTTCATCATATCAACAATTACTTAAGTTTGTGTGAAGCCACCACTCTGCAAGTCCCTGTGTTAGTTGTGGCTATAGTAATGTACTGTATATAAATAATAATATATTAGACTGATATGAGAACTACTGTCAGAGCTGCTGTTAGAGAGAATTAATCAACACCTTCTGACCAATCATTATCAAGAATTCAGCAATGCTGTAGTAAGAAAGGGGTTTAAATGATAGGGTCTTAGATTTCGATGAGTCTTAAACAGCTTCAATAAAAAAAAAAAAGATACTGTAATAATAATCCTGAGAAGTAATTGTAAATATAATTAATGCTCGCATTGTCCTCTTTAAGGTTACAAATAATACCGAAATCATCGAAAAAATGCGGCGACTGTTAAGATATGTTTTTGTCTAGCTTTTTTTTTTTTTTTAAAGTGCTCTCTCTGCTGGCATTGGCGGGTAAAGTGAGGAAAGCTGCTGCACCTCCAGGCAAGGACATGTGTGTAAAGGTTCTCAGTTATGGTAAGACCAAAAATTATCAAGCGTCACAAGAAGATTTTATTTTGAAGCACACAAAAATGTAGACAGCTGCGGACTGAGGTCTAGAGTGGCTAGCTAAATGTAAGATATAGGAAATTCTATATTTACATGTATTTTTGTAAATATACAGTATGATGATACATATACTGTCTATTTTTAATTGCCATGATGTCAAAAAAATAGTTCAGGCAAACATGAAATGCATACGATTTCACCTAAAGCTAGTCAAGCCAAGACATGCTCAGATTCTCAACCTTCATTAGCAATCTTTTGTCAGAATTGTAATTATAATATTTTTTAATTATTAAACCTATAAATAATAATTAAAAGATTACAAAATTTTAAAAAGTGGCTAGTTCCCTGTGGCGGAAAATTGGCACTGACACCGGAATCTCCTTTCATGAATGTTAAGCAAACACCTGTCACAGCAGCATAGCAGCATTTTTCTTTTTGCTAAATAACAAAATGGTTTTTGCTTATCTATTTATTATATGTGGAACATCTACCCTGTGTCATGTTTCACATATTTATAGATGCTTCCATAAAGATATTTTCAGCCTCTGGGTGGATTTCTCTGCATGCTGATTTTCATAGTGATGAAACTCTGGCCACCGGTGCTTCCTGAAAAGCAGGAAATGATGGATAGCGTATCACACCGCACTGCATGGGGAAGCTAAACATTAGAGCCAAGTGTATTAGATTAAGTTTGGAGTTTACCCCATCTGCAGGAGCTCTAATGGGAAAACAGTGTTCTAATTCAACAAGCCACTCCATATAACCTTAACTCATGTTTATTCATGACAGGATGACTTTACTGCCGTGAGCACAGAGACTTACAAGGGAGAGAAGACTGGCTCCAGGCAATGTCAGCCTTTATGCAAATGAGGACTGTGTGCGGTGGTTAACTACGGCAACTTATTCATCAAAAATTAACCATAATTTAACCCTGAGCGTGTTCTCAGTTAATCATTTTTAATTGCGCAACACTGAGGCAGCCCCAGATGTAATTCAGCTTCAGCTGAGAGAGGAAACGAAACACTTTACAAACACTGTATAAATTTAGCAAACACCAGAATATTGCTTTATGACAGAGGCCTTCAATGACGGTCTATATTTTATGACTTTCAAAAAAAGGAAACAGTTCTTTATTACCTAATGCTAGTGTTCATGTGTGTTAAGGACCTTTGCTCTGGATTTTCCTTATGGGACAAACCGAATGTAACACAGTATAGTTTCCTTCTCCTTGTTCACAGATTCTTAGTTGTGAAATGACACAGGGTGCATTGCAAATATGAAACATTTACATCCAGCTTATTCAATAATCTGTGCATTTGAAGAATATTATGGTCATTTTTGTCAGCTGACATTATTTTGTGCTTTAGTGCATTAACTTATGTAAGATCACTGACAGTACAACAGATTGTGAAACTAACCAACATCCAACCAACGACTGTTCATTGCAGCTTGGTCAGACCATAGTAGATTGATCCATGGTTTGACCTGCACAGCTGATGATATTTTGTACATAATAGACTCTTCAAATTTCAATGAATAGTAGTCCAACTTGTACAGATGGAGCAAAATAATCTGTGAAATGAATGGATGGAAAACTAAGCTTTAATGGAATGACAAGTGTCTTAGTATCTAAAATACATTACCAACATCGGCAACTGTACTTTAAACTAGGGCTTTCTCTGTCTTGTCCCTGAAAATAGTATGAATGTGGGCTATTGAAGGAAAAAAAATAATATTTTTTATTTAAGTAACTGCTAAGTAGACCACCACATGTGCAGTTTCGAGGCCTGCTTTATACAGTACTGTGCAAAAGTCTTAGGCACCGTATTGTTTTTAAGTACAACTTTTGTTATTGCCATTTATTTTAGTCCTGCATTATTGAGTCAGTGAAAAAAGATTTTATATTTCCAAATGCTACTTTTCCAACAAATTTCTTTTTTTTAATCTTTTTTTATGTCAGTAAGACAGCAACACATTACATAACAGACCACTTTTCAAACAAAAAACATAATGATGGCTGCTGGGTTTTGCAACAAAAAAACACTAACTGTAACAGTCAAAGTCTCCAGAAGAGCTGTGGCAGATTCTCCAAGACACTCAGTAAAACTTATTAGCTAATTACTGTACAGTACGATGCAGAAGTCTTAGGCACATGCAAAGACTCGCTGTAAAGAAAATATGTCTTCGAAAATAATAGAAAGGAAATATAAAGATACAAAAGAAAACACTATAAAGTGCAGTAAACAGTAATAAACTAAAGGATGTCGATATTTGCTGTGCCTTTTTCTTAAACAGTGTTCCCAGGTACAATGTGTGCAGTTTATAAGGAAATTAGCTGGTAAGTTTTACTGAGCGTCTTGGAGAATCTGCCACAGCTCTTCTGGAGACTTTGACTG
>JAOVVH010000033.1:15133312-15144926 GCA_028566435.1 Scorpiodoras heckelii | reverse complement strand
GCTTTTGACAAATCAATGAATAATGATGCACAATATTGTTTTTTATCAAGTGCAACAGTAATGTCATTTACCACCTTCATTGCTGCGGCAATGGTGCTGTGTTTTTTTCTGAACCCAGATTGATATGTTGATAGAATCTTATTTAAATGCAAAAACTCCTTTACTTGTTCACTGACAAGAAATTCAGTGTGTGTTCAGGTATGTTCATTCTTGCTCTTTCTGCATTGGTTATATTCCCCATCAGAATGTGGTACATCTAGTTTTATTTAAAAAAAAGAGACACGTCATACTTTTTGTTCATTTATAGTTACATTTAATGTTGTGGAACATCCACAAGACATTGTATTTCCTGTTACCACAGTTGTTTCTTCACCTCTCTTGAAAAACAAGCAGCTTGTCCTAATACCAAAAAACTTCCAAGTGCAAACTTCTCTGTTCTGAAGACTTTCTCATGTTTGCAAACCACTGACTGATACACTGGAGACTTCTTCCAAGACATCTCCTTGAGGAAAACTTTTCACTTACCATATCAACAATAATACACTTTTATTCATCTTTGAACATAAAGAACCAGAATGGACTTTACTTCCTTCATGAACCTTCTCAGTTTCTTTTTAAGAGTACTGTCAGTGCTTCTCTGCTTGACAATGCTGATATTTATTAAAGAATGACATCATACATCTTGTCAGTCCATAATTACACATAACTGTTTAGGTGACACCAAGAGATGTAAATATGTTCTTGGACCTGTGGTCAGTTGATTTATCCTGTGTGTGTCTACCAGAGGCCGTGCACCATGTGTCAGTGATGGTGAATGTATCGCACTCCAGCCTGCACTGCATGGAGGCCTGGGGGACTGAGCCCGTCTTCCATTGGCTTCATGAGAAATCAGCAGTGACTGAGGCACTGGGGCGCGTGTCAGCCGATGGCACCTCGCTGTACCTGAACACGGCGCTCTGTGGCCACTTCACCTGCGTGGTGAGCAACAAGCTGGGCCACAGCTCAGCCACCTACACCGCAGGTACGCGTGAGTATATCTGTGTGCTTGAGAGAGAGGACATTGCAGGAGAACATATATGAAGACCATAAATTACTAGCTGGCCGGTCAAACTCGATGCTGCGACTGTCTGTTGCAGGAAGCCTAGAGAGCTGGCGGTCAGCTAGTTTTTAATCAACGTTTTCTTCTTCTGCTTGCATTTTTTTTTCTACCAATTTTGGTCAATGATATCATAGTCTTAGACGTCACCAATCCATATGACACTTGGCATAGTTGTAGCCGCACATGTCTGGTACAGGATATAAGGTTCGTCTCTCGAGGTGTGTGTTGCCCTTCGTGATAGCACCCCCTGAACCAGGGTAGGATCAAAGCACTTTTTCAGCAATAGCTCGAAAAACCATTGAGGCAAAAATTCAGAACTTTTTTGGCAAGATGGCCTCTAGGCCTCATTGCAATTCATTTGTGGACTAGAGCCACCTAGTGAATAATGTTCAAAACAGAAATCAATATCTTGTGATATAACAGATCAAACATTATGAAATTTCACTCCCTGTGTCACTACCATGTTCTTTTGATGCACGCCAAATTTAATCAAATTTCGTCCATAGGTGGCACTGCAACTCTCACGTAGCTATTTCAAGAGCTGCTTAAGCTACACTGTTGAAATGTCACACCCTGCATCACGACCACATTCTTTAGACGCACACCAATTTTTGTAAAAGTTTGTCCATAGTGGGCGCTGCAACTCACACAAGTCCTTTTACTTCGTTCTTGCTCTTTATTTCACTTCATGCTGTGGTCATGTGACATCTTAGTTACGTTTTTGTTCATTATTGTTGGAATTATTTTTGTACATTTTACTGCCTTAGACTTATTGTTGTACTGTGTATATTTTCACTTCATACACTTGTGCATTCTATTACAATACTCAGCTAGTTTTACTACTTGATTGTACAAGTATTCATATATTTAAATAACAGGGGGCCGCCAAGTAATATAAACAGAAAAGTGCTCAGCTTAGAGAACATGGCCAGTTTTATTCTCTTGACCCTCGGCTATGGACGACTGTGGCACCGCATGGACTCACGCTCATGCTCGGTCGATGATTCTACAACCGCCGGTGGCAGAGAGCCAAGAGAGCAAAATTGGCTGTGCTCACTTCCTGTCAAGCACTAGTCAGCGAAACTAGTCGGTCATGGGTGTCCGCGCGCTCGTGTATGCAAAAGAGGGCAGATAGCACTTTCACAAAAGATGTTACGGGGTGTGTGTGTGTGTGTGTGTGTTTGTATGTCTTCATTCCAGTACCGTGTGAGAGAGAGAGCAGAGGCACTGCTGTAGCTGTTGTATGCCTTGTAGTGTTCCTGCTTTTGGCTGGAGGTTTGGCCTTCCTGCTCTGGAGGTACACGAACACACAAGAACACCGATGAGACTGAAAATATAATACACATTCGCTAAACGTTTACATCATGTTTGTGTCTAATCATGTGGCGCATGCCAAAGCGTTTCCGTGAAGAATACTTTAGGATAATATTAATGTAAGAACATCTTAAACTAAAGCTTATTGTGAGACAAGTAGCTTGAAGGCATAAGAAGCAGCTTGTCATGTTACCAACAAGCCAAAAGTGTAAAAGTCCTCTGTTCCAAACTGATAAAAAGCAGTAACACTGGAGACGTCTTCTATAAGCTGTTAAACATGTTCTTACAAAAAAAAACTTCACCATAACAATGAGCATATCTTTTCTTTATTCACTTCCATGTTATTTGTCCTAGATTATGCAGTATGTCTGCCATACAAGCTGTAACTATAGAAACAGTAATGTATTAGAACAAGCGCACTGATCTAAACCTCTGATTTAACAACTCTGATTTGAGTATTTAATAGCACTGTGACACACAAATTTAACAACAGCACATTTAGAGGATAGAAATATAAAAATCGAGACCTGACGAGGTTTTTTTTGTTGTTGTTTCTAGGAGACACAGGCGCTACAGCAACAGAGGAGAGAGACTCCGAGATGAGGACGTTTAACCTCCAAACTCGAGTCTTCATGTCCGACTGATCTAAACGTGAAGGGGACGTGAACGTCGAGGGATCAGTCGCCTCTTCTCCAAGCACTCAGACCATTAAGAGATGTTTCAGACATGCTACCAGGCTTCCGCTGGCTTTCAGTCACAGGACAAGAAGTGAAGTGAAGTGAATTTCTCTGTTTAAAGGAATTGATGAAGAAAGGAAAGCTGACAGTTCAGCAACGGTTAGGAGCTACGTACAGTTCACTTTAATATATATGAAAAAAGCTGTACGTGTTCCCATATATACATATACATACACATACACACACCAATCAACCATAACATTAAAACTGCTGATATGTGAAGTGAATAATAATGAGTATCTCTTTACAGTGCCACCTGTGAAGGGGTGGGATACATTATGCAGCAAGTGAACAGTCAGTTCTTGAAGTTGATGTGATGGAAGCAGGAAAAATGGGCAAGCATAAGGATCTGAGTGACTGTGATGAGGGCCGAATTGTGATTACTAGATGACTGGGTCAGAGCATCTCCAATATGGCAGGTCTTGTGGGGTGTTTCTGGAATACAGTGGTTAGTACCTACCAAATTTGGTCCAAGAAAGGACAAAAAGGTGAACTGGTGGCAGGGTCATAGGCGCCCAAGGCTCATTGATGTACATGGGGAGTGAAGGCTAGTCTGTCTGGTCTGATTCCACAGAAGAGCTACTGTAGCACAGCTTTGCTGTGTACGAGGCTGTGTAGCTGCAGACCAGTCAGAGTGCCCATGCTGACCCCCTGTACACCACCGAAAGCACCTACAATGGTCACATGAGCATCAGAACTGGACCATGGAGCAATGGAAGAAGGTGGCCTGGTCTGATGAATTACATTTTTATTTACATCATATGGACAGCTGTGTGTGTGTGTGTGTTGCTTACCTGGGGAAAAGCTAGTACTAGGATGCACTGTGGTAAGAAGGTAAGCTGGTGGAGGCATTGTGATACTGGGCAATGTTCTGCAGGGAATCCTTGGGTCCTGGCATTCATATGAATGTTGCTTTGATATATAACACCTACCTAAACATTGTTGCAGACCAAGTACACCTCTTCATGGCTACTATATTGCTTAATGACGGTGGCCTCTTTCAGCATGATGATGCACCCTGTCACACTGCAAAAAGTGTCCAGGAATGGTTTGAGGAACATGACAAAGTGTTCAAGGTGTTGACTTGGCCTCCAAATTCCTTCCTTATCCCTTATCTCAGTGTGATTGAGAATCAGCTGGATGTGCTGGACAAATAAGTCAGCTCCATGGAGGCTCCAGGTCACAACTTACAGGACTTAAAGGATCTGCTACTGAAGTCTTGGTGCTAGATACCACAGCACACCTTCAGAGGTCTTGTAGAGGTTGTGGAGAATATCCCACGACAGGTCAGAGCTGTTTTGGTGGCACGAGGGGACCTATACAATATTAGGCAGGAGGTTTTAATCTTATGGCTGGTTGTTGTATGTATATGTATATTGGAAGAAGTGTGTGACTGCAGACTCGCATCAAATTCTGAATCTCCGTTCACCGTGAAAACTGTCTGGTCGACTGCAGTTACAGCAGAACAACTGAACACGCTGGAACTGGCTAGAAATGAACAGAACACATCAACAGTATCACCAGTGAACATCGTACCGAGCAGCCTTTTTATTTCTAACTACACAAGGAAAGAGTACACATTAATATATACAGATAAAGATAATGCCCTTTTTTTTGTTCTTTTCCTTTCAGCTTTGCTAATTTGGACGTTTTATTTCAAACTAACCTTATTTGGTATTGTCATATAAACCATATTCCCTTGTATAGCCACCGTGTTAAGGCAAGTTAGGTAATTGTTACCGTTGCATAGCAACAGCTCATCTGTTTAGGAACAATATTTTTTTTTTCCGCAGAAGGTTTTGTCAGTATTAAAGCATATATTCAGTATGAAATTCAGGGCTTCTTTGATTTATTTGGTTTCTTTCTGTGTAAGAAGTACAGACATTGCTGAGTTAGGAGTAGTGTGTGAAGATTATTAGAAAAACTTATTAGATGTTGCAACGATGCAGGTCCAGATTACATCATGCTTTTTTGTTTTGTTTCGTTTTGAGGTTTCGCGGCCATGAAACACCTTTAAACACCTTTAAATTCATTCCACAGACCCCTCAAAACAGATTTTACTAATAATAATGTAACTGTCGGTGCCAGACTGGCTGGTGTAAGCATTTCTATAACTGCTGATCTCCTGGGATTTTCACACACACATCAGTCTTTATAGTGTACTCAGAATGGTGCAACATCCAGTGAGCAGCAGTTCTGGAGACGGAAATGCCTTGTTGATGAGAGAGCTCAATGGAGAACGGCAGTAATGGAGATAACTGGGGGGGGGGGAGCATTGCAGAACTTCAAACCTTGAGGCGGATGGGCTACAACAGCCGAAGACCATGTCAGGTTCCGCGTCCGTCAGTCTCAAGAAGTGAAAGCTGAGGCTACAGTGAGGCAAAAAACATGCCTGGTCAGATGAATCTAGATTTCTACAGATGGTAGAAGTCAGATCTTGGCACCAACAGTATGAATCCATGGATCTGACTTGCCTTGTGTCAACAGTCCAGACTGCTGAGATGATATAATAGTGTTGGGAATGTTTTCTTGGCACACCATTAACACCAATCTGTCATCGCTTTGATTTATCCTCTAACGGCTACTTCCAGCATGATGATATGATACACCGTGCCAGGAAGCAAAAGCTCCTGGTTTCACGAACATGATGACATTCTTTAGTTCGGCGTTCTTTAGTAGCCTTTCCAGTCTTAGAAGAGGAGCGTCACAGCATGAAGGCGCAGCTGCAAAAATTCTGCATCAAAGGAAAGTTCCCTACATCTTGTGCAATCCGTGGTATGAACAATGCAGGTTGTTTTGAGAGCAAATAAAGGCCATATCCAATATTCGTATCCTGTAGAGTTGCTAATCGAGCGCATTTCGGCTAGTCGTAGAGCTCCTTCTCGGACCTCCGACGGACAAATCATCCCGACTCCAGAGTCAATGATTCACCACCTACTTGTTTTCGAGTTCTTGATTTATGATGTTGCGATAAACTGACAGAACTTCCTTAACCAACCGTGGTATCAGATTATCGGACATATTTCACATGACGGCTTCGTAGATAACAGGGTTACTGTGCAATGTGCCAAGAGCATTCAGGCGTCTCACAACACCGCCTCAGCTGGCGAACAGACAAGAATAAAAATAGTCCACGGACCTCTGACTTGAACTGAACTTCTGAACTGAACTTCTGAACTGAACAATAGAACCAGCTTTAGTTTCACTGTGATGTTGACTACGAAACATCTGGCTAACACGCCTGTGGCGTTCAGGGTGAACAGGATTGAGGTGTGGTGTGTAATCAGTGCTTTCTAACACTGGTTCTCAACATGGATTCCAGGAACCTTGACGAGATCCATGGGGGTCCAAAAAGTTTTGCTTCAGATTCAAGCGTCGCTCGGTGTTTCACATGTTTCCACCCAGCCAACCTGCACTTTGATTTGAACCCGTTGCTCTCTTACATCGTGCCAGGTTTTTTGTCCAGCCTTCGGCTTTTACGGATAGTATTACAGTACTACCTGTTGGATCTGCTCCAAAGCTGCACCTCAGCAGGCTGCTATTGTTCCAGTTAGACTGCAAATAACTAGTACAACATTTAATGGAGCAGTGAGAGCAGCGGCAGTTGTTCAGTCTAAGATGCTCCACAAACCTTCAAAGGTTTAGTCTCCATCACTTTCACAGGTATGGAACTAAATTATTTTCATGTTTTTAATTGATCCTCTAACTGTCTTGGTTTTATTACTTATGATCTATTTTCCTTCACTAGCCTGACCTCAGTGTGCACGTATCCCTGCTATGGTCCTGCAGTTGTTTGTATATACAGTTTTTGGCCTTTGTTTTCACTTATGAAGAAAACGGACCACTATTAAACGGTGGTCTTTGGTCAAACCCAAAACGGTCCCGATCTTAACTTGGAATTCGGTGCACACATCGGAAATCAATTTTAGCCCCGGAACAATCAGCCAGAGTGGATTTATTTAATTACATAGCAGTTTACTTCCACTCCGGGTCGGTGAGGAGTTTGTTAATGATGGTCTGATTAGATTTCAGATTGCCATAATGAGCGCAATAAGGCAGAGAGCGGGCCACAAGCGTGTTTAAGATACCCGGGTGACCTGCAGCCGTACAACTGATTTTGATCAACAGAGAGGAAATTTGTGTGCTGTATGTATGTGTGTGTGTGTGTGTGTTAGCTGTAGAGATTTGATGAAAGCTTCTGCTGAAATTTTACTAATTATTTTTTTGTTTACTTTTTGGGTTTAAAATATGAGTAGACTCTGTAATATAATACAGGAAGTGTCCCAAAAGTCAGCATACATTGGAAAAAAATGGCAAATTGTAGCTCAGTGTAGCTTTATTTACAACATATTCATTACAAATATATACATTTTACAAAAATATATAAATACTGTCACAGCAAGACGATCCGGGTTCGATTCCCGGGCCGGTCCGGGCCGTTCTGTGTGGAGTTTGCATGTTCTCACCGTGCTTGTCTGGGTTTCCTCCGGCTTCTCCGGTTTCCTCCAACAGTCCAAAGACATGCATGTTAGGTCGATCGGTCACTCTAAATTGCCCGCAGGCGTGAATGTGTGTGTGAGAGTGTGTGTTGGTCATGCGATGGACTGGCGACCTGTCCATGGTGTACCCCGCCTTCGCCCGATGACGCTGGGATTGGCTCCAGCCCCCCCGTGACCCCGACTAGTGGGATAAAGCGTAAGATAATGAATGGATGAATGAATATAAATATAAAAAATATAAAATATAATACGAGTGTTAATTTTATTGTTACGTATGGAGACTTTGGGGACACTGTATTATAGTATTATAAAATAAAGCATCGAGTGTTAGAATACTAACAGTAGAAATATTAGAAATCATTTTACCAGTGTTATCAGTAGTTGATTAAAAAAAAATCAAAAAACTTTCCAGTCTGCTGAAACTGTCTGGAGGAATAAAAATGTCAGTGTTTTTTTTTTTTAGCACAACACTTTGCCGACGATTACAAAGTTTTTATTTATTAAAGAAGGTTTAGTGTTGAGTGTTTACACTGAAGTACCAGAAAAACTGGTATACCAGTTAATACCTGGTACATCCCCGACAGGATCTTGGAGGGAACGTTGCACAGTCCTCACGCTGATGTTTGTTGAGGCCCCAGCACTGAATTCCGATGTTACTTGATGCAGTGTTACACGTCTATCACGTGAAATGATTCTTCAAGCCGACGCTGGTCTTTTTTACGGGAAATGCTCATCCTTGATTCGACGTCCGAAATGCCATGACGCAGCTCACGACTATTAGACCGCGCTGAACATCGCAAAATCGTGACAACTTGCCCTTCTCATGGCAGACACGGATCTAGACACTTCCACAGATGTCTATCGTTTTATATATACACGCCCTGCCAGATGCGACCGATGACGTGAATAAGTGGCGCTGCTATGCATGTTGCACAGGTTTTTCTGGTACTTCAGTGTATACGTTGGAGAACACCTGAGGAAGAAAGTTCATTCGTGTTACGTTACAGCAGCTACAATTAGTCATTCAGTCATCAGGCACAAAATCATTGGGAAATATTATAATACGATATGATACAAGTATCACACCGAAGCCTTTGTTGATTAGACCTCGTTCAGCATGGATGTAGAGGGAGAGAGCAGAAGCTTCAAGGCTCCGTGATGGCAGACTTGCAGGAGCAGAGTTGGCAGAGGCACGTCCACCTGCCTGGAGCCTGATAAGGACTGGGAAAGGCTCGGTGTTCGTCACACAACACACCACAACACACCACAACACAACACAGCGTAAACAAGAGCTTCCTCACAAGCTTCTGGCTGCATTCATCACTTTGGACCCTTTGGGTTTCTGTTCCTCCTGAGAGACAACAACAGACAACCCAGGAGACTTTCCCCCCCCCAAAGCAGGCTGCTGGCATCCGTCCTGTACGTCTCAGCCGAGAGAAATTTTTGGTTGATAATGAAATTTATGTCCTCAGAATAAATAAATTCACTGATGGTTCACTTGTAACCGAATATGCAGATGTACACAAAATGCATCATGCGGAAAAAATACACGTTTTAAAAGCAAAGCTTTTTTTTTTTTTTATTGCAATTAGTAGTGAAAGATACACTTCAATCTAAGGCAAAGCAACACTAAAAGGCCATCAGAGAAAGAGTTACAAAACATACATAAGAAATACTTTTAAAGGTAACATAAAAGACCCCTTGGTGCAGCGACACACACACACACACACACACACACACACACAGAGAGAGAGACAGAAAGAGACAGAGAGAGAGAGCGAAAGGGAGGGAGACAGAGTCATGGAGCTCCTGGACATGAAACATTCCTGAAGAACGTCCTTGAGACCCCCGAGCTGAAGGACAGTCCTGAAGGACACTTAGCTGAAAGTAAGAGTGCATACTTTGGTTCCTCTAGGGATAAACTTTACCGTTTGAAGATGTCACGCAGTTCAGCGTCATGTGCCGTAGATGTTCACGACGCTTTCAGATAAAAATTAAAGAAACTTTTTTTTTTCTTTTCTTTTTTTTTTTTTTAAATCCGCTAACTCGAGACACCGTACGGTGTCCGTAGTCGTCATTTGGAATGCTGGAGCTTGACGTTTTCAGTAAACAACTGTTTGTAAACAATCCACAAATTCATTAACAGTTGTGCATGTGCGTCACTCATCATGCGTGAACCTCGCCGCGCGCGAGCTGCATGCTTCTGTCCCCCATTGGTTAAATGAAGTAATGGCCGAAGACGAGACCTGCGACGGATGACGACTGCGACGGCGGGACGAGCTCTGGCCGTCTGAATCGTGCTGGACGCTGGATGAGTAGTACAGATTCACGCGTGGGGATCTGCGCATGTTAGTGGTTTGTAAGACGCAAACTGTGAGTTAGCATACTTCTCTATACAAACTAAGGCATTTAATAAACAGAAACGAGAAAACTAAAAATCGTATCCGACAACAGTTAAGGCTGAGGCTCATGTCATCCGAGTGGAATGGGACTTCCTGCTCTGTCTTTAAATGGCTCTGGCACAAAAGACGTCTCGTCTCCGACTCGACTCGACTCGACTTGTCTCGAGCACACGACTACGAACTTCCCACCCCAAAAGCAGGGGAGCTTCTATGGCTGGAGTTTAGCAGCTCTGGATTCCAAACACGTCAACTTTTTTTTTTTTCATTGTATTGTCAGTGTGGTTCTCTGTCCCCTAAACAGAACATAAGCAGCATTCGGAGGGGTCTCGGGTTGGAGCAGCTGCCTTTCCTTTCTTTCCCTTTCCTCTCGACGTTTCCTGTAAAAGTAGTGTCGTCTACATCAAACAGGAACGTTCCAAGAATCAGTTACACAATATACCGCAGGAGCATCTCAGCATCTCATCACTGTCTGTTCAGGATGAGGTTCTTAGAGGTCTGTCTTAATCAGAAGGCAGCATGGAGATGAGAAGGTATTCCTATGATTCTGTTCACTAAGGACAGACGTGGCGGACGGGACGGTCGTTCTCGACTGAGAAATGATTTCCAGTGATTAAGAAGATCACATCATCTTAAACGGTGATCGATGGATCATTTATACCATTTATACCACAGCGCTGTTGAATTCACATGTCTGTCTGGCCAGAAGGTTGTGATGGATGGATGGATGGATGGATGGATGTTCTACAACAGCAGATTGGAGACAGTCATGCCGGCTATAATTTGATTATTATTACCACTTCTACAGCAACGTTTTTCTACGAGACACATTGATGGAAGGAGTCTCCAGTGTCATCTCTTCTGTAACAGTCATAAGCTCTCCGACAGACAAGTTTGTGCTTTTATGCTTTCTCGATAACATGGAAAAGCAGCATAAGATTTTTTTTGTCTTGTTAATTTCATGGCAGGGGGAAGAAGAAAAAAAAAAAGAGAGAAAGAAAAGAAAGGGTGGTGACGGAAGGACCGTTTTTAGCTGTCATAATGCACGTGGGAACAGGAAGTAACTTCCTGCAGGTATCTGACACTACGTGGAACTATAAACAGATAAGGAAATATGATCTTTAATAAATAAATAAATCATGACAACAGTTGGGAATCGGCTGTGGTATAACGGTGTAGAGGAACAAAACACAACAAAACAAGTCAGTGCAGAATCTCTGTTCCACGTCGTGCCTAAATGAATCCAAAATGTCAAGCGAGAATAATTTCGTGAACATACTGGAATATGTACAAATGAGTACAAACTCATATCCTCAGAACCCCTTACTTACTGCTTAAAGATTGTTTCACGTTGTACAAAATCCAGGCCTGATATCATCCTTCAATGATATTATTAACTAAAAAACGCTCATTTCTTTTAAAACCTACGGTGAACAGAACTATAGGATTGCCTTCCGTCCCTTATTATCCAAAGCCTTCTGAATAAAGCACATACATACAGGGGTTAGACAATGAAACTGAAACACCTGTCATTTTAGTGTGGGAGGTTTCATGGCTAAATTGGAC
>JAOVVH010000033.1:15079497-15090343 GCA_028566435.1 Scorpiodoras heckelii | reverse complement strand
CTGAGGATCACTACACTGAAGATCACACTGAGGATCACTACACTGAAGATCACACTTAGGATCACTACACTGAAGATCACACTGAGGATCACTACACTGAAGATCAAAGTGTTTTGGACTGAAGTGAAGGAAAACTTCTCCCTTATTATTCTGCTCTTTACGTATGCGTGTTTAGCTCCGCCCCCTTACTTATAGGCTGTAGTGGTGCTTTCCTATATAACCTGCAGGACGAACCGCGTGCGCTTTCAGCGTTTACACGTACACGCACGTTCACGCACGTACACACTCCACGCCTGTTCTCTCCCAGCCAGCGGTAAGCCCAAACTTTACATTTGTGTGTGTGTGTGTGTGTGTGTGCTGAGTCTGGCTATAGGTCAGAAATACTAACAACAACAACAAAAATCAATCCATACCCCACTAAGTCACTAGGGTGCATGCCCTTTCTTTAATCTGGCATGCTTTTATTTATTTTTTAAAAAACATTTTAGCATGAGCATGCTTGTGCAGTTTTTGATGTACTTTTAAAGTGTGTGAGCATGCATCGTGGGGGCTTTGTTGTTGTTGTTATGTGTGTTTTGCTTCCCAAGAATTTAGGCTGACCCTAATACAAAAATTGTGCATGCATGATGTTGGGTGGAGATGCATGCACTTCTGGGCAAAACCTCACAAATCAATAGAATAGTGTATGCACACTGTAAGAGACTAGGATTTTTGTTTAATTGATTCCTTTGGACTTGACTCTGAGGGGGTTGGGTCTCAGAAAGTACTGAATGTTCCTGCTCTTATGTGCTTGCAAGCTACAGCATACTGTGTGTGCACGTTGACATAACTTTTCAGGCTTTTTTATATAGGTCACTTGTGCAAAAAAAAAAAAAGCACTTGACACACTAGTACTTGTATGTAGAATCAACAGAAATGTTCCACGTCTGACTGTGTTTAAAAAAACTAAATTGCAATAAAAAAAATACCATATACCCTTAAACCTGTTTCAGATTAATAGATATAAAATGAAAAATGTGGTGTTTGTGCATTGTATAAGTGCATTGTGTATACTATGTACTGCATGAACATTCTGTACAAACTTGCTGTAAAAATGTGATTTGCAAACGATCCTATTGCATGTTGGATTGCAATTTTTCTAAAAAAAAAAATGTTGCATAACAAAATCTAAAATCGCACCAGTTAGGCTTTTCTGGTATGATTCAGAATAATGTTTTAAAAATCAATCCAGAAAGCACTCACACTGGTGGGGTTTTTTTTTTGTTTACGGAAACATTTGAAAGCAGCGTAAAAACCGTGCATCGATCACGAGCGCTGTGCCGTGATTGGTTGGCACGCCGTCTCCGATTAATGCGCTTCATTTTGTGAATGAAGGTTATGCATATGCTTATTTTTCACTACTGTGAGTCACTTCAGCCTGTTTGTTTTTATGGCACCGGCTGGACGTCTGGATGTTCAGGACATATTGTTCTAAAGCGATTTCCTCTGGACCAGTATGGGTTTAATCTGATTAATGTAATCTAATTAGACTTGCATGTAACAAACTTGTATGTTGAACTATTAGCATCAGGCTGTGATGTTGAAGGGAAGTGTTTGGACATTAGCATTTTAATAACAGGTGATGGTGTTTGCGCTCTTTATGGCTACTTTACCTTCTTTAGCCTGTTTGACTGGAGTTAAATAGTTTGGTTGTTTTCTTACATTTATTTTCATACAAGGGTTACATTTTATGTCTGGATTTTATATCTTTGTGAAGCTGCTTTGGGACAATGTCCGTTGTTAAAAGTGCTTTAGAAATAAAAGTGATGCAAATTTGATCAATGGGACTTGGTTCTCTATGGATGCATTCGAACTTCTATAAATATCTGTAGTGGTAACCCTTAATGGTGGTCACATTCTGGTGCTTCCAGAGTATTTACTACCGGGAGTATCCTCGCTCACGGAGACACACACACACGGCAGCCATGTTGGTGACATTGTTAGCTGGAGTGAACCATGGCAACTGTTCTGTACATGCGCCTGACACGTGAGGTAGGGATGGGAGGGGGAGCGAGGGAGGTACAAACCGGTGGAAGGAAGGAGTGTGGGAGGTTCTTGTTTATTCAGTGGTTGTCTTGGTCTTTCACAGAATTATATTATGTTTAGAAATCTGTCTTGCTTTGCATTTTGTTGCATCAGAGGAGTAAGCCTGAGATGCTGGACAAATCCAACTTCTGCTGTAGCCATAGCTGAAAAGGCCCCATTGTTCAGGCAGAGATGAGATCAACGGAAATCAGGCATGGGGAAGCCAAAGGGGGAGGTGTGCAAGACGTTTTGGAAGCTGCTGATTGGACGGTAATATTTATAGCTCTGTAGATAGCTCTCCTGTGATTGGTCTTGAATTGGTCTAGGACCTGCAAATGGAAAAAAAAAAAACCCCACACAAAGAACTGTTACTAAAATTAGGTATTTTCTTTAAAAGTGTGGCCTTGTGGTATTGAAGGCTTGAGAATAAAAGAAAACTCACTTAATCTTGGTTATTTCACGAATACTTTTTGCTTCCTAACTTGCTTACTAAGCTCTTGTTTTTTTAACATCGTATATAAGGATGGGCGATGGGACAAAACGGTCAAGTATGATATTTGAAAATGTTTTTATGATGCACATGGTGATGTGTGCTGGCGAAACTGTAGTGCTGCATTAAAAATTAACCTTTGAAAATGCCTTTACATAATGTCTACAAAAAAAAAAACAGCACAATGTACACGTTAAAAAGAAAGTCTTTAAAAATGATTAACATTTTAGAATTTTTAAACCAGAACAAAAGTCAAACCAGCATCAAGTCCAGAATTTATAATATTAACTAAAAACATTTTTAGAAAAAGCTATATAAAGGCAAGGAATGAAATGTGTATTTGAGTGGACATCAGCGTAGTGGTAAATTTTGAGTAACAAATGAGGGGTTCTGAGATGACCCGATTTTTTTCTTTTTGCCTTTCTTATTTCAAGCACGTCATATCGATCACGAGTAGAATAATTTACGTTCTTTTACGAATCGCCAACCACAAGTTTGTGAGGTGGATGTTTAACTATTAAGACTTTAGCTTGACTGTAGGACTTAAGGACCTGTTCTTCCTACAGGCATGTTATAGCATGTGTGCTTGTGTCCTTGATATTGTTCAAATGGACATAAATTGCATAAGCACCAGTTACCTTAAAAGGCCAAACCATGTTTCATATGTAATTTTACACATTGCTGGGGCTTAGCCAGTAATTAGGGAAGTGTAAAAAGAAATAACACGGCAGTTATACCCTGTATAATGTATTTAAATGCTTGACTTGGATGATGTACTTTGTGATTTGGTAAGAGTTAGCCTAGCATTCAAGATAGAACCGGTTGGCAAAAAGTTTATTTGCAGTTTACATATTTGGTCAGCCGCTAGCTTTGCCATCCATGGTGCTCTGGAGCTAACATTGCTGACAAGTAAATACGTCTCTTACCCAAAAATCTTTTCCATAAATACGTGCCCAAAATAGATAATTAGACTTTGTAATGAAATTGTTAAATCCTTTTGTAAAATTGCAGATTGTAATTACAAATGTGATTAAGTGGATTTGTATTATTTAGCTTCATTATTAAATTCGACCTTGAAACTTGAAGTTTTTCAAAAACCAAACTGTACAAAACCAAGTGTAACACAACCATTAGACAGACCCTTGAATGGAAATACAGCAAATTGTGCTAAGGAAAGAAAACGTTAATCAAGTTGTCCATGATGACCGTGTCATAGCCTAGCATTGTTCAGCTACACTGTGAAGTTTTGCTCATGTTTATAGTTTACAGCAAGTCATATTGTGCCGTAAACCACAATGGCAAGTGCTTGTAAAATTACCGAAGAACTGGATGTGGTTTGAGAGATGCACTTGCATTGAAAAATGTTTCGAATGATTTGGTAAATAGGTGGCAGCATTAGCCTTGATTGGTTTAGATATATTTGGGCTAAGGGGGATCTGTCCAGAAAGTAATGAGAATTATTTATCATTATCATCTGAAAGTTATGGTCCTTGTGAACACACACTTTTTTAATCTTGGCCTTCTGGTATGAACTCTTTATGGACGAACCCTTGACGATCAGAAAGACGATGAACTTTATTTTTGATTTGCTAATGCGAGCTTTCTTTGGGCGAGGCGATGTTGTTGTGTGCTATAAAGCAGGATCGTACTCGAACACCCATGATTCATCTCCTGTGATCACTCTGCTCAGGAAATTGGGCTCTCTTGTTCAACAAACCAACATTTGCTCCATTGTTCCAGGGTTTCAGAAAAACAAACGTCTGGGCACTGCGAAGGCTAGAATGCAACTGAAACGGGTTGTACTGTTCTTCTGTATCTGAGATATCCCACTCTAACTGACCGAGAACCACCATCGCCATGCGTAAGAACTGTGCCGTGCCGGAATTTCATTCTCATTACTTTCTGGACATTCCCATTTCGGATATTCCACTGCCACTTCCAAATGTATATTAATTTATGGTCATTTTTTAAAATCTTATTATTTGTATAAGTTTTTTAGCTGTACAGGTCATTGAAAGAACGCCCATTTCTTCCCTTATCTGAGGTACTTCTGCTATTAAGTTTTCTCCAAATCTGCCTCATGTAACTTGACTGAGCTATGCTAACTTTCCCTTACTGAAACAGTCTTAATGAACTGGACTATATTCAGGAACAGGTTACTACATTTGCAGGCTGTAATCTCCTTTTTCTAAAAGAAAAAAAAAATATTGCTATCTAAATAACACGATACAAATATTCTATCTACGGGATCGGATTTTAATAGCAACCATTGCTACGTTATGTGGCTGACTAGCCGAGTTGCTAGCTGAAACGATCACAGGGTTATATAATAGTAAATGGGGTCAAAATGACCATCTGGTTCGCCGTTGTGGAAGGTGTACGTGATGAGAGATTCTAGCACGCTATTTGCTCACATCCTCTAGCTGATGGCTGCTCTGGAAAGACTGGTGATTAAACCGGAAGCCCGTTATACAGTGTTTCATTATACACGGCTTGTCTTTCCAGACTCTTGTGTATTTGTTTTTGAGCATATGAGCAAACCGTGTGTGACAGTGTTCAGAGGATTTCCTTTGCCGCCGTGTTTAGTGATGTGGCGGCTGTGCAACGGAGAGCCTGATGAGTTCTGACAGCTGGCACTGTGTTCAGCTGTGTGTGTGAAGTTTTGTCTGAGTGAGCGAGAGAAAGGGAGACAGTCCTACATTCTGATTGGCCGAGACGAGATTTTATAAAGGGTTGGCGCTGCAAAGCGTTTCCACAGTTCCTTGTGCTGTAGTTTCGAGTCCGTGTCCTACTAGTCATCTTAACCACATAGCTTTTTGGTGGTTTTCAGTTACAGTTTGTTAGTGTTTGGATGTTTTTTCTAACCCTGGAGGAACCTTTCTAACCATATATCCTATCACTGGATGACGTTTTGGTGAGAGTTGGGGTTTGCAATCAGGTTGGTCAGGTCCCGGACATGTACATTCGTACCTTTCCCTGCACCTCCTGGAGACTTTTGCTATATTTTAAAAACGCTTCGAGATTCAACAACACCTTGACATCTTTGCCAGATTGAAGCAGAACTTATTCTTTCCTTTTCTTTCCCTATTATCCACCGACTCTCCAAAACCTCTACAAACTTCCTTGGGTTCTTGAACTTTGTGCTTGCTTCCCTGTTAAATCTGTCGAACGTTGTAAAACGGTGTGCGTAGTTACGCTGACATAGCCATGCCTCTGTATGCGTTTTGATACACAGTGCTTCCATCATTGGTCAGATCCTGCACGAATAGGCTTAGGTAGTAAACCTTGCATCACTTTTATTTAGTGCAAGTTAGTTCAAGCCCAAACCGAGACCACATGGAAGTTTGGATCTTCCTCTCAGCCCAGGATCAGGTTCATTTAGTCTTTTCGGCCAAGGCTAAAAACGTCAATTTTCTCAATCTGTGACTTGCATAAAGCGACCAGAGCTAAGACTTTAAAAGCTCAGATCTTAACGAAAGACTCTGTGGCTGGTAAAGCACTGTTAGTTTGTCTTCATGGCTAAAATGATTGATGAATTTTGAGTGCATCAGCTGTTATTCTGTGGTTGGATTGAAAGCTTTATAGACATCTTGTTTTTTTTTTTTTTTATTGTTCTTATTATTATTTGCAGGTCCAATCAAGTTCCATTTTGCCCAAAACCAGCAGACATGATTATCAGACTGGGACGCCTGACTCCTGGATACTTCCGGCTCCTGCAGGTACACATCTTGAGCGTTCTCAAATTTGCAGTAATGTTGTCTTTCTATGGCTGTTGAATGGTTTTATTTCTAAAATGAACAGGATTGACGACTCGCACCCGCTTCAGTGATTGGTTCTTTAAAATCAGTCAACGTGTACCATGACCTAAGAAGCCTCTAGCCAAATTAAGTGAACAGATGAACACCATTATGCATGCAGAATATCATAATGTATTGTATAATGAATTATTCGGTCATGTCCAGTAATATGTTGTGTAACCGATACTGAGATTTCTGTGTGGACGCTTGCTGGGTTCCAGCTTGCTCTGAAAGCCTAAAGGCAAACTACACTGTCTTATGTCTGGGTTTGGGACAATGAGGCTGGTATGTCAAACTAATACCTTGTTTGCTTTGGAAATACAAGCTAGAGTGCGTCCAGCCTGAATCGTGTTGGTATAGTCATGGTTTGGGAAGTCGAACGGTGTGAAAAGCACAAATCTTTATGTGAATTGGCTTGTATTTTGGTCTGATCACATTTACACTATTGTTCTAAAATATAGTCCATTGATCATATTGCCAAATATTATGCAGTTAAATTTCTTCAGTACAGTGCACTTGGATATCTTGGGCAACGAAGAGTGCAGCGTTAATCATAATCAGCTTAGCCACCTTCCTTGTTTTGGTCCAGTCTTAATCTGTTTGTTTGAATCTGTTTTATTTCATTGTTCGTGTTACGAGTCTCATTAGTGAAGCAACATTTTTGTAAACTATTAAGCTTAATTAGATGCCATTTTCATTTTAACATAAGATTGTTGCATATAATACACTGAAGTACCAGAAAAACCGGTATAGCAGTCAGTACTCGGTAGGTCCCCCATGGGATCTTGGAGGGAACGTTACACAGTCCTCATGCTGATGTCTGTCGAGGCCGCAGCATTGAATTCTGATGTTACTTGAGGCAGTGTTACACGCCTATCATGCAAGACGATTCTTGCCACGTTCACCCAGAGTCTTTATACAGCTACACCGCTGTCATAAGTTCGAGGTTTTGCCAGAATTCTTGTAGTCACGGTACACCCTTGAAACGCTCATGCATGAAAATCCAAACTTTGCTTCTACCTCCGAAATGCTATGACCCATCTGACGAGCTCCAGCTATTAAACCGTGTTGAAAACCCAAAAAAATCGTGATAACTTGCCATTCTCACGGCGGAAACAGCTCTAGAAGCTTCCATAGACGTCTGTCGCTTTATATAGACACTGGCAGATGCAACCAGTGAAGTGCATAGGTAGTGTTGCTATGGATTTTGCATAGGCTCCAGTACCAGTTTTTCTGGCAAGTCATTGTATATGCGACAAATGCTGGATGTAGTGTTAATCATGTGATTATTTTGTAAGATCATTTTAATTATCAGCCATAACTCTGAGAAATAATTTGCAAGCTAACAGTGGTCATTTATATAACATCAAGATTGTTCAGGCTTTATTCAATTATTATATAAAATATATAAAACGGCAATTTGTTGTTTGTTTGCAAGGTAAAGGAGTCATTCAAAAGCAAGCTGATTCAATTAAACAAGTCGTTCATCCTTAATGGAGGCTTTTTGGTTTTTACTTTTAGTTTTGTTTTTTGTTTTTTTACGTAAAACCCCTTCTTGCCTTCTCCAAAATCAGTCCCTGCCCATTGACTATTTGAGCTGTAAAGCTTTTTGTAAAAGCCTGTTTGTGAAACTGATGCGTGAAACCCATCTGTTTCCTTCCTGCTAACTCGGATATTTCATCGTGTGTTCACAGAGGCAGGTAGCCGGTGAGGTTCAGATCCAGCCTCAGGAACGCTCCCTTAACCAGATTGCCATGATGCTGGCCATTATGGGTCTTGGCCTGTCCTACTACAGCGCCAAACAGATGACCGAGAAGGTGCAGCGTGGCCCGGTGTCCTGAACACAACCGTGACCTCTGATCCATTGAATCCTGGAGGAAGAAAAGAAGCCGGAAATTGGAGCTGGAGATTGGAAGACCTTATCCAGCAAACTTTATACACTACATCACCATAAGCCTGGATATTCTAGGTTCAGTCAGCATGAGACGAGTTCAGGGATTTTTATAGCAAGCACTGTCGGAGGGGGAAAAGCATAACGTTCAGAGACACGGCCTGCGTCTTCATGGTTGCGCTGGTACATTCGTCAGGGACCCTTAATACCTCCAAGGCCAAAGCTTTAGCTTAGAAAGTTCTCCTATTAAACGGAAGGAGCCAAACACTGGGGCTTTGGTATAGAATAAATGCATTTCAAGGGAAACCCTTCGCCTCATGTATCAGGTAACGGTTTAAAGCAGGTTGCTTAAACACTAGGGATATTTCTATGCTGCCTAAATAGAGACAAGGCATTGTGGCGATCTTGCAAATACGTACCAGAGGAGGAGCAGTACCCAATTACACTGTTTTATGAAATAAAAGATCTGTTGCGGTTAGATAGATTTATTTTTTTTTTTACTGTGATATAGCCACGTAGCCATGTTTGTTGAGCAAAAAGTTTTACACGTGAAAGGGACAAGTGCATGTGTGTGAAGATTTTAAAGAATGTGAAATTGTTATATGAATGTACGGTGATCATTAAATAAAGCTGTGAACATTTCGAACAAGTCATGGATGTGAAGAGGGACAAAACATATCGCTCTTTGCCCCACGGCAAGAGCTTCACTGTGTATTTGCAAAGCACACGATGGATGGGAAATTCCTGGGAAACTTAATAACCTACGATATTAAATATATTGAAACTATAAATCCTTTGCTTGAAGATTGAATCCTTGAACATCCTCAAAACTCGCCAGTTGGACAGGAAGTGGATTATTCAAATAGCTTGAGCTATTTGTTTAAATTCATGGTTTCTGTGCTCTAGGTAAAATGAGTCAGCTGAGAGAGAGAAAGAGAGCGTTCGAGTTCTGTTTCTTATGAGATCTGGCTCAGCAAAATCATTTCCTGTATCTCCAGAGAAGCATGCCATCTGCTAAACAGGAAGTGGTCATGCGTGCAGATGGGAGCTTCCTCTCTATGCCTGCCTGGTGGTAATGTAGCACATGAATGGCGTGCAGGATTAGTGCTAGCGCCAGCTAGCTAGTGCCGATGTATGAAAGTTGATGAATTAAATCAGGAGGAAAATCAGGAGTGCAGTGTTCTGGTCTGCTGTGTCTAATACCAAAGAGATGCTCCAAAAGACCTTTGTCTTTTGTTGATGGAACCACCTTGGCTAGTTTTTTTATTCCAGAAAATTGGTAATTGCCAAAATGTAGCTTATACTGTTTTTATATTTCCCATAAATAACCATCTCAAGAAATAATGACTCTGGTGGCTCTCAAGGTTGTCTGGAAAGTCAAGTCAAAATCCTGCACCAGATGTTTGGTCCCAACTTTGCAGGGGTGTCTAGTACTAGCTATGCAATACAGGGTCAGTGTGGGTGCAGGTTTGAATTCCAACCAAGCAGAAGTCACACCTACGTTACGTCTACTGAAAAACAAGCTCGACTGATTAAACGGTTGGAATTAGGTGTGGCTCAAACTCAACTCGGGGTTACGCTTGATCGGTTCTCAGAGACGACGCTGCTGAAAAATATTTTAAAGACTCGAGTGAGGTAGAAGTGTAGTATGTATAAGAATGGAAAGTTCGTCTAAGGTTTATTCTGAATTGATCTGATTGGTCGGTGAGCTCCTTTAGCATGAGCGACATGGACTTGTGAGCAGACAAGAATCCGTGCAGCTCTGCTAGCGTAAAAGTGGGGTTGGAGTTAAAGGAGCGTCATGCACAAAACCTTTAAAGTATTTTTTAATTTCCTTTTGGCCTGAGTTGACTGTATGGCTGGATCATACTAGAACATTTTGATTGTCTGTGCATGGTGAAGATGTCGTGCTTGGTGCCCCCTGGGTGTTTTTCTTCCTCCCGGCCTGTGCTGATTCCCTTGTGGAAGATGTGATGCACTCTGACAGGACTGAACCTCTCCCACCAGTACGCATCACTGGGCAATTCGAGCAAAACGGCAAGGCGAGGCAAGGCAAGTTCAGGACATGGGAGCTACACTCTGATTGGTTGGTGTGACGATGCATCAGGACGTCATGACAATTCTGAGCCTTAGAGACAAAGCAAATGGATCATGCCAGAGATATGGAAGAGATACAGATGGTCTGTTTTTAACGGGGAAAAAAATGGACGGATTAAAAGACGGATGTAGATTACGTGCTCAGGAGGTTATCTTCTCAGTTTAGATAACTGGAGCAGTTATGTTTGCATATCATTATTATACAATCAAACCCTTTAACATTCAACAGTGGTAATGTCCTGATATTTGAACACCATGTTTTGAAGAGGATTTGTTGAAGGGTTATAGATTATAGTGCCTAAACATACATTTGTAGCCTGTGAGGTTGCTACCATTGTGCAATAAAATGTTAATGAACAGAGATGTGAGTTTTGTCATATTTTGTAAATGTTCAATCACAGTTCATATATGATGTATGTCTATTTGTGTTTATGTATCAGCTTACTGTTACACAAAGCCTCTCACTGATCACTGATCACTGATCGGGCAGCGTGGTGGTGTAGTGGT
>JAOVVH010000033.1:14862119-14874636 GCA_028566435.1 Scorpiodoras heckelii | reverse complement strand
AGGGTGCCTATGACTTTTGCATATATAATTTTGCATATGACTTGCATGTTACATAACAGTGTGTACATGTAAATTGGTAAACTTTTGACCTAGGTTCAGTTGGACTCAACTTTTAGGCACAACAAGGCAAAGTAAGCAGGAAAGAAGGCACTTTAGTTTCTGTGGTTGCATTTCATATTCATAAACGGGAATTACTCAAACACCTGACTCAAGGTAGAACCTGACACAAAATGTCTGTCGGTAGTACCTCCACCACAGAAGATATGGCTAACACTAAGAAGCTAATTATTAAAATGAATTAACAGTTGACAGACTTTTATTCTATTATCCTCATGTGGTCATATGGTCTTGTTTTTTTTTGTTGTTTTTTTTACCACAAAACCATAAAAAGGACTACATGCAGTAAGAGCAAGCAGACACATAGGGCTTTAAATGTAATAGTAAAAGGTTCTGAATAAATAAATTTATACGGCTCTGGCACTTTTACCTTACAGACTCGTTATAACCTTTGCCTGTCTGTCCAAACATTTGATAATAGCTTGGCTCTGTCCTCTGAGAGGTCCTGCGAATGAAATTGTTGCTGACTGAGAAACAGTGTCAGGCATCACTCCTTGGTGTGCAGCTCAAAGATTAGAAGCTGGTCATTTAGGGACTCTGACTCAATAAAACTGGCCACGTTCCTCAGAGGTGTCCAGAGAGTGTCTGCAAAAGAATTAGATGATTGAAGAGACATAGTGAATGTGACCTTCAGCTCCTGTTATCCAACCCTGTGGGCATCATCTCACTGACAAGCTCATTTTGTACTGTATGTGCCTCATCTGCCTCGTGTGAATGCCAGTGAGAGACACTCGTGCAATAAATATTTTTAAGCCTTGTGTATTACATAGTGTGTGTGTGTGTGTGTGTGTGTGTGTGTGTGTGTGTGTGTGTGTGTGTGTGTGTATCCGTGCACGTGTGTTTACTTGTGTGTTTACAAACTGTGACTCTCAAGTACATGCTAATTGAGCTGTGTAGGAGTGTGTCTTTGAGCTCACTGCATTGTAAGATGAAGGCCATTTACATTCATATATTAAAGGCATACAATTTTTTTTTTTTTAAGATTACATAAGATAGCGTGTGAGGATTTCTAAGAGAAGTTTAAAATAAAACACTTCTCACTTAGTTAGCAGGTCAGGATCACTAGCATGACAGGATTTCTGAGAGAAATTTCTTAATTGCTGTAAAATTCCAAATCTTCCATGCTAATATTTGCTATATATTTATACTAATCTGGCAGGATTTCTGAGAGAAATTTCATAATCTCCATAATATAAAAAATCTTAAGGGCTAATATTTGATAACAAGGCTATGATGTGCTAACCTGACAGGATTTCTTTCACAATTTGTCTAATCTCCATAATATTTAAAAATAAATCACTTCTAATATTGGGTAACAAGGCTATATAATGTATTAATCTGACAGGATTTCTGAGAGAAATTTTATAAGCTTCATTATATTCAAAATTGCTGCTAATATTTGCTAACAAGGCTAAGATGTGCTAACTTGACAGGATTTCTGTGCTAACATGACAGGATTTCTTTCACAATTTGGTTAATCTCCATAATATTCTAAAAAAAAAAAAAAAAAAAAAATCACTGCTAATATTTGCTAACAAGGCTATATAATGTACTAATCTGACAGGATTTCTGAGACAAATTTCATAATCTCCATAAAATCTTCACTGCTCATATTTGGTAACAAGTGTATGATGTGCTGACCTGACAGGATTTCTTTTACAATTTGTCTAATCTCCATAACATGTAAAAAAAAATCACTATTGATATTTGCTAACAAGTCTATATACTAATTTGACAGGATTTCTGAGAGAAATTTAATAATCTCCGTTATATTCAAAATGATCACTGATGGTGCTTGATAACAAGGCTGCAATGCGCTAACCTGACAAGATTTCTTTCACAATTTGTCTAATCTCCGTAATATTTAAAATATTGACTACTAATATTTGCTATATAATGTACTAATCTGACAGGAATTCTGTGAGAAATTTCATAATCTCCATAAAATCTCCACTGCTAATATTTGCTAACCGGTCCATGAAGTACTAACCTGACAGGATTTCTTTCACAATTTGTCTAATCTCCATAGTATTTAAAATACTGACTGCTAGTATTTGCTATATAATGTACTAACCTGACAGGATTTCTTTCAAAATTTGTCTAATCTCTATAATATAAAAAAAACCACACTGCTAATATTTAACAAAGCTATATAATGTACTAATCTGACAGGAATTCTGAGAGAAATTACATAATCTTCACTGCTAATATTTATATGTCTATGATGTACTAACCTGACAGGAATTCTTTCATAATTTGTCTAATCCCCATAATATTTGCTATATAATGTACTACTCTGCCAGGATTTCTGAGAGAATTTTCAGAATCACAATAATATTCAAAATCTTTGATAATATTTGCTAGCAAAGATCAAGTGTGCTATCATGATTGTTTAATTAATATTTTTAAGCTCAATCTAGTCATAAATGTTCATAATCTTTATTGCAAATGCTGGGTATTTGTTGAGTGACGTCAAAAATGCTGTTTTTGATGCAAAACCCAAGAATTCAGAAGAACTGTGGAATGTAGTCCAGTCAGCTTGGGCTGGAAAATCTGGAAAAATCTGTTCACAGGTGTCAGGTGTTAGTTGACTCCATGCCACACAGATGTAAAGCAGTTATCAGAAATAAAGGTGATACAGCTAAATGTTAGTTCAGTGAAGTAAACAAATTTCAGTTTATACTGTAAATATTTGAGTTTGTAAATGCAGACACTTATTTTTTTAACAACTTATTATTCTTTTTTTCTTCATTTTCAATTTAAAAATGTATATTTTTTTGTGTTTTCATCTGGAATTGAATGTGCATTGCTCCCAGTGCCTTTGTGTATAAGGAAATAAATGCTTTTCTGAGAATTGAGCTTTTTCTCAGTTGTTTTAAACACACTGCTATTATTTTGCACATAACAGTAAATACTTAAACATGTTTGACTGCCCCGAGGGGCATGGCTATTTATCAGATCTGTAGTTAGACCATCCACCTTCTGTCTCCTGTCCTTTAAACACTGTATCTAGCCTTCAGCTTAGTGACCTTTAAATTCACTGAGTGGTGTAGTTCTTGATGGAGCCACAATTGACACTTTGCTCCATGTTTATGAGGCAAAGAAATGGGTCAGTTACAGATCAGTGTGCTTGGTGACTGTGGAAGTGTCAAGCAGCGTTGAATAGTAACTTGCATCATACCATAGCACTGTTGAATCCTCAACTGTGAGCCGTGTTAATGAATTTTCTCTAACAGTAGTTCTGGCTGAAAGGAGAATCACAGATTTATATTAATATGCTTGTTCTACAGTAATACATCATTGTTTCTAATTTGCACTGACTTGTATAGCCGAGGTTCTAAGACTGTAATAATAAGACATAATCTAAGACTGTGTAATAATCAAAATCCTATTATTTTGCCAAGTACATTTGCATGTACAGGGAATCTGTCTTGGTACAAGGTGCAGACATCTGGGGACAAAATAGTGTTCAACACTATATACACAAAGGTACTAGACACACACACACTCTCTCATGACAGTTGGAGCAACACTGGCCAGTCATGGACATCTGTGGGCTCATGTATGTATACAGAAAGTGTTCAGGAGTGTTTTCCTCCGAGTGTGCAGTTTGAAAAGAGGTGGTGGCCGACACCACATGTCTTGGAGGAAACACGTGATAGCCTCCCTCACCCTCCCTGACTGGCAGCCATTGTGTGACATGGGAGAAATCCCAGTGGGTGGGATTTGGATGTGACTAAATTAAGGGAGAAAATCGTGCCTGGGGGATTCTTGAGATATTGAATTGTGTCAGTTGCAGTGGCCCCCATGGATGGAATTTCATAAATTTGGTATGTGTCAATCCCAAACATTTCAATGTGTTGGAGCGCAGAGTGAAGGCGAAGCAGCCAACAAGTGCTCAGCACCTCTGGGAACTCCTTCAAGACTGTTGGAAAACCATTTCAGGTGATTACCTCATGAATCTGATTGAGAGAATGCCAAGAGTGTGTAAAACTGTAATCAAAGCAAAAGGTGCTACTTTGAAGAATCTAAACTCTAAAACATATTTTGGTTTGTTTAACACTTAAGTTTGCTACATGATTCCTTATGTGTTCCTTCATAGTCTGGATGACTTCAGTATTCATTTACAATGTTGTAAAGAAATTGTAAAAAAATAAAAACAATGAATGAGAAGGTGTGTCCAAACTTCTGACTGGTCCTGTATGTCATCATGGCCTTCAGTAGTACCAGAATGTTCTAGAATGAGAGAGTTCTTGAATGCTTCTTCTGTTGTAGGTTGTAGCTACATACATCTGTAAGATGTTAATGAGGTTCTAGAAATAGAGGTTCTGTCAAGGTTTTGGAATAATGCCAGGGGAAGCAGCAATAGAGCCATAGTATAGTAGAACGATGCCATTGTGTACTCTCATAAAACCCACAGTAAGTGTTCGGGAAAATGTCACAGCTGTATAGAGACAGATCATGAACGAATGGATTTCGTCCCTGACACTACGTCAAACGTTTCTCCATTGTTATTAAGCCTTCAATAGTGCATACTGTGAAATACAGCTCAAATACATTTTAAACTTGGAACTTAATCCTCGTGTGTACTGTTTTATGTCATTTTAAGATACCATCAGGATACTTTGATTGTAATAGACTGCTTGTTTTGTTGTAGGCATGTTATTGGGAAGATTGGAAACAGGAATCGAACAGTCCTTCCCAGTCTAATGAGTTTCTTCACGGTCATTATGATTTCACTAGTATGCATTTGGTGCTTCAAATGATTTTATGCTAGCCCGCTTTTATTAATAATACACATTGTCCGAGCAGCCAGACATTAATCAACGCTCATAAAACATTCTGACTTTAAGCAAGAATGAAATTAAAGGTAATGTAGGGAAAGTGTTTAATGATATCAGTGGAATAAGACCAGCTCTGTGAAAGCTAATTATTATCCTGTATCGATCAGGGACTTGCTGTGAGAAATAGTGAGGCTCCATAGCAGCCGGGCTTCTGTCCCAGTTGGACCCAGTGATAGAGGAGTGCCCCCTGTGCCTGTCAATTCCAGTTAAAGGGGTGTGGCATCCCACTTTTTTTTAAAGCTCTCAATCCTAAATAATAATAAACCGTGTTATTTTGAATTATGTAAAATTTAGCGCTTTTTTGTCGATTTAGCTTTGAAACTAAGATATCGTCTAGTCTCAGAAAATGTTGCTATTGATTTGTGGCTGATGGTTAATTTTGAAAGTTTGGCTTACTAATAATTAATACCAAGTGTCATTTATGCCAGTAGTTTTTGGGCTGCAGTTATCTTAGAGGTTATTTTGGCCAAACTGGGCCTTAGCATCTCAGTAGAAATTTACAGTAATGCAGTAATTTCATATCAATTATGAATAGAAATGACAAAAAAACCAAAAAAAACCCAAATGTCAATGTTTTTAAATAAAAAAAAACCCAGATGCATATAGGATAGCGTCACTGTATGTGCTACATGTATAACAATCAGGAAAAATGATAGAAATAAACTTCAAACATAAATAAAATGAATGCTAAACTAAACTGAAAATTAAGACTACCTCTGCAAATCTGGATTTTTTTTAAAATTATTTTTCGACAACATAAAAGTTAATCAGTCTGCAATAATGTACCAATTTATAAATACATGTTTGGAATTGTCCACAGAAAACTACTACTAAATGAATATTGAGAATAAGAGTGAATATTGAAAGCGAGAGTCTTCCAGACTTTAGGAGCATACACACTTTTTTTACACCCTTAGGGCATACAGTAAATCAGCACTTGATATGCTTAAAGCTGAATTAGAATCCAGCCTGTCAGACAGATTGAGATGTACACAGATACTAAAACTATTAAATGCTTTAAAAGTCAATAAAAGTCAAGTTAAATCAATTCTAAGTGAAAGAAGCAATGTATTGAGACTAGTATGTGCAATACGCTCCTTCTTTCTAGCTGAAATGTTTAGAGCAAGCTATAGTCTGTGTATTCAGTTTTACTGCAGTAAAAAAAATCTTTAGAAAAGCTTAAGAGAAAAATGATTAAAGATGAGTCCACTGTTTCGAATCTTGAGACAGGGCTTGACTTGCAACGTGGCCTTTAAAGGCAGTAACATTTGGCTTTTTTTTTTTTTTTAACTGGAAAGTGCTATGTCAGTTCAAAGCTATTTCAGAGGGCAAAAAAGGGTGGGTAGTGTAAGAAAGATATGTACTAGAAACAGTTATTTAAAACATTCCTGATTCACACAGAGGTTCAATATAGTCATTTAAATAACTTCAGTGAGTAAGAAACGAGCCATGCAACATGTAGCTGTACATCTGAAAGGGAAAATATTTTTCTTAATATGAATCCAGTAAGCTCCTTCCTTTGTTGAATCTCCAGGTAATTAATCCTCAGCCTCTATGTCATCTGCCTTGACCTGTCTGCTACATTGATACCAGATCCTCTTAACACTGATTGTACAGACCTGGCTCTCAGTAATCTTTCAGAATTGATCCTGGTGCTTACCATGGAAAGATTTTGTTTCAATTCCACACAGCAACACTATGGTAATTCCTCAGGGCTCAGTTCTCGTCCCACTCCAGTTCTTACATTATACTGTTAAATCACTGGGCTCTCTGATCAGGCCTGATGGCTCCTGCTACACTGATGACAGAGTACTAGAATCCTCCCACGTTGCCCAGAAGATAGTCTGACATCACTTACTGAATGACAGGAACCTTGACAAACTGAACTGATTCAGTCCCGGATTTCTTGTGGTCATGGTACACCCATAAAATGCTCATCTGTGAAAATCCAAACTATGCTTTTACCTCTGAAATGTTATGACCCATGTCATGAGCTCTGACTATTAAACCATGTTGAAAATTGCAAAATCGTGATAATCTCACGGTGGAAACGGCTCTAGAAGCTACCATAGATGCCTCTCGCTTTATATACACATGGGCGGATGCAATCAATGACGCGCATAGGTGGTGTTGCTATGTATTTTTGCATAGCCAGCATAGCCATAACAGTTTTTCTGGTACTTCAGTGTATAAGCCCTGGTTAATTCTACTCTTGACTACTTCAATAATTTTTTTTTTTTGCTTTTCTTCACATTAAAACATTGGACTGCTGATGAGAAGGTCATGAGTTCAAATCCCAGCACCACTAAGTTGCAACTGTTGGGCCCTTGAACAAGGCCCTTAACCCTTCAACTGCTCAGCTGTATAAATGAGATAAATGTAAGTCACTCTGGATAAGGGTGTCTGCCAAATGCTGTAAATGTAACCTAATTTGTAACTTCCATATGTCTCGTCTACTGAAGTCACCCCATCTTCTTCCTGTTGCAGCAAGAATTAAAAATCTTTTGCATTTCATGCATTCAATGTCTCTGCACCACATTATCTGTGCACCCTTGTTTAGAGCTACAGCTGCATGCAAGTTGTGTTGTGAACTTCTAGACGCTTGGCACGTCCCTCTTTCTGAGATCTATACTATGGGAGTTACTCAGGGGCCAGTATTTGGTCCACTTCTGTTTTCCCTTTATAATAAATCACCTGTACAAAAGGATCTGGTGTCATGGCTTCTCTTATTCTTTTATCATCAAGATCTCACCGCTTTCATGTTCTGGCCCATTAGTAGTGAAATGAGCTTCCACCTTAACTCAGCCCTGACTCTCTATTCCATAAAGTTCTAAAGACTTTTCTCTTGAGACAGTATCTATGATAACATCTTTCTTTCCCTCTAGCGTTAATTGTCTTTTGCATTGGTTTTGGTTTGGAATTTCTTTCCTGTGTGTGTCCTTAGGTTTAAAAAAAATTTTTGTTACCACCCACACCTCTGAAGCACTTGGACAAACTAGCATTAGTCTCAGGTTATGAATCAACTGTTATGTAATGTAATGGAGCAAATGTGCCACATCACCACCCACCCACTACCAACCAATAACCTCATTGTGTCTATCCATCTGAGAGTGTATTGAAATGTGAAGAATAAACAGCAGGCATAGGTTTTAAAACTTGCAGGTGCTATTAAAAATGGCTTACCAGTTGTACAAAGTCACATTTTTAGTTATTGTCAGATTTGGGTTTTCTTTGGGAGCAGGCATGTTCTGGTTTGGGGCCTGTAGATTCAAACCTAAAAAGTTCTCACTGGGTATGTTTGAGAAACCTTCAGTTCTTTTTAACACTTTCATTAGAGTGCTATATGGATTCACTTTGCTTCGTGGGAGCCTATGCAAAATAAATAGCAACACCCCCTATGCACGTCACTGGTTGTGTCCGCGAGTGCATACATAGAGTGATAGACATCTATGGAAGTTTCTAGAGCTGTGTCTGCCATGAGAATGGCAAGTTATCACGATTTTACGATTTTCAACACGGTTTAATAGTTGGAGCTCGTGAGATGGGTCATAGCATTTTGGAGGTAGAAACAAAGTTTGGATTTTCACATATGGGCGTTTCAAGTGTATAACATGACTACAAGTATTCCAGCAAAACCTCGAACTTACGACATCAGTGTGGCCGTAAAAAGACTCTGGGTGAACGTGAATAGCGTTGACTGTCAAGAATCGTTTCACGTGATAGACGTGCAACACTGCTTCAAGTAACATCGGAATTCAATGCTGGGGCCTCAACAAACATCGGCGTATTAGTATTAACTGGTATATACCAGTTTTTCTGGTACTTCAGTGTATAATCTGCCATTCTGACTGGCTTAGAACAAACATGAAAATTAATTCCTTGGTCGAGTCGCAACTCTACAGTAGAGACAAGCCTGCACTTAAAAAAAGGCAATATTATTTGTCATCACTGTGTGCTTTTTTATAATCAGTAGTGTGATATAAAGTGGAAACAGGATATAGATTGGAATGTGTAATATAAACCGAGTTCTGCAATGAATGCTAAGTTTGATTCTGATGGAAATGCACACAGAATTTCGCAATATCTTTCGTTACATTTTTAGCACATTTGCTCATAAATGGTGAAAAAGATGTATGCAAACAAGCCTACTATGCCGTAAATCTCTGCTCCGTGATTCACAGTGTTTTAGGTTTAGAAACTAAGACACGTAATACTGAATGAGGTTTTGATGGATGCATGTGTGTGAAGCAGCGAGGGTTTAAGCATTGATTCATTGGTGGGATTTTGCTGCTGGATAAAGAACGAAACGGGTGAGGAGATGTAGATGGGCACTGGGGAGACAGGATGGATGCTCTGGAGAGTTTGAGCTTTATTGCATGTGAGATTCAATCCCATATATGAGACTCGGATTTTATTAAATTTTTAAAATTGCTCTGGCAGGCTGTGGGGGGAAGAAATAAAAGATGACTGATGTTTCTCAAAGACGAGTTGGAAAAAATGTACAGCGTATGGTTCTTGCCTGTAAATGATGGTTATATATTTTGATAATCAACATGCACAATAATGTTATCCTGGACATTCATGTTCCCGAGGTACAATATACCCTATTTGGAAGAACATAATAACATATTGTAATATTCATCTAAGGGGTTCTCTATAATCAAAATAAGTACAGATAAACTTGGATCAGTTTTTAATTCAATATTGTAGTAGTATTGTACAACCTGTAATAAGAGGCCCAACAATTGAATATAATAACTTATTATAACACACTGTATATATAAAAGCAACATTGTGGGTTGTATATTGATAGTGTTTGGTGTGATTTCTTTATTATATTTAGAACATGATATGGTAAGATAACCTAGGTCTCATTCTCTTTGACATTCGGTAATACACAGAATGATAAAAAGCCTGAGCTTGGTGCACATCGATTTTTCTGAAGCCTACAGTTTATTTTTTTAAAATGTGCCATATATGCTGAAGTACCAGAAAAACTGGAATACTTGGTAGATCCGCCAAGGGATCTTGGAGGGAACGTTGCACAGTCCTAACGCTGATGTTTGACGAGGCCCCAGCATTGAATTCCGATGTTACTTGAGGCAGTGTTACACGCCTATCACGTGAAACGATTCTTGCCAGCCGACGCTCGTCACGTTCACCCCGAGTCCAGAGTTTTGACCGAATTCCCATAGTCACGGTTCACCCTTGAAATGCTCATACGTGAAAATCCAAACTTTGCTTCTAAATCCGAAAGGCAAGGACCCATCTCACGAGGTCCGACCATTAAACCATATTGAAAATCACAAAATCGTGATAACTTGATAACAGATGTTTATCACTTTATATACGCACTGGCGGAAGCAACCAATGACGTGCATAGGTGGTGTTGATATGTATTTTTGCATATATTGCATAGTTTTTCTGGAACTTCAGTGTAAGCAGGTTTTAATTAGGTTTAAATGATGTGTTGTATTGAGCACATTTATGGCAAAACCATTCAGCAAATCCTGGACAAGACTTGAGTCCTATTTCATGATTTTAAAAAAAAAAAAAGTAAGTATAGCCAAGAGATCTTTTTTTTTAAAATGTATTTTGTCTTTCTTTGGTGTGAATGCCTTGGATATGCTGTAAAATGGACAGATTTTTTACTTTAATGTTCAGCCTGGAGAATGGACACCAGTTACTCAAAAGGTCAAACGCGGCATCTATCCAGACTAAATGGCACAAACGTCTGAATTTTTGAACCTCAAAAAAAAAAAAAAAAAGGTGACAATCACACATCGTGCTCGTCTTTATAATAATTTGTGTCAGCAGCAAATGGACTCATTCTCATTGTAACGGCTTCCTGTGAGATGATCCAGTGTCCCGTGAAGCCTTCACTCAACATCCTTTCAAGTTGTCGTCTCCCGAAAATCGCCTGCCGTGCTTCCATCCAGGGTGGAGATACTCCACGTCTCCGCTGTGCCGCAGAGCATCCGAGCTTATGAATAATAAATTCGAACTGTAGGAGATTTCCGACGTTCAGGCAGAATTAAACGGCTAATGGCTTTTTTCACAATGAGTCCCTGGAGGAAGAGGAAGATCCAGGCTGAAATGGTGGAGAGTTATTTTGCGTCGCTCCCGGTTCTGAGCATCACTTCGCTGCACTCTTCACCTTCTGTCTTAAATTAAACCTGCTCTCTGCCTTACAAATAAAACAAGCCACGTTCTCTGTAGGTGTCTTTTCTTTTTTTTTTGAGAAGGTTCTGCTCTGATGGTCTAATAGCATTCATGCTTGTCATTACAGGGAGCAAGATGCAGAAAATAAAACAGGAAAGCTATCCCAGGGTACAAGGCTCAAATTGGCAATTTCTCGCTCACAAACGACTTCCACCTCCTCCATACTTGCTCATTCACTTGTTCGTTTCTGGGCACCCATCACTGCCCTCATCTTCTGTATCTCTCTATCTGACAGGCTTTTACTCCTGTAAGGATGCTGGATTTAGGGCTTGATGTGCTTCTTGGCAAATCCCCATTCCCCAGGCTGAGCTTTGGCTTGGCCGATCGGAGAAACCTAAAACTACACAGCAAGGCATCAGTGTTCTGTATTTAATGGCAGACTAAATATTATTTATATTTATATATAGTTATTTTCATTTGTACAAGAGCAGGCTGCCTACTTGAACAGGGACTGACCCATAAACCAGAAACAGATCGACATCATGACCTCTCAAGTACAGATTTGAAATGGCTCTTTCAGAATTTCATAACAATTCTGTGAATTATGTGTGGACTTACTTTATCTCAAATAACACTTTTTTTTTGTTCTGGCCAGTTCATGCAAGCATCCCCAACTCATCAAAGCACCTCATATACAGTATGAGAATTAGATTAGGCCAAGCATCTTAAGCAACAAGGACATTTACTGTTTTTTTTAATGAAGTGTGGGACTAGGGCTGGACAATATCATCACAGTTTGCATCATGATATATTTCTTAATTTTGGTAGATACAGTATAATTCTGATATCAATATGGACAATATAAAAGCCAAAGAAAACCTGCCAATAACACCTACAACAGATGTTTATACCTACAAACTTCTGAAAAATGTATTTGCCAAGTCCTCTTATAAAATTATCAGTGTTGTCACATGATAATTTTTTTTTAATTGCACGATTAATTTTTTTAATCATGTGTTAATCGCAGTTTTAAAACACATTTTGATTTGCGTTGTACGTGCAGGTCGGCATTGTAGAACCATTGAAAATGAAAGAGAAACGACTGCTGAACATTGCCTCATTATTCACTTGACTTTATTTGATAAGAGTGAAATATTAACGATGATGTATTTTAATTTTAACTAAAAAATAGTTTTTGTCTTCCGTTCATCTGATATACTATATAATATTAGAGTTGGAGTTTAATTAAAGGCATCGATTCGGCAATTTAAATTAGAGTAACGCGGCACGTCGCAACCGAAGAGTAAGTTTACGTTCCAACATACATTAAAAAGTTAAAATACATCACCCACAGTTCATAGACGTTTCATCACATTTATTTCAAAAGTGCCTAC
>JAOVVH010000033.1:14738323-14751500 GCA_028566435.1 Scorpiodoras heckelii | reverse complement strand
CTCTAATTGGTGAATCGATGCCTTTAATTAAACTCCAACTCTAATCAGTATATCAGATGAACGAAAGACAAAAGCTACTTTTTTTATTTAAAAAAATAAAAAGATGTAAATCATCTTTAATATTTCACTTTTATCAAATAAAGTCAAGTGAATAATGAGGCAAGATTCAACAGTCGTTTCTCTTAAAATAGACTAGTGATAAATGGCATCCACATTTTCAGTGGTCCTACAATCCCGACTTGCATGTACAACACAAATCAAAATGTGCGTCAAAACCGCGATTAACACGCGATTTAAAAAATTTATCACGTGACAGCACTAAATAATAATAATAATAAATAATAATAATAATGATGATGTTTATATAGCACCTTTCATACATAAATGCAGCTCAAAGTGTTTTACAGAGTGCTTTTAAAAAGAAAAGAAAAAAAAACATGGGGTAAACTGTGTACTGACAAATAAAGTAATGCATTTTAAAACTGGCAATATAAACATGATTTCAAGAAGCCATAAAATTAATAATGAAAAAAAATCACGTGTAAATGAACAAAGATATAACTATAAATGGGTGTGGTTATAAAGTAATTAAATAATATACTAAATGATAAACATAAAAATAAAATGTTAGTTGTATGCTCTTTATTTGAGATTATTGTGATCAATGCAATGATCAAATAGGGGAATGTCGTAATACATATCTTACTTCTAGTTCTAATCAGTAAATATCTGTCTTACTGATTATTTTCTTTTGTAGACTATTAATCAGAGAACATATTTCTACTTTTATAACTATATTGTAACACAATTTATTCTCATATCTCTTTGGAGAGATGTGAAACTCTGTGTATGTGTATTTCAGGTCACGTAGTCCCAGTTCAATCTGTACCATGTGATCCTGAGGATAGGGAAGGCATACATAGAATTCCTGATTAATAAGGCTTGCAAGATGAGTCCCAGCTTGTACCAGATTGCCAAAGGGCTATATAGTCTATCTTAGAATTTCATGCGTTAGGTGTCAGGATGAACCGAGACCCTGAGGCTGGAATAGTCTTGTCTTATAACCCAAAATCTCAGGCTTTAAATCAAGGAATGAGGCAACATCTTGTAGTCTAGAGAAAATTTCCAGTAGGACAGGTATATTAAAACTAGCCAATCAGAAAGTAGGTAGTAAGTGTAAGAAGTGATAATAATCTTTTTTTCTTTTTTTTTGGTTAAAGGTTATGCCATATGCCTGGAGTTTACAATCTCTAATGCAACTGATGTTCTGTTACGGCTTGGATGAAAAAATTCTTCACAACAGTCTAAAGAATGGTGTAGTGATTCAGGGTGTGAAATTTAAAAATTGTAGCTTAAACAGTTCTTGAGATATTGAAATGTGTCATTTGAAGTGATTGCTGTAGACAAAAGTGCATGAAATTTGGCCTGCATGTAGAGAAAGTAATATAGATGCACGGTGTGAAATTGTATGAAGTTGGAACATTTATATCCCAACATATTGGCTAGTGAAATACTAGTTGTTGTTTTTTTTATATTATTCACAAGGTGGCACTTCTCCACAAATGAATCGCAATGAGCTAGGGTAATGTGCCTCCTATTGGCCAACTTGCCATAAACAGTTTATCATTTCTGGCTAAATGTTTTCGAGCTATTGCCTGAAAATTGCTCTGAGGCTAAGCCAATTTGCCTAGTGAATGGTGTTCAAAGAAAAAAGGTAGCATTTCACTATCCAATATTTTTTGATGTAAAGGTTCAAACTTCATGAAATTTCACAGCCTACAACAGTATTATATTCCTTCGACGCATGCCAAATTTCATGCACTTTTGTCTATAGTTGGTGCGGCAACTGGCATGTCAATATCTCAAGAACTGCTACAATTTTGACATTTCAAAACGCTCTGAAGGATTTTTTTCCACTGGCACAAACAATGCACACCAAAAGACACAAACCTTATATACTATATCAGACATGAGGTGCGACAACCATACCAAGTTTCATCTGGATTGGGGAAGTCTAACTGTATGATATCGTCAACCATGAATTGGTGGGGAAAATAAACAGAAGAAGCTAAACTTGTAAATACACATCTCTCTTTCTTTCATAGTATTTACTCACTAACAAAACAAAAATAACTTATGTTCTTTCATCTGAGTTACATTGATTGCCACTGGCCAATTTACTTTCATTGTACGTTTATGATTTTAGTTTCCTCCAATAACCCTGACTGGATGCCTCTTTTGCTGTATTATGTGTAGATCTCGACTTGTTCTGTATTCTGAACACTTAGAAAGAAGACATTCACATTCAGTATGTATTTCAAGCTGTCGACTCTGTAGGTGTTCATTTAAGCTTCATTACTCTTTTGTGAGCCTCAGCGTGGAGTGTGGAAACAAAAAAAATCTGCTGGCTTTTTTTATACGGGGATGTGCGTCATCTGGAGAATCCAAATTGAAAGTGAATCGTGAGATTCTGTCATGTCGGATCAATCCGCTGTGAGTGCTCTCAACGTGGCTGACTGTGTGACTGAGTCTTCACGTTGTAGCATGTTGCTACATTTCATATACATCGTTATGCCTACTTTCTAGTTGGTATAATTTCTGAGTGATAAAAAAAGAACTGTGAATACATCTAGCATTCATACTAATAAGGCCAAACTGATTATAATTAGGCCAAATTTATATTCCTGCAGAGAAAAAACAAGATTCCAAAAGCACACTTTGGTATCATATTAAAAATGCATTTTCTCTTTTTAAAAGATAAGCTGGATGCAAAAAATATATATAAATGTATAAATACATTACGCTCATATGCTAATTAGGTCAAATCAGTGCACAGTATTTTGGGGGAAAGCTGCTGACAGACATTTCCAGCGTCACAAGAAGACATGTTTTCATATTTATCGTAAATGATCTTTCTTGGGTTCCTGTGTGATAAACACTTGTAAAAACACATTAACATGCCATGCTAATTAGAGGAGCAATGTCATGCCTGACACATCACTGATGTTATTGTTGTTTTTTTAAATCAAGTTTTTATTTTGGGAGGCTAAAAGTACCTCAGAAGTCTAATAAGGTTAAAAGCATAACCAATAACCAAGTTGGCCTTGATGCACAGAGTTCTGGGTGAATACAGTTAGCCACATTGGTATCATTAGTAAAACCCAAATATGCTAATAAGTGTTAAAACATGAAAGAGACAAACTTCTTGCATGAGGAACAAGCCACAGCTTTTTTGTTTTGAGAGACAAAATCAGGTCAGGGCTGGCACTCAAGCCCAGGATTCTGGGTATAAAAACAGGCATAATTTGACTCCATGCTATATCACTCTCAGCTACGAGTTCACTGTTAGCATCTTAAAAGATTGACAGATAAACAACTATTAGGAGATGATACATTCAGTTCATTGGTAGCATCAAAACAATAAGGTTTCTTTTTAATTCTGATTATGTCAAAACTGTCACTCGAGTACAGGATTGTGGGCAAACAGACACATCTGTCCTTTTAGGAAGACAAGAAATGCTAAAATGTTTCGTATTCTTCTCCACTGTGACAAAGATGTGTCAGCTATCCACATATGTTAAACACTTTTTTTCTTTCTCTCTTTCTTTATTTTTTTTATAACTTTCCAGATGCTACATCATAGCAAGCTTTCCTGCTAATTAGATCAAAATAATTACCAACTCAAGATGCCACTCAGAATTGTGGGTAAGGACAGGCAACATATGTTGGCTGTAAATTGAAACGCTCTCAGCAGTGATGCCAAGATGTTAACTGGCACTACTTACTTACACTGGAAACATCTTATATTCACTTACACAGCATCAAAGACATGCTAGCATCACAAAAAAAGACCTATATTTTGTATTGTTTTCATTTAAATGTGTCAGATCAATTAAAAAAAAGCTTTCATGCTAATTAGGTCAAAACAGTTACAAGTTCAAGATGCCATTTCTGGATTCTGGATAAAGACGGATCAGATGTTGGTTTAAAGTGTTAATGCTAAGATTCTAGCTGTGGTGAATTCCACTTGCTGACCATATTAACATCATCCTTTTAGTGTTAGACAAGTATAAATGTTTTCTTTCTTTTGTTTTGTACACGAAGTACAACTTCTCTGTTGTGTAATTCTAATATTTGGGTATGTTACTGTAAATACATTAAGCATTCATGGTAATACAGTGCCTTGCATATGTATTCCACCTTTCCCCCCTTTTTCTATATTTTATATTGTTACAACCTGGAATTGAATTAATGGAATAAAATTAATTGCTATTATTTGTCATGAAACTACACAAAATAGCCCATAATACTAAAGTGTTGGTGTAAAGGATCAATGTAGTTTTCAAAAATTATTTGCAAATAGTAAAAAAAAAATTAAAAAAGGAGTTCTCCAATCTGATGAAACTCGAATAATTTTTGGCCATGGGACAAATTATTATACTTCTGCAAGAAAAGCAATGTCACTCACGGGAAAAAAACATTCTCGCAGTGAAGCATGGTGGCGGTTGTATTAGACTGACAATAACATTTGGTTTCTTGGTCCAAGTTATCATTTGGGGGCTATAATATTTTAGAAACTACACAAAATAGCCAATAATACTGAAATGTTGGTGGGAAGGATCTATGCAGTTTTCAAAATTATTCACAAATAGAATAAAAAGAAAAGAAATAAAGAAAAGAAAATATAAACCATATGACATCACATTTGGAACAAACAGTTCTCCGATCTGATGAAACTAACATAATTCTTTTTGGCCTTGGGACAAATTATTATACTTCTGCAAGAAAAGCAACACCACTCACTAGAAAAAAGCATTCCTGCAGTGAAGCATGGTCGTGGTAGTATCAGATTGACAATTACCCTTGGTCTGTTGGTCCAACTTATCGTTTGGGGGCTATAATAGTGTAGAAACGACACAAAATAGCCAATAATACTAAAGTGTTGGTGGGAAGGATTTATGTAGTTTTTAAAATTGTTTGAAAATAGTAAAAAAATTTAAAAAGAAAAAAATGTAAATCATATGAAATTCCATTTGGGTAAAAGCAGTTCTCCGATGTGATGAAACTAAAATATATTTTAAAAATTTGCCTTGAGACGAATTATTACTTTTGCAAGAAAAGCAACACCACTCATTAGGAAAAAAAAAACATTCCTGCAGTGAAGCATGGTGGTGGTAGTATTACACTTAGTTACCCTCGGTTTCTTGCTCCAAGTTATCATTTAGGGGCTATAATACTGTAAGTCTTTTAAGCTTATCAGGCAAAATCACCTAATAAATGTCACCTGGTCTTGTTGCAATCTTTAACTGTCCAGTTTCAGAAAACCTGTTGGGAAATTCTTATTTTTCGCTGACTGACCTGGGACCTGAATGTTCTTTTACGTTAGAAGTCAATCCGCCTCAAGGTTTGACATGAAAAGCATTCTGAGATGCTTTTCTTATCACCATGCTTTTCTTTTCAGCATGCTTGTAAAGAGTAGTTATTTGAGAAAATGTTGCCTTCCTGTCAGTGGATGCTTTTTTTTCCTTCACCATTCTGTGTAGACTCTGTAGATTCTCATGCAGGAGAAAAATCCATACCACGCTTAGTGGTATCCTGGATAAAGTCAGCAACCACATTTAAACCCTAATGACAGTATGATAGATGGCTCTACTGATTTTTATTCATTGTAAGGTTCTTTAAAGCAGGAGCTCCTCTGTTCCATATATCTCTGGGAAGTGTTCTGTGAAGGAGAGTGTGAGGAGTACAACCTGTTGTTTTGACTGGTTCATTGTGTTTTGGCTATAAACGTCTGTAGGGGGTAGTCGACTGAGTGTAGTTAACTGAAGCTAACCTCTGAATAATGTGGCAGAAATGAAACTTGCTTGTCTTTATGGATAATCGGCAGACCTTTATGTGTAATCTGACTTTGAAGAGGATTTTATCATGGTTCAGTGTCTTAATGAGCACAGGGATGCTAGACAGCACCTGTTTGTGTGTTAGTAAGTGCCTGTGGGTTTATGTGATGGATTTTCTAGTCATTTTATTCCGGGCTAGTAAATTCAGCAGTAAACCGAAGCACTCTCAAACATCCGCATTTACAATATCAAAGGCAACATATAACACCCTCGGCAAGGTTTTCGACCAAATGTTATCATGGGATCACAGTGAAACTTTCATAATTGAGACTGAAGCTTAGTTTTCTTTGCTGCTCAACAAGCAGTCGTATTTATTTCATGGTGTAACCTTCAAATTTTCCAAACCTACAGACTCATTACTTCATTTTCTCTCTCTGCCTCATGCTAAGGAACATTTTTCGTGGATAAACACCAGTTTAAATATGAAATTTCATTTACCTGACACTACGTAAATTGGGGAATTGTATAGATGTAAAACCATGACACCAAGGGTGTGCCTCAAAACCTAGTCAGTTATCTACATAGACAGCATTTTACGTCATCCTGTCCGCGCTCCCGAGAAGAAGGCTGTCTCAAATCTTATACACCTCAAAATGCTATCTACTAAGATGCCTTATTCTGACCGAATTTCAAGGAAGCTCTGGATGCTGCCTTAGACGAGAAGGCAATCCCAGAATTCCACACGGCACAAGTTTTCTCGCAAAAAAAGTTCCCAATATGGCGGCCGGAAGTGTTCTTCAAACCTAAATTATTCTAATTAATTTATCGTATTTACTTGTTGTAAAGATTTAGAAACGTATTTTATATTGGGTCTGTCAGTGACCATTTAAAAGTTGTCGGTACACGGAGGGCTTGTTTCACCTCCGCCTAGTGGTTTGAATGGCCTGAGGCGAATTCACTTTTCTTATAATCGGTTAGATTAATTATTACGTGCTTTTAAAAACTTGCAATCAGCAATCACGTTCAGGACTTTCCACGCTTTCAAGGAGCAGATCGTCCGTTCGAGGCCTTTATTAAGACAGGAAAAGGCAGGGAACTTTTACTGTACATAGAGAGAGAGAGAGAGAGAGAGAGAGAGAGAGAGAGAGAGAGAGAGAGAGAGAGAGATCAAGAAGAACTGTAGCAGCGAGAACACCTGTTTAGTCATCTGGGGTGGCTTATTAATAAAATAAATTCCATCTGTAATCAAACTATGTTTAAATAAAAGTTTTTGAACCTTCTACAGTGAGCTTGTTTATTTACAGGAAGTGCTTCTTGTGTCATATTTAAATGCAATCATACAGAAACCATGCATTCTCCTCTGATCACTGAGATTAAGGTAGTCCTCTGGTCTAAATTGAATCATGCACCTGTGCTTCATGCTGTATACTTAATAAACGAAAGCTCATAAACTGCAGTTACTGAGGTCATTTTTAATCATTTTAATTTGTTTGAAATATTACCAAAGAAACAACAATACTTAAATGTGATCATTTATAGAAAATCAAAATTTTCACAAAGCAGGTGGCATTTTGTGTAATCTGCTGTTACTCCGGGGCAAATATAATTAAAATAGGCAGTAAAGAAGAAGAAATTGTAAGTGCACCATCCATGATCCTAAAACACTAAAATGCTAAAAAAAAAAAACACACACACCAAGGAAAAACTGCGGCGGTGGGCGGAGACAGCTCATGACGCAATCGCTGTCTAACTAGAGTGTCTCAATAATCTGCCTTATAAGGCTTCATGGCGGTTACAATCTTCTCTGCTTGGACAGCTACCTAGGTAGGCAGTGGGCAGCGAGGCAGCTCACTAGTTTTTGAGACACACCCCTAAGCTGTACAGTTGTCATACCGGGAGTTTATCACACTCTTACACGTCTAATTTAATTCCTCGGTCTTCCTCATTTCCATGATACACCTGCGGTGATCTGAGCTGCTCTTATAAGACTGTGGATGTTAGTGAGGGTTTAATCAAACAGCTTCGTGTGACATCATCACCATAGCTCTTAATCTCATCCAAGCGTAAATGTCACGATATCAGCTCAGGGTTTATGACCCACGTAATTAGTTTTATTTGTATAGAGTAACAGGCAGTCATTAAGTGCACAGGCCTGGAAGTGCAGCTCTGTCTTCATTGCTAATGGTGTGCAATTTTATGAGCAGGAAGGAATTAACCCTCATCCTCTTCTTTTTTTTTTTTTTTTTTTTTTTTTTTATAAATAAAACAGTTTTCAGTGTTTGCATTGCCTTTGTCTCTTATTTATAGTTCTGAGTCTGTAAGGTCTTATTCAAAGGATCTATTTAAAGGTTTTTATACTAATGCTAAAATAGCAAGATAAAGTGTTTGTTTTAAAGCGGTGGTGTGCAAGGTTTACAGCCCTCTCCTGCTTGTGTACAGATTTGAACTGGAATGAAAACCTGACCTGTCGCCCAATTCCACCAGCTAATTCCACCCTTATGTATGCCTCGTGAGTTGCCTTTTAAAGAAAAGCTACTGTGGTGGAGTTTATTTCTGGGCCATAAAAAAGTAAAAAGCCTAAAATCAAAAACTGGCCAAATCCAATCAATGATCAGTGACTCAGAATCACAGTTTATCCAAGGGATCTATGAAATGTTATGGTTATTTAAGGTTACTATGTATGCCTTGTGCGTTGCCTGTTAAGGAAAACGGGCAGGGCTGAGCTGGTCTGGATGGAGCGGACCTTATTTCTGGGTCCGAAAAGTGTAAACAAAACAGTAGAAACTGGCCAGATCTGTTGTATGCCAGTATTTCATATGACTCATTCTCAGGGGTCACCTTTAAACATTACACAGTGCACCTTTAAAGTAGTCGTATTGGTGTGAACTGTAAAAACATAGCCTGGGGCAGTGAAACAACCACTGCTGAGTAGTGAAAAAAACACCGAGGTTAAGGGTGCATGTATGTAACAGCTTGTCTCTGTTTCATGTGTCTCTTAGGTGTTTAAGCAGAAGGTGCTGGAGCTCGGTGAGAAGCTGCTGCCGGCATTTAGCACTCCAACTGGCATCCCACGAGGAGTCATTAACCTGGGCAGGTATGTGTCATGCTGAGCCGAACGGCAGCTTTTCCTTTCAGGCTGTGTCAGGACACTCACCTTCCTGTGATTTTATAATAATTGAGAGTGTACAGCCTTGCGCCCTATGCCGCCGGCTAGGCACCGGCTCTCCCGTGACCCTGGGGACAGGAATAAGTGGTTAAGATAATGAATGAATGAGAGTGTACATCTGTCAATCATAGATAACATGATGCAGATATAATACATCTTGATATGTGATTAACAGTCCACAGATTAGAAGCAGTCAATGGATTAATATGATAATAAATATATTTGTGTGTTTTGCTTGTGTTTAATCTTCTCTTCACTTATCCAAATACCTTTTTAAATGAAGGGTGTAATGTAGCACAGGTGTAATGTAGCACTACCTCATTTCATTGTGCAAAGTGCATAATGATAACAAAGTTGACTTTGACTTGATGATAGGTTTCAGCTGTTTTGATCCATTACGCCGCACGGCGCTGTGCAGTTTGCATGATGCTAATTTGACTTCAGTTAACATGCATGCTTTGGCTAGTACATTAAAAGTTTCTACTTTTTTGGGGACTCTCATTTACATCAGTTTTTGCCATAATTACAGTTAGATCACAGTCTTTGTAAGTACATACTGTAGATAAAGGTTTTCATGAATATTTCACTGAAAATTAGTCAAGATGAGCTTTGGTTCCAAAAAGCTTTTTTGCTGTAATAATTTCTCTATTTTACACACTTACTTTACACAAATCCCATTCACTTCTGACTGCAATTTCCAAATGAGCTCTGGCAGTGAGAAAGTGAATTGACTTATGCAATGTATTTTGGATTACAGCATTTTTTTAGGTCCAAAACACCTCATGGACCAGGCTTGTAACTCACTCACTCACTCACTCACTCACTCACTCACTCACTCACTCACTCACTCACTCACTCACTCATGTTTATCACTTGTAAATCTTCCACATCTTCCACACTGATTTGCTTCGCATTTAATGCCACTGTGTCCTTGTTCATAGATGTGAGGTTGGCCAAAAGACAGAGCTGTAGCCTCAGAAATGCCATGTGTTCTCAATATTTTGACCAATAAACAAAAAAGGGAAAACAAATGCTGGCTGTGTTACACAAAATGAATTAATTATTTATATAATTATATAATCATTTATTGAGCACCTGTTGTCAGTGACTCATCCTGAACCAGGTTCAGCCCCAAACGCCAGTTCCCTGAACCCCTGCAGCCAGCCAAATGGCCATGCCCTGTATTGACTTTCCAGATTCCATCCATTCTCCATAACCTCCATAATCAGTCTTGATTTAAAAATGTCTAAAGTCGGGGCTCTATTAATGTTCTCAGTCAGCTGGTTCCATTTAAGAGCGGCATAGTAGATAAACGCCGCTTCTCCATGTTTAGTTTTCACCTGACGCAAGACTAACTGACTAGTTCCTAAAGATCTTGGAGTTCTGCTTGGCTTATATCGATGTAGCAGATTTGAGAAACATGCAGGTCCTACACCACGAAGACATTTATAGACCAGTAACAACACCTTAAAGTCTATTCTGTAACAGACTGGTATCCAGTGTACGGATTTAAGAACGGGTGTGATGTGATCCCTTCTTTCACTCCTAGTGAGAATTCTGGCAGCTGCATTTTGAATCAGCTGAAGCTGTTTAATGATCTTTTTTGGAAGTCCAGTTAAGAGACCAGTACAGTAATCAATCCTTCTAGAAATAAAGGCATGGATATGTTTCTTCAGGTCTGGTTTAGTCAGATAATCTCTAATCTTACTGATGTTCTTAAGATGGTAAAATGCTGATCTAGTAACTGCTTTAACATGACTACTAAAACTGAGATCTGAGGTTTTGAGCTAGGTCTTTAGATTTGAGGGTTCTTGAGTCCAGATATGCAGCCAATCTGTGTCTCTCGTTGCTGTTCCCAAATAGGATAATCTCTGTTTTATCTTTATTCAACTGCAGAAAGTTGTGTCCCATCCAGTTAGTGATGTGATCAAGGCACTTACACAATGAGTCAACTGGACCAGAGTCATTTGGGGACAGGGCCGAGTAAATCCGAGTATCGTCTGCATAGCTGTGGTAAGACAGCCCATAGTCTTGTAGAATCTGGCCAAGAGGAAGCATGTATAGATTAAATAGGAGTGGACCAAGAATAGAACCCTGGGGGACACCACAGGTCACTGGTGCCTTCTCAGAAATATTATTTTCTATTTCTACAAAGTAGTTCCTGAATTACAGGTATGAACCGAACCACTTTAGGACTGTTCCTGAGAGTCCAACCCAGTTTGCAAGTCTGTCTATAAGAATTGTATGGTCAGTAGTATCGAAGGCAGCACTTTGCCAGCCTCTGTATTTAAGCGAATGTCATAAATGACCTTAATTAGGGCTGTCTCAGTGCTGTGATTAGCCCGGAACCCGGACTGGAATTTGTCCAGGCAACTGTTTATGAACAAGTAGCTAGTGATTTGGTTGAATTATAAATTGGTCTATAATTCCTTATCTGAGATGATTCAAGATTCTCTTTTTTAGGAGTAACAGTAATGAATTCTGACATTTTAACCAAGATGTCTTTATGAGGTGATGGAGAGGGTACAGGCTCACTGTTGGATGTGGATGTACTAAGTGCTTGTCTGATATTCTGGATTTTAATGTTAAAAAAGGATGCAAACTCATTACATCTCTCAGTTGATACCAATTCAGGGGCCATTTGTGTGGGTGAATTAGTAAGTCTGTCAACCAGGGCGAAGAGGATTTTGCTGTTGTTAATATTATCGTTGATGATGCAAGAGAAATAGGATTGCCGTGTTTTGCATATTATGGTGTTATATTCACGTAGATGATCTTTGAAGATTTCTTTGTGAATATGAAGACTGGTTTTACGCCATCTGCGTTCTGCCTTGCGACATTCCCTCTTTTGGATTTGAACAGCAGAAGCATTTCTCCGTGGCGCTTTCTGTTTGTAAGACATAGCCTTCACTTTAGCTGTGTATTTAATGTCTCGACGTATCGTGGCCAACCTAAGTAACTGAACGGTCTCTCTGTCGTACCACTGTCTAGACTGTTGACCAAAACCTGTTCTTAGTTTTCTGATTACTGCCTTGCCTATACTGTTTACACACTTGCTCGACCTTTGCTTGAACTTGACCACGCTTCCTGATTTATGTTTTGGATTTGTCTGCCTGGCTTTTACACGTGTTGTAAATGAACCTACACTTGCATCCTCAAGCCAGTCTCTGCATTTTTATGATTTCTATAGCAAAAGTTTTTCAAAATTCCCTTTTTTAAAATTTCTGAACAATGAATCAGATGAGTTTTATGAGGTCATTTTCAGCCCTGTACGTCCCTCATGACTCCCACATTATTTCCGGTGTGAAAACAATCCAATTCAAACAGCAAACAATCCAAAAGTATTAATTTGGCTCTGATTCAGACTAATAGGTGTGAAAGCACAGTAAAGTGTTACTTGGTGTATAATAACTGTATATATTCAAAGGAAACTTAATAAAATAAAGTGATCTTCAATATGGATGCATTTGTTTTTGGTTAATTCCATGCTTTCATTTATATTTATATTTATATGAGCTTCACCCTCAGCTGGTTCCAATGAATGTGGTAATCCCAGCAAAGTCATTTATTCATTCATTCATTCAGTCATTATCTAAGCTGCTTATACTACTACTGGGTCGCAGGGGATGCTGGAGCCTATTCCAGTGCTCATTGCTCATTGGGCGGAAGGCAGGGAAACACCCTGGACAGGTCGCCAGTCCATCGCAGAGCAGACACACAGACAGACACTCACACACACGCACACCTAGGAGCAATTTAGTATGTCCACTTCGGCTCACTGCATATCTTTGGACTGTGGGATGAAACTGTAGCTCCCAGAGGAAACCCATGCATACATGGCGGAACATGCAAACTCCACACAGAAAGGACCCTGACCCGGCCCGAGAATCGAACCTGGGTGCTTCTTGCTGTGTACAGGCCTGACAAAGTCATTAAAAGTATCATTTTTCCAAGCTGTATTTTGGAAAATAATAAAAGATATCCAACACCTTTTGTCTTTTTTTCATTCCACTGTTGTCATCACACTTACAGGGGTTGGACAATGAAACTGAAACACCTGTCATTTTAGTGTGGCCAATCTTGTGGCCAATCTTCAGTAATTGTACATTGCACCAGTAAGAGCAGAGTGTGAAGGTTCAATTAGCAGGGTAAGAGCACAGTTTTGCCCAAAATA
>JAOVVH010000033.1:14721316-14731812 GCA_028566435.1 Scorpiodoras heckelii | reverse complement strand
AGGCCCTACACCATACTAATAAATTATTGTGGTCTAAAACCAGGTGTTTCAGTTTCATTGTCTAACCCCTGTATGTACTACATAATAAACAACTTCAATTGTAACCAGTGAAAATATTAAAGTTTTAACATGAAGTCTTTTTTTTAAGTAATAAACTGTTCACAGATGGAGATGTGACTGACCGAGTACAAAACCGTTCATGGCAATTAGTCCTAGCCATCATAGGAAGGCTGATTATATCAGCTGCAAATTCATGCAGTCTAAGTGTACCTTTAAGCAGTCCATCATGGTGATCATTAGGCTGTCCATGTGGGGCCATTCTCAGCAGAAGCAAGTGATTTTCTGACAATGAGAACTCTAAACAAATGTATAGAACGATTCACGATCAACTATTTTAATCGATTAATTATTGCATGATAAAGTCATCATACTGTGAATGTATCATAACTTTCAACTCCTAATTCTTATTACATCTTCTGTTCTGGACCAGGCAATAGAGACCAACTTGGTGCAGAAATCTTCAGGAGGTCTTACGTATGTGGCAGAATGGAGAGGTGGAATTCTCGACCATAAGATGGGGCATCTGGCTTGTTTCGCTGGTGGGATGGTGGGCATCGGGGCAGACGATGGCACTCCAGAAAAGAGGCAGCACTACCTAGACCTGGCAGCGGAGATCACAAACACATGCCATGAGTCTTACGGTCGCTCAGGTGAGCACGAAAGAATGGGGAAAGAGTGACAAAGAATGGGTTCTCAGAGTGACATGGCGACCCTTCATTTTTTTCCTAACCGAATAACCTAACCTAAAACTCACATAACCAAATAACCTAACCATTTACTGTGTAAGATGGACGTATTCATCTAGATAATTTTTGAGATAGACCTTATTTGTCTAGCTGTTGAGTAGTGATTTGCGTTTTTTACATAAAGTCGTACACGACATTTTTAAATGTGGTATGGCTTAGGAATAAAAATGGGAAGTTAGCTCTTATAACGGCCGCCAAAAAAAACACACAACGGCATTTAAGCTAGTAGTAGAATAGATTTTGTACAAGTACGTAGCCCTCATGATATTTATTAGAACAAGGCAAAATGTATCTCAATTTACTGTTTATTTACAAATTCCAATATGTTAAAAATGAATTTTTGGTGTATCCATCGATCCAAAACTGGTAGAATCAACATGAACACCATTTGGTAATAAATTATCCATGACGCTGTCAGATTCCTATCTCCAGTCTGAAGAAATTAGCAATCTTATAAAAGTTTAAACTTTTATATTTTGGTTTATAGTGAAATATTATTCCACTACATAACTTCTCGCTAAAAAAAATAGAAAGTTTTAAAATGTAGTATCACAACCCACTTAGACTACCAGATAACATTCGGATCATTTTCTCAGTAATCAACATTGCTAGCTATCAAGAATTAGTCAGCATTTTTATCAAACTAGCAGCAGGGAAAGATATCCTGAAGGAAAAGTAGCATATGTGAAAATCTACAAGGCTTCTGTGGAAATGATTTATCATTCATACATGATTTCATGCACATTTGTAGCCATTTCCAAGAGTGGGGATGATAAAAATTGTAAAAAAATAAATAAATTTAAAAAAAGAAAGAAAAAAAAAATCCACTCCTCAGAGAGTTGCTAATAGTGCTAACATTAAACTCAACCATTTGTAACTTCGTAACTTGCATGTCTACAATCTTGCAAACCTTCTGTATTAGGTTTGATTAGGGCACTTAGGGTTTTCAGTTATTTTATACTAGCTTGATTAGCCTAAAGATTAGCCTTATTTCTAGTCCTCATTATAAATTATTAGCTAACAGGCGGCTAATATCAAATGACAGCCAGTTAATAAGACTCGTATAGGTAAACTAGAATATGAATACTTTTTTTTAAAGTTAAATACAAAGCACCACTGAAGTAAAACAAAATAAATCCATTGTATAATCAGTCAACGTACTGCTTTAAACTTCCACTGAATGCTAAAACAGGGAGCATAACATCTATAACATGCTTCAGCTAGCTTTCTAAATCTTCCTGCAAATGGAGCTTAATAGTGCATAGCAGAAACTTATAATTTGCTTCTGAAAAACAGCTCTTCAAACATAAATTTTCCGTCAGGGCAAAAAGAAACGCTGTCTCGCATCGGATCAGATTTGTCCAGTGCTTCATGTTAGAAGACACTGTTATCCACTTTCTCTGATGTTCTTTCAGAGCTTTTAAACAGGCTGTGTAGATTATTTTTTTGTTTAGAGATGAATCTCAGGCTGGATTAAAACTCGAAGCTTTTTTCCTACACAGGCCAGAGGGAATCATGAGAAAAGGAGCGATATTGAGTTTTTTAAAGTGAAGCTCAAACTAAGATCCACTAGTTTTCCCTAAAAGACTTGTTTGATCTCTGCTTTCACATCCATTGCTTAGAGAACAATGTCGTAGAGAAGACTTGATGTTTGCTTCATATTTCTCATAACAGCTGAGTAGACCCTGTGAGGCATTTTCTCGCTTAAAAAAACACCCTGATATACACCGAGGTACCAGACAAACTGGTATACCAGTTAGTGCTTGGTAGGTCCCCAACGGGATCGTAGATTCAACGTTGCACAGTCCTCACGCTGATGTTTGTTGAGGTTCCAGCATTGAATTCCGATGTTATTCGAGGCAGTGTTGTACGCCTATCACGTGAAACCAGTGTTGTACGCCTATCACGTGAAACGATTCTTGACAGCCGACGCTGGTCACGTTCACCCAGAGGCTTTTTACGGTCACATGGCTGTCGTAAGTTTGAGTTTTTGCCCGAATTCCTGTAGTCACGCTACACCCTTAAAATGCTCATACGTAAAGATCCAAACTTTGCTTTTACCTCCGAAATGCTAGGACCCATCTCACGAGCTCCAATTACTAAACCGCATTGAAAATCACTAAATTGTGATTACTTGCCATTCTCATGGCGGAAGCAACTCTAGAAGCTTTCAAAGATGTCCATCACTTTAAGTATGCACCAGCGGATGCAATCAATGATGTGCCTAGGTGATGTTGCTGTAGATTTTGCATAGTACCAGTTTTTCTGGTACTTCAGGATATACAGTATGTACGTATAATACAGCATTTTTCATGAAATACTTTTGTGCCTAAAATAAATTCAGGGAGGAAAAAAAAGATAACGATTTGCTCTGCACAGAGGAGTGTGCCATATTTAGTGTTCCTTAATGCTGACAGTAAACGGCACCCTCTGGGATAGCTTATTGCACTCCGTTAGCTTAACACGCTGGCTAGATTCATCTCAGAAAGACTCCCAAAAAATAACAATGCAACAAAATTTAATCCTGATTGTAAAAAAAAATACTGATTTTTGCAGTCTCTGTAAAAGAGAGGCTCAAAACAATATCACGGTGGCAGTTTTGCTGTTTACCATTTTATAGGGTTTTCTTTTTACAGATCTTCATATGTTTATAGACTTAAAGGGACATCAGAGGGGAATAAAATATTTTGCGTATCATACCAGGCACTTTTTCTCCTCTCTATCAGGTGATGTACAAAGTTCAACATTGTCCAGATAATATGATAGATAGGATTAATAGTCCTATTGAATGCTTAATTCTGATTGGTCAGAAGGTGCTGATTAATTTTAACAGCAGCTCTGACGTTATTTCTTTCTGGAAGGTTTATGTTAATTTCAATAAATTATCATTTCTATAGATACAGCTCAGTCACAGAATGGAATGGAGGATGATACACTAACAAATGTAAAAATTAAATAAATAAATAAGTTCATATAAATCAGTTATATGGTAAAGTTTTCTGTGAGATGATGTTTATTTAATATTTTTTGGAAGGAGTCTCCAGTGTCAGAGATAAAGCTATAACTTTTACCCATGTTTTCAGGACGTTGAGTGTATTAGGGTTCATACAGATGTTCCTGTACTAACATAGCAGTCAAATAGTTCACGTTAAAAAAATTTTTTAATATGAACTTATGAAATGATATATTAAGTTTGTTTCTTTCTGAGTATGATAGAAATATTATCTGATAACTCTGATGAAACCCAACTGCCTCCAACCTCTTTGGCATTTGACATTCACCGACTCATTTTACCCAGTTGTGTTCTAGCTCTACCAGATGTTATATACTTCCTTCTTCACATTAAACGAGAAAGAGCATCATGGACAATTCTACAGTTCATTTCATAATATCTTTTGAATTTTTGTCTTGTTCCAGGATACATGCACATGTCCTTCCCAAATTCTTGTAATTATTCTTTTGAAGATAAATTGGAGGTACAATATCCAATTTTTGTCACATTGTTTGTCAAACAATTGGTCTGCAAAGCTTTCCACTGAAATTTGTGTTCATTTCAGGACTGGTAAAAGCTACAAAAACAATACTGTACAGCTCAGCAGTTTAGGTTCTTGTATTAAACTGAAAGGAGGTGAGTTTTTATGTTCTAGGACTTTTAAAGAGCAACTGTAGAGCCCTTAATCAAGGCTCTTAGTCCTTAACTGCAAATCTCTCTGCTTGGACTGGATTCTATATCAAGTCAGTTGGGACACCAGCGTCTGCCGAATGAATAGCAACCATCTGGACTACAAGAAAACATGTTTAAATGTCTCTTTATTCTCTCATCTTCTGACGTTTTAGCTTTCAAAGTTATTCAAAATATATACACAGATTTATACAAAGTCCGTTCTCGACAGTCATGACGAATGAGTCATTCATGTAGTTTTCTGTTTTGCCTTCATGTGCACAGTCACCAAGCTTGGCCCCGAGGCTTTCCGCTTCGATGGAGGTGAAGAGGCGACAACCACCAGACTGAGCGATCGCTACTACATCTTGAGGCCAGAGGTCATCGAGAGCTACATGTACATGTGGCGTCTGACCCACGATCCCAAATACAGGGAGTGGGGCTGGCAGGCAGTGGAGGTGAGAAGAAAAAACATTCTGTAGTTACTGTTCCTTAAATAAAGGTTTAAGGCATTTGTTGGATATAAAGGAATCTTTATTTAGGCAGTTGGGCAATGGTAGCTGTTGGGCAGTGATAGCAGTTAAGACATTGGACTACTGATCAGAAGGTCATGAGTTCAAATCCCAGAAACACAAGCTACCACTCTTGAGCCCCTGAGCAAGGCCCTTAACCCTCAACTGCTCAGTTGTATAAATGAGATAAATGTAAGTCACTGTGGATAAGGATGTCTGACAAATGCCATACATGTAAATGTATTTAATGTAGGTATGATAATAAGAACATTGGCAAAAAGCTTCTCAGTTATCATTATAATGTAAGATATAATAAGTAAGTTCTGTTGTAGGAAAATAATCAATAACAGGGTGATGTGATGCAGATTTTCCAACTAGACATATTGCATATGCCAGCCGCATAAAGTGAGAGAAAGCGCAAGATCAATGTGAAATAAGCATACCACGTTGCATAAGCAGTTCTTGAGATATTGAAATGTGTCAGTTGCCACACCCTTTATGGACAAAATTTCACAAAATTTAGGATACTTTTAAAGAATATAGTAGTGATGCAAGTTTCATAAAGATATTGGCTCCTCCTAGAAGCCAACTTACCAGTAAAAGTCCATATTTTTTTGGCAAAATGGTTTTCGAGCTGTTGCCTAAAAAGTGCTTTGAGCCTCCCCTACTTCAGGAGGCATAGCACAAAGATCCACACACACCTAAGGACACAAAACCTATATTCAGTATCAGACATGTGGGACTACAAGCATACCAAGTTTGTGGTGAAGTCTAAGTATGTGATTTTGTTGATGGAAATTGGCAGTCATAATAACAGCATGACCTGAAGTGGTTTATTTTTCTTTCCAGAGCAATTATCCAATAATTACAATTTCCTATTAATAAAAAAGTCCTTGTTTCCATTTATACTTACAGTATATTCAATAGTCCTCATTTATCAAGCTGGATATGAATGAATTTTATGTATATTTTAGTACACAAGAAATTTGCTATTCATGAAAATTCCCATAATTTCAGGAAAACCTTCTTATCCTACTCTTGCTCCTGAGTGTGTGTAAATGTAGACAAAAGAGGATGTAAACCTTGACTTGGTCATCTTCAAATCATATAATTTACGGTGATTCAGTGGGTTTGTGGAAACAAGTCATTTACACCGATCAGGCATAACATTATGACCACCTCCTTTTCTCTACGCTCATTCCATCTGTTTCTCTGCATACTTTGTTAGTCCACTTTACTCTGTTCTCTAATGGTCAGGACCCCCACAGGAGCAGCACAGATCAGGTACTATCTGGGTGGTGGATCATTTTCGGCACTGATATGTTGATGGTGTGTTAGTGTGTGTTGTACTGGTGTAACTGGATCAGATATCATTGGACATTTAAACGGTGAGCTGCATTAAGACGAACTGTCTGGCCTTGTGGATTACGTTGTCGCCTTGAACAGTGTCTCTGATTTAGAAACAGTATTCTTTGTACAGCTGCCATGTTCATCACACAAGCACCACTGTTAACCTTACTCTAGGTTACTTCTCTGTGTAAATGATTAATCGGTCAATTTGATTGGTTAAGTGATAACAAGCTTAGTAGGCCAATTTGTTGCCATTTCGTAGTAAAGAATGCATGTATTAATTTACTACTACTTCTACACTGAAAACAGCATTTAATTTATTTCATTTAAATGTGTACATCAACAAATAATCTGATGTACTTCAATTGAGTTAAACTGTTTCATGTGAATGAAATTATTTAAACCCTGGAATAAAATGAAATATTATACACATTTATGCTCAGACTAGAATTTAGGATTTTCATACCAGTCTGTAACGTGACCCAGTACACCATGATAGGTAAAGCAGAAGGTAATTTCATAACAGGAACACACCAAGTATGTAATTCAAGCTAGTAGATATGATTTTTGTTGGCATTGGATGCAATGCATGCAATGCAATTACATTTTCAAAAATAAATATTAATTTTCATGAATTCATGTTTGAATGTATTTATAAACGTGCTGTTAATGTGCATAGAATATGCATTGGGTTGGCTTATGCAGTTCGTACACATATCTATTCTAACACTGATAAATGAGGCCAGGTGTTGTGCAACATCACATAAGTAATAACAGTCGTTCCTTCACTACTTTCTCTTTTTATTCTCTCTCTCAAATATGCACCTTGTCATGCTATTGAGAAACCAAGTAGCACAGTAGGAAAGCAAAGACTTTCCTGTATCGGAAAACTGTTACGAAGCTCTGACGCTGGAGACTCCTTCCAAAAAAATGCTAAATAAATGTTTCCTCAAGGAACGTCACATTAACCATCACCATATAAACTTAAGAAACACCTGACCAATCAGATTTCAAATGTACAGTATTATATGATGTATGTTATTGAAAGCTTAAAAAAAAACACTTTCAATCGCCTGATTTTACCATCTGCTTTAAAAAACAGGTGGCATGTGAGCACCCGAGTTTAAAAAGATCACGACAGAGCAGCTAGCATGTCATTTATTCCCATTAGCTTTTGCAAATGAATGCACGGCTAAAGTCAGCGTCTTAATACAGCTCGAGTGTCTGTCTCTCTCTGAAAGGATGACATGTTAATTATAAGGCGGAAGAGCACTGAAATAGATATGTCACGTTCATTTTCCCAGAGAAGCACAACGGCCAGTCGTAATCCCAGTGTAGATGTCTGCCTTTCTTACGACTTAATAGCACGTAAATGTGCCACGTTAGCTCTTTTTAGTCGCCCGTCGAAGTTGTTCCTCCTCTGTCTAAAATGCACAGGACAGCATTCTCATATTGTTGTTTGTTTGTTTTTTCTGTTAATGCAGTCACATTAATTGTTAGCCGTGTCAGCGGTTTTAAGAATGGCGGCGTGTTTTTCACAGGCACTGGAGAAATACTGCCGCACTGACGGAGGTTATTCGGGGATCAGAGACGTCTACGCTACCGCGGTCAGCCACGATAACATGCAGCAGAGCTTCTTCCTGTCTGAAACTCTGAAGTGAGTGCTTTATACAGTCTTAGTGAAGTACAAACTCATAATGTAATGTGGTGCTAGAAGTGAGTAGAAGATAATGTTACCTAGCGTACCACATAACTTAGCATTGCTGGCATTTAGGTTTTAGCCTAATGTATAATTTTGAACTTTTCAGAAAAGTTGGGACGCGTTCTAAAAATGCCATAAAAACTGAAATTTGTTCATTATTTAACAGACAAAAGGACAAATAAAAGATTTTCAGTGTTTTCAGTGAAATTAAATATAAACAGTTTTAGACATTGACACCTGCAACACACTCAAAAAAAGCTGTAACAGAGGCATGTATACCGCCGGGTCACATCACCTTTTCTTTTAATTATACTTTTTAATTATTTGGGAATTGAAGATACAAATTGTAGCAGTTTTACAAGTAAGATTTTGCCCATTCTTGCCGTATACAAGACTTGAGCTGCTCAACAGTTCGTTATCTCTGTTGTCTGATGCTCCGTACATTTTCAATAGGAGACAGATCTGGACTGCAGGCAAGCCTGTCAAGCCACACTGTTGTAACTCGTGCAGAATGAGGCCTGGCATTGTCCTGCTGAAATAGACATGGAGTTCCTGGGGGGAATAAAAGTGTCTTGATGGCAGCATGTGTCTCTCCAAAATACCTTTATAATCCTCTGTATCAGTGGTACCTTCACATATATGAAGATCACTCATGCCGTGGGCACTGATGTACCCCCATGATATCACAGATGATGGTTTGCACTTTTCATTGGTACCAGTCTGGATGGTCTTTTTCATCTTTGGCACGTAGAATCTGGCGTGTGTTTTCCCCAAAAACAAGCATAAAATGTGTACTCATCTGATCTCAGAACACGTTTCCACTGTCTTTTGGTCCATCTCAGATGACTTCGGGCCCAGAGAACTCACCAGTGTTTCTGTGCAACATTGGTGCAACGGAGGACTGTGTTAAGTGACACTGACTCGCGAGCCCATGCGACTATGTCCATCATGGTAGCATGACAGTTTCTCAAACAGTATCGCCTGAGCGCTCAGTGGTCACACACATCCAAGAGTTGTTTCTACACTTGGCCCAAGGGTGACACCAAGATTTCCCCTGACTCCCTGAATCTTTTCATGATATTATGAACTGTAGATGGTGAAAGACCAAAATTCTTCACAGTCTTGCACTGAGAAACGTTGTATTTGAACTGACTGACTATTCTCTCATGAAGTTTGGTACAAAGTGGTGAACCACGAACCATCCTTGCTTACGAAGACTAAGTCTTTGGTGGATGCTCCTTTTATAGTGATTCAGGGTGACTTCACCTGTTACCAGTTAAAGTGCTAATTGTGGAACCTTCCAGTGTTACTTAACAAATAGAATTAAGTCCATCATTGAAAATACTGAAAATCTCTTTGTTGCGCTTTTATCTGTTAAATAAAGCTTCAAGTGAATGAACAAATTACAGATTTTTATTGCATTTATAAAAAGTGTCCCAACATTTCTGGAAATGGGGTTTGTATTTGGCTTAATATTTCCTGTTATCAAAACAAGAAAAATATTGCATTTATTGTATATTGATTGATTGATTGATTGATTCAGATATCTGTACCTGCTTTTCTCTGATGATGACCTGCTGCCGCTGGACGACTGGGTGTTCAACACTGAGGCACATCCTTTACCCATCGTCCGCAAGAGCTGTTTAGAGGAGCACAGTGGCACCACACGAGACACTCAACACACACATCCAGTGTAACCCGCAATGACACACCCTGATACATACACACACACAGCGAGGCAGAGCCTCGGTCTCAGCGGCCCTGCTGCAGCCTCTCGGCTCCTTCTCCTGTAAAGGATCTCGCGCTGCACGCTGTGATTGTAATATCTGAGCCGGGACATTCTCTGTGGACAATCAAAATGAAAATTACTTTTGTGACAAAAGCACCTTTGTTCCCTTCTTTCTTTCCTCTGTGAGGAAAATGGAATATTCTTCAGGCCCAGATTGGCGGGGTGGGCACTGCCTCATCATGGGCTAACTTTGAGAGAAAGAGAAAATCGCTTCACTCTTCTTCAGCATTCTGTTATTTCTGTCCATCTTTTTACCCTTTTTTTACAAGCTAGTGATGGGCAACTTGTGGACGATCTGTTTTTATTATCGACTCTTTCAGGTGATTTGCAAGATCAAAAGTATAGAATGCAACAAAACTGCAGTTATTTTTTTTTCAGGAGTCAGTACATAACCCTGCTGCCATTGCTCAGTATGCCTTCCCATTGTCTTACCTGATTTTTGTCCTCTGTGTTCCCCATTACCCTATATACGTCCTAATATACATTCCCTACACTGTTATCAGATGTTGTTACTTGATCTACCGTCCCAGTGATCTTCCTGACCTACATTCCCTGCAGTCGTAATTTGATTGGATCCCCTGTGTTTCTTTTCCTCTGTTATAACATGACCTATGCTTCAGCCTTGGGGGGGGGGGGGGGGGGGGGGGGGGGGGGGGGGGGGGGGGGGGGGGGGGGG